>JAJOZX010003785.1:112500-464325 GCA_023014485.1 Bathynomus jamesi | reverse complement strand
ATTATGTTTAAAAAGTATAATCCCATTCAATGTCACTCTCATTTTTTATGAAGAGAATGGCTTATTATGTTTTAAAAAGTATAATCCCATTCAATGTCACTCTCATTTTTTATGAAGAGAATGGCTTATTATGTTTAAAAAGTATAATCCCATTCAATGTCACTCTCATTTTTTATGAAGAGAATGGCTTATTATGTTTAAAAAGTATAATCCCATTCAATGTCACTCTCATTTTTTATGAAGAGAATGGCTTATTATGTTTAAAAAGTATAATCCCATTCAATGTCACTCTCATTTTTTATGAGAGAATGGCTTATTATGTTAAAAAGTATAATCCCATTCAATGTCACTCTCATTTTTTATGAAGAGAATGGCTTATTATGTTTAAAAAGTATAATCCCATTCAATGTCACTCTCATTTTTTTATGAAGAGAATGGCTTATTATGTTTAAAAAGTATAATCCCCATTCAATGTCACTCTCATTTTTTATGAAGAGAATGGCTTATTATGTTTAAAAAAGTATAATCCCATTCAATGTCACTCTCATTTTTATGAAGAGAATGGCTTATTATGTTAAAAAGTATAATCCCATTCAATGTCACTTCATTTTTTTATGAAGAGAATGGCTTATTATGTTTAAAAAGTATAATCCCATTCAATGTCACTCTCATTTTTATGAAGAGAATGGCTTATTATGTTAAAAAGTATAATCCATCAATGTCACTCTCATTTTTTATGAAGAGAAATGGCTTATTATGTTTAAAAGTATAATCCCATTCAATGTCACTCTCATTTTTATGAAGAGAATGCTTATTATGTTTAAAAAGTATAATCCATTCAATGTCACTCTCATTTTTTATGAAGAGAATGGCTATTATGTTTTAAAAGTATAATCCATTCAATGTCACTCTCATTTTTTATGAAGAGAATGGCTTATTATGTTTAAAAAGTATAATCCCATTCAATGTCACTCCATTTTTTATGAAGAGAATGGCTTATTATGTTTAAAAAGTAAATCCCATTCAATGTCACTCTCATTTTTTATGAAGAGAATGGCTTATTATGTTTAAAAAGTATAATCCCATTCAATGTCACTCTCATTTTTATGAAGAGAATGGCTTATTATGTTTAAAAAGATCAATCCCATTCAATGTCACTCTCATTTTTTATGAAGAGAATGGCTATTATGTTTAAAAAGTATAATCCCATTCAATGTCACTCTCATTTTTTATGAAGAGAATGGCTTATTATGTTTAAAAAGTATAATCCCATTCAATGTCACTCCTATTTTTTATGAAGAGAATGGTTATATGTTTAAAAAGTATAATCCCATTCAATGTCACTCTCATTTTTTATGAAGAGAATGGCTTATTTATGTTTAAAAAGTATAATTCCCATTCAATGTCACTCTCATTTTTTATGAGAGAATGGCTTATTATGTTTAAAAAGTATAATCCCATTCAATGTCACTCTCATTTTTTATAAGAGAATGGTTATTAGTTTAAAAAGTATAATCCCATTCAATGTCACTTCATTTTTATGAAGAGAATGGCTTATTATGTTAAAAAGTATAATCCATCAATGTCACTCTCATTTTTTATGAAGAGAAGGCTTATTATTTTAAAAAGTATAATCCCATTCAATGCACTCTCATTTTTATGAAGAGAATGGCTTATTAATGTTAAAAAGTATAATCCCATTCAATGTCACTCTCATTTTTTATGAAGAGAATGGCTTATTATGTTTAAAAAGTAATCCCATTCAATGTCACTCTCATTTTTATGAAGAGAATGGCTATTATGTTAAAAGTATAATCCCATTCAATGTCACTCTCATTTTTTATGAAGAGAATGCTTATTATGTTTAAAAAGTATAATCCATTCAATGTCACTCTCATTTTTTATGAAGAGAATGGCTTATTATGTTTAAAAAGTATAATCCCATTCAATGTCACTCTCATTTTTATGAAGAGAATGGCTTATTATGTTTAAAAGTATAATCCCATTCATGTCACTCTCATTTTTTATGAAGGAATGGCTTATTATGTTTAAAAAGTATAATCCCATTCATGTCACTCTCATTTTTTATGAAGAGAATGGCTTATTATGTTAAAAAGTATAATCCCATTCAATGTCACTCTCATTTTTTATGAAGAGAATGGCTTATTATGTTTAAAAAAGTATAATCCCATTCAATGTCACTCTCATTTTTTATGAGAGAATGGCTTATTATGTTTAAAAAGTATAATCCATTCAATGTCACTCTCATTTTTATGAAGAGAATGGCTTATTATGTTTAAAAAGTATAATCCCATCAATGTCACTCTCATTTTTTATGAAGAGAATGGCTTATTATGTTTAAAAAGTAATACCCATTCATGTCACTCTCATTTTTTATGAAGAGAATGGCTTATTATGTTTAAAAAGTTAATCCCATCAATGTCACTCTCATTTTTTATGAAGAGAATGGCTTATTATGTTTAAAAAGTATAATCCCATTCAATGTCACTCTCATTTTTATGAAGAGAATGGCTTATTATGTTTAAAAAGTATAATCCATCAATGTCACTCTCATTTTTATGAAGAGAATGGCTTATTATGTTTAAAAAGTATAATCCATTCAATGTCACTCTCATTTTTATGAAGAGAATGGCTTATATGTTTAAAAAGTATAATCCCATTCAATGTCACTCTCATTTTTATGAAGAGAATGGCTTATTATGTTTAAAAAGTATAATCCCATTCAATGTCACTCTCATTTTTTATGAAGAGAATGGCTTATTATGTTTAAAAAGTATAATCCCATTCAATGTCACTCTCATTTTTTATGAAGAGAATGGCTTATTATGTTAAAAAAGTATAATCCCATTCAATGTCACTCTCATTTTTTTATGAAGAGAATGGCTTATTATGTTTAAAAAGATAATCCCATTCAATGTCACTCATTTTTATGAAGAGAATGCTTATTATGTTTAAAAAAGTATAATCCCATTCAATGTCACTCTCATTTTTTATGAAGAGAATGGCTTATTATGTTTAAAAAGTATAATCCATTCAATGTCACACTCATTTTTTATGAAGAGAATGGCTTATTAGTTTAAAAAGTATAATCCCATTCAATGTCACTCTCATTTTTTATGAAGAGAATGGCTTATTATGTTTAAAAAAGTATAATCCCATTCAATGTCACTCTCATTTTTATGAAGAGAATGGCTTATTATGTTTAAAAAGTATAATCCCATTCAATGTCACCTCATTTTTTATGAAGAGAATGGCTTATTATGTTTAAAAAGTATATCCCATTCAATGTCACTCTCATTTTTTATGAAGAGAATGGCTTATTATGTTTAAAAAGTATATCCATCAATGTCACTCTCATTTTTATGAAGAGAATGGCTTATTATGTTTAAAAAGTATAATCCCATTCAATGTCACTCTCATTTTTATGAAGAGAATGGCTTATTATGTTTAAAAAAGTATAATCCATTCAATGTCACTCTCATTTTTATGAAGAGAATGGCTTATTATGTTTAAAAAGTATAATCCCATTCAATGTCACTCATTTTTTATGAAGAGAATGGCTTATTATGTTTAAAAAGTATAATCCCATTCAATGTCACTCTCATTTTTTTATGAAGAGAATGGCTTATTATGTTTAAAAAGTAAATCCCCATTCATGTCACTCTCATTTTTTATGAGAGAATGGCTATTATGTTTAAAAGTATAATCCCATTCAATGTCACTCTCATTTTTTATGAAGAGAATGGCTTATTATGTTTAAAAAGTATATCCCATTCAATGTCACTCTCATTTTTTATGAAGAGAATGGCTTATTATGTTTAAAAAGTATAATCCCATTCACTGTCACTCTCATTTTTTATGAAGAGAATGGCTTATTATGTTTAAAAAGATAATCCCATTCAATGTCACTCTCATTTTTTATGAAGAGAATGGCTTATTATGTTTAAAAAGTATAATCCCATTCAATGTCACTCTCATTTTTATGAAGAGAATGGCTTATTATGTTTAAAAAGTATAATCCCATTCAATGTCACTCTCATTTTTTATGAAGAGAATGGCTTATTATGTTTAAAAAGTATAATCCCATTCAATGTCACTCTCATTTTATGAAGAGAATGGCTTATTATGTTTAAAAAGTATAATCCCATTCAATGTCACTCTCATTTTTTATGAAGAGAATGGCTTATTATGTTTAAAAAGTATAATCCCATTCAATGTCACTCTCATTTTTTATGAAGAGAATGGCTTATTATGTTTAAAAAGTATAATCCCATTCAATGTCACTCTCATTTTTTATGAAGAGAATGGCTTATTATGTTTAAAAAAGTATAATCCCATTCAATGGTCACTCATTTTTTATGAAGAGAATGCTTATTATGTTTAAAAAGTATAATCATTCAATGTCACTCTCATTTTTTATGAAGAGAATGGCTTATTATGTTTAAAAAGTATAATCCCATTCAATGTCACTCTCATTTTTTATGAAGAGAATGGCTTATTATGTTTAAAAAGTATAATCCCATTCAATGTCACCTCTTTTTTATGAAGAGAATGGCTTATTATGTTTAAAAAGTATAATCCCATTCAATGTCACTCTCATTTTTATGAAGAGAATGGCTTATTATGTTTAAAAAGTATAATCCCATTCAATGTCACTCTCATTTTTTATGAAGAGAATGGCTTATTATGTTAAAAAGTATAATCCCATTCAATGTCACTTCATTTTTTATGAAGAGAATGGCTTATTATGTTTAAAAAGTATAATCCCATTCAATGTCACTCTCATTTTTTATGAAGAGAATGGCTTATTATGTTTAAAAAGTATAATCCCATTCAATGTCACTCTCATTTTTATGAAGAGAATGGCTTATTATGTTTAAAAAGTATAATCCCATTCAATGTCACTCTTTTTTATGAAGAGAATGGCTTATTATGTTTAAAAAGTATAATCCCATTCAATGTCACTCTCATTTTTTATGAAGAGAATGGCTTATTATGTTAAAAAGTATAATCCCATTCAATGTCACTCTCATTTTTATGAAGAGAATGGCTTATTATGTTAAAAAGTATAATCCCATTCAATGTCACTCTCATTTTTTATGAAGAGAATGGCTTATTATGTTTAAAAAGTATAATCCCATTCAATGTCACTCTCATTTTTTATGAAGAGAATGGCTTATTATGTTTAAAAAGTATAATCCCATTCAATGTCACTCTCATTTTTATGAAGAGAATGGCTTATTATGTTTAAAAAGTATAATCCCATTCAATGTCACTCTCATTTTTTATGAAGAGAATGGCTTATTATGTTTAAAAAGTATAATCCCATTCAATGTCACTCTCATTTTTTATGAAGAGAATGGCTTATTATGTTAAAAAGTATAATCCCATTCAATGTCACTCTCATTTTTTATGAAGAGAATGGCTTATTATGTTTAAAAAGTATAATCCCATTCAATGTCACTCTCATTTTTATGAAGAGAATGCTTATTATGTTTAAAAAGTATAATCCCATTCAATGTCACTCTCATTTTTTTATGAAGAGAATGGCTTATTATGTTTAAAAAGTATAATCCCATTCAATGTCACTCTCATTTTTTATGAAGAGAATGGCTTATTATGTTTAAAAAGTATAATCCCATTCAATGTCACTCTCATTTTTATGAAGAGAATGGCTTATTATGTTTAAAAAGTATAATCCCATTCAATGTCACTCTCATTTTTTATGAAGAGAATGGCTTATTATGTTTAAAAAGTATAATCCCATTCAATGTCACTCTCATTTTTATGAAGAGAATGGCTTATTATGTTTAAAAAGTATAATCCCATTCAATGTCACTCTCATTTTTTATGAAGAGAATGGCTTATTATGTTTAAAAAGTATAATCCCATTCAATGTCACTCTCATTTTTTATGAAGAGAATGGCTTATTATGTTAAAAAGTATAATCCCATTCAATGTCACTCTCATTTTTTATGAAGAGAATGGCTTATTATGTTTAAAAAGTATAATCCCATTCAATGTCACTCTCATTTTTATGAAGAGAATGGCTTATTATGTTTAAAAGTATAATCCCATTCAATGTCACTCTCATTTTTTATGAAGAGAATGGCTTATTATGTTTAAAAAGTATAATCCCATTCAATGTCACTCATTTTTATGAAGAGAATGGCTTATTATGTTTAAAAAGTATAATCCCATTCAATGTCACTCTCATTTTTTATGAAGAGAATGGCTTATTATGTTTAAAAAGTATAATCCCATTCAATGTCACTCTCATTTTTTATGAAGAGAATGGCTTATTATGTTTAAAAAGTATAATCCCATTCAATGTCACTCTCATTTTTATGAAGAGAATGGCTTATTATGTTTAAAAAGTATAATCCCATTCAATGTCACTCTCATTTTTTATGAAGAGAATGGCTTATTATGTTTAAAAAGTATAATCCATTCAATGTCACTCTCATTTTTTATGAAGAGAATGGCTTATTATGTTTAAAAAGTATAATCCCATTCAATGTCACTCTCATTTTTTATGAAGAGAATGGCTTATTATGTTTAAAAAGTATAATCCCATTCAATGTCACTCATTTTTTATGAAGAGAATGGCTTATTATGTTTAAAAAGTATAATCCCATTCAATGTCACTCTCATTTTTTATGAAGAGAATGGCTTATTATGTTTAAAAAGTATAATCCCATTCAATGTCACTCTCATTTTTTATGAAGAGAATGGCTTATTATGTTTAAAAAGTATAATCCCATTCAATGTCACTCTCATTTTTTATGAAGAGAATGGCTTATTATGTTTAAAAAGTATAATCCCATTCAATGTCACTCTCATTTTATGAAGAGAATGGCTTATTATGTTTAAAAAGTATAATCCCATTCAATGTCACTCTCATTTTTTATGAAGAGAATGGCTTATTATGTTTAAAAAGTATAATCCCATTCAATGTCACTCTCATTTTTTATGAAGAGAATGGCTTATTATGTTTAAAAAGTATAATCCCATTCAATGTCACTCTCATTTTTATGAAGAGAATGGCTTATTATGTTTAAAAAGTATAATCCCATTCAATGTCACTCATTTCATTCCGCGATCAATAGTGAGAAATACGAGAGTAAGACTCTAAAAGGTAAAATTTTCAAATTGATCTATTCCCATTTCATGCCATTCTCACTCATACACGACTTAGTCCAGGTTAGGTTAGGTTAAGTTAAGCTAATGTTAGATTAGGAAATATTAACCATTCTCATTTGGCACCTTTTCCGCGAATGTGAATGGGCGTAACATAATTTCTCATATCGAGAAAACTCTCCTCAAATGTGAATTTCTCACTTTGTGCATTTCATTCAGAAAAATACTACTTAATTTTTGGAATATGCGTATAGCTTAATAATTCTAATTACACTGTGTAACACTGATTCTGTTTATATAGAATTTTTTTTATGTTTTTATATGCATTTGGGGGCGCTGAGTCCAAATCTGGCCTGGTTTGTGTGTATCATCAATGGTTTCAGAAATAATCCATTTTTCATGTTTTACCAGTATAATGTTGTTATGGCGCAGCGCCGCAGCAATATCAGAATAATCAGAAATTGTTGAAAACAATCTGGATGTTCGTTGACAGTTTCTTGCTCTAGAAATTGCCCGAAACTTCACTGTGCTATATAAAGAAGAGCGCAGAGTCTGAGAAGTCAGTAAGTGTGAGCACACAAAGAAAGCAGGTTGTTTGTCTGATGGTTACCAGCACTGAGGTACTGTGTTTCTGTGCTTCTCTGTGCTGACGATTTGAGTGTTATCGATCCTTTTTATTGCGAACATTATTTCAGTGTTGTGAATACATTTTTTCTGGAATCTGTAATCTGTTGCAGATTTAATAACTCTTCTCTCCATATCTGCAGGTTATGATTAATGTAGTACAGTTTGGTAAAGAGAATGGCAACTAGAGCTTGTAAACAGTCGCCGGGATATTCTGCTACGTTTGTGGGTATTACATAGGCCCCAAGCAAGTACCGCACAAGATTGTGAAAGGCACCAAGTTCTGGATCGCGTATCGGCTCTATTTTGGTATGCCTATGGGTGACCAAGATAAGCCCTGGGCACCCCACGTGATCTGTGGAAGCTGCCGCTCCACACTTGAAGGGTGGCTGCGGGGAGTACGCAAGACAATGCCCTTTGCGGTACCCAGAATATGGAGAGAACCAAAGAGCCACCACGACGATTGCTACTACTGCATGGTAGATGTTTCTAAGTACAGGAAAGTTAAAGGAAGGCACTCTCTTCAGTATCCAAGCATAGCGTCGTCCATAGCTCCTGTACCACATGGCGAAGGTCTTCCAATACCACGTCCACCAGAACAGGTATCTATCCATTACGTTACCTTCTGTATTTACAGGACTGTGGGTCATTATGTGTCGATTTTCTTAGTGCTGATGCTCTTCTACATATATAACTATGCCTATATTTGTTTTTTTGCTTTGCAGGTTGAAAATGAGGATGCAGCTAGCTCATCTGAGATGTCGGCTGGTGAGGACAGTCATGATGAAGAATATGCAGTAATTTCAGTACAAACCCTCACTTTCCAAATCAGAGGGAATTGGACGACTTAATTAGAGATTTGGGTCTGACGAAATCAGGGTCTGAGCTTCTGACCTCCAGACTCAAAGGGTGGAATTTGCTTGGAGAAGACTGCAAGAGCACTGTATACCGAAAGCGGCATGAAGAGTTGCAAGGTTCTACGATGTCAATGGCTCTCTCTGTTATTGCAGCGAGGTTAATGGTCTATTCACAGCTATTGGGTTAACACATATACCCTCAGAGTGGCGCCTGCTCATTGACAGTTCAACTCGGAGTTTAAAAGCTGTTCTACTCCACAATGGGAACAAATATTCATCTATACCAGTTGCACATTCTGTTCAAATGAAAGAGGACTATGAAAATGTCAAACAACTGCTCACTCAAATCAGGTATGAACAATATAACTGGGACGTGTGTGGTGATTTCAAAATGATTGGTTTCCTGTTAGGTTTACAAGGAGGGTTTATTAAATATTCATGTTTATTTGCCTGTGGGATAGTAGGGCTTCAACTGAGCACTATAAAAAAGTTCAGTGGCCTCCACGTGAAGGACTGCAACCAGGAAAGTACAATGTACTCAGGGAACCTTTGTGAAGCCTGACATAGTTCTGCTACCACCTCTCCATATTAAGTTGGGTCTAATTAAGCAGTTTGTAACTGCGTTAGATTTTGGAAGGGAAGTTTTCCAACAGTTCGGGTCGTGTTCCCTAAAACTCTCTGAGGCCAAAGTCAAGGCTGGCATCTTTGTAGGACCACAAGTCAAGGCGCTGTTGAATTCAAAGAACCTTGAAGCCAAGATGACTCCGATCGAAAAAGAGGCTTGGTGTGCTTTCCGTGATGTGGTTCGTGGGTTTTTTAGGCAACCATAAAGCACCAAACTATAAGGAGTTAGTGTCAAACTTGATTAAGTGCTATGGCAAAATAGGGTGCCGTATGTCTTTAAAATTACACTATCTGTATCACATCTAGACTTTTTTCGTGATAACCTGGGCGATGTGAGTGAAGAAATGGCGAAAGATTCCATCAAGATATTCAAACGATGGAAAAGGTACCAGGGCCACTGGGATGCTTCCATGATGGAGACTACGTATGTCGCTGATCAGAAAGGATAGAATGTTCATACGCGGAAGTCGCGTTCTTCAGTGCATTTTTAAGGAACGCACACTGCATAACGAGGCTTGTTATTCTCTTATCGGTTATCTCATGATATATATTATATCCTTTGCACCATTTTGGGTTTGTCAACAATTTGGCTCAATAAACATTAATTTCCAATAGTGTTTTTGTTTTCAGAAAATATTTATGTTAGCCTTCTTTATATACTTTGCCATATGAAAAGTGTGATAACCTATATTTTTGAAACGTTGATGATAGAGCAAAACCAATATCATTTTTTGAATCAGCGCCTCGAAATCATTAAGAAACGACAGAAAATTACAATAAACAGAAAATTTTTCAAATTTTGTTACCCGTGTAGTGGTGGCGAACCTTTTTTGCTGGGGGGTCATTTTTGTTACTTTTGATTTAAAAAAACGAAATTGGGGTCACAATAATTTATTACTTACTATTTTTAGTGAGAAATTTGTTGGATTTTAGCTGCTAATGTTTTGATCCGAGGTTTATATTTAGGTGTCTTTAGTCTCACACATGCAAACATACTCACATCTGTGCCAAGGCGATTCCAGTGGTGGATTTGACGAAATTCATGGAGGAAAACGACTGTTCACACGAATAGATGAACCAAAACACTATTAGTATGCTAGCAGAGCTAATGCTAGCTTTTTCATTGATGCCAAGGAAATTTGGTAAAGAGTTCCATTCTGCAAGAATAGATTTCTCGACTCTTTCTAAGGATTGTTGTTCTCTGGTTACACCCAAAATTGAGACTCCAATTCCTTTCTCGTAACTTCAGATTAAGATCAATAAATTTAGTCTCCATACTGCACTTTCTTAGAAGTCAACTAATTCCATTCTAAATTACCAATGTCAAGCCATGAAAAGCTGATAATTGAAGATCTTCAAATTGAATAGTATGGGGAATTGGATGAATTGTAATGTTGCATCAATTTGTCGGGATTGTGAAAACCTCTCTGAAAGTGATTGTCTGGCATCTTTATATGAAGATTACTTTTTGAGCACGTCGGATTTATTTCTTCATTGTCTGCAAAATATTTGAGTCAAGAAGTGTTTCTGCAATAATGGAAAATATTTCAATTTTTCTTCTTCAGATCTTTTGAGAAAATATTTAGTTTTTTTTCAAAGCTTTAATATTTTTCAAACATTAATGATACAGCACAGCCGCGACCTTGCAACTTTTAATTTAAAGCATTGTAATGGCAATGTGAAATCAGCGAAAAAATGTAAGTCATTCAACCAATCATGTCAGTCAGTTTGGATATTCATGTTCCTTTTATTAAAAAAATATCTTATTTCTTCTAACAATTCAACAAGCGATTCAAACTTGACACGACTAACCATCTGACATTGTTATACGTGACTAACCTGAAAATTGAGAGTCAACCTCATCTAGTTTGGTAAATTGACGTATGTTAAGATCGTGAGCAACTATAAAATTGACAATCTTTGTCACAAGAGACATCACATTTTCAATGATTTTAAACTTTTTTGCCCAAAAAAGCTTCTTGGTGTAAAATACAATGAAATTCAAATAAAGGGTGTTTCACTTCTTGTTAAGTAATTGACAAATCCAACATTTTTTACAATCATACTCGGAGCTCCATCAGTCATCACAGATACAATATTTCTGAAATTAATACCCATTTGGATGAATTCCTTCTTCAACTCATTCATAATATCCTGTCCTGTGGTTTTCTCAGGCAGTCATCAATTTAATTAGCTTTCTTCATTATATTTTCGAAATAAAATCTTGCAATAACTGCTAGACGAGCCTGTGAGTGACATCTGTACTTTCATCCAAACAAATTGAAAACATTCCAGCATTTGTCAAATCCAGTAAAAGTTGATCAGATACAGCTTTGTCCATGATAATTATTCTATCTTTGACCGTATTTCTGGCCACAGGCAACTCATTAATACGTTTAATTATTGATCTTTATTCTGAAAATCTTCAAATAAATAATGTGAGCAATTTATAAAAGCTTCTTTTAAATAACACTGGTCTACAAATTTTGAAAAAGTTTGTACTTCGGAGATAAAATTGCTTTTATTATGGATTTTTGGGTGCTGAAAACGAATATGACCATAAAAACAGTCGACTGGCTACAGTTTCGAACTCCAAGCAGCTTCTCCTGGCCGTTCCCGGTGACCAGCACAGCAATCCGGTCCACAGATCCGTCACCTGTGATTTCAGCAGCTTTTCCCGTCCCAGTGCAACACCAAGGGCTCCTCAGGACAGAATTCTCCCTCTTGATACGCCTCTGCTGCTTGCTTCCGAAGCGATGGCGAGCACGATACATTGTGGAAGAGGAGATGGATACCTCGTTCAAATCGTGCCCCAAGGAATTGCGCGACGACGGCGTAGGACATCGCTGCATCACGATAAGAAATGTTCATCCGGTCTCGTACGCGACAGCCACATCCTGAGTGATGAGGTTCCTCGACCGCTTCCGAAGGACATAAGCAGACGTGGAGGCTGTCAAGCCGTCAAGGAGAGATCATCTTCCGCAGATGGCGACGCCGAGGACGAGGAGCTGTCTTCAAGAGTAGCAGCTTCTGTAACCGTCTTGGCCCGCTCGAATTCCCGGTGTCGTTCTCCTCCCTGCTGTTCCTCTCGACGCCTTTTCTACTCTCCATTTGGGCCAGCTTCATGTCTGCGATCCCATACTGCTCTCTGGTGGGTCCCCATGCTGACTCTTGTAGAAGAGTTTGTCTTCCTCGTTTGTCATCATAGAAAGGGCATTGGAATGACCAATATCGAGGATTTCGTTCTTGAGTTCCGCCTTGAACATGTCCTCCGCAACACGACAGCTCTCCTCGGATCTGTTTCTGCTTTTCACCAACTTGTCGTAACGCTGGAGCAGAGCTTCCATTTTCCGAAGGGCGCTGTCCCGCCTCATAGTAGGGATCCTTGCTCTTTTCCAGAACACCATCACAGCATCCAAACAGAGGTTCAGACATTTTCTCCGTCCTAGGTTTTCCTGTTTTTGATGGAAGAAGCACTTTTGCAAGACTTGCAACTTCGTCGGCAGGCGGCTACCCAGGATCCCTTATTCGGGTGTCCGATGAGCCAAACCTCTTTCTTGCTTCGAGTTGCCATGTTATCTGCAATGAAGAAGTATACGAATTAGAAAAGAGTACAAATATGCAATGGTAGACATAACGAGGACAAAACTCGACAACTGACACGAAGGACAGAGAGCAGTGCACCTTCCGTCAGGAAGCAAGGCAGTCGACTAACACTAGAACAGCTGAAATTAGAAATACCTAAGCAATCTGAAGCGTCAAATCTCGGGACCCCTAAACGTGTTCTGATCTGGTTGAAACCTATTCAGATGAGTTTCCTCTGCAAAAGGAACAGGGGCATCAATGTGGATTGAACTTCCTTCCACTTCATCCATCAACCACACTGCCGTGAAACACCCTAATATATATATATCGGGTGGGCAAAAAAAAGGGAGACCTCGAACTTTGCTGTAAAATCCAGTTATGGTCAGATTTCAATATTTTTTCACACCCCACAACTAAGTAAATTTCGTATATGGTGAGCGGATTTCAAAGAAAACTAATGAAAATTAGGGATTTATTGAACATTTCTTTATGCCACTGGAAATTCTCCATTTACACTACTACTGCATTATCGGGTCGGCCAAAAAAAAAGGGAGACCTAAATCCTTCATATCTCGGCAAATACGGTACATAGAACAATGAAATTTTAGTATGTTAGTACTAGGTAATTTTATGGTTTGTATGCCATCTTTTAGCATCTCTTGTTTTATCGATTTTCTTGAGAAGCTTGTCGAAACCTCCTGCAGTTGGCTTACGTTAATTAAAATCGCTTTAATTATCGGAAGATTTTTCTGGAATATTCGCCATAAATCCAATTTCTCGGCTAAAATGCTAAAAGACGTCAAGACTTAACACGCTTAGGGTACTAACAGGCACAAACTTTGGACACCAGCAAGAAACAACATCACTCATATACAAACAATATATTCGCTCAGTTATGGACTATGCTAGCCCATGCTGGGCACCCATTATTTCAAAAACACACATAAACACCTTACAGATAATACAAAACAATGCACTTCGTATCATTACAGGATGCACTCAAACAACACCAATAGAACACCTGCACACAGAAACAAAAATACTGAAAGTTAGGGAACATTTAGACATGAGGGGAACACAATTCATGGCAGCAGCGACAACTAACCCGCAACACCCTTGCCACTTCATGTACAATCATGCACCGACACTCGCACCATTAAGGTAACACCAGAGACATTATAACCAAATACTCCATTCCATACCACGCCCCACAGACATCACACAGTACAGAAAACACATACACACACACACACACACCTAACCCACAAAGCACGGACACGACTCGGTCGAATGCGGTCCTAGGTGCGAAGCCGCCACCCACTAACAGGTCAGAGACCAGCCTGAGCAGATCGGATCGAATTAACTTAGCACGATTCCGATGTGGACATCACCCCAACTTACGGACATATAAATACAGACAAGACAACTCCACAGACGACACCTGCCACCTGTGCCAGGACACACCACAAACAATTGAACACATTATGACAGACTTTACCGCTCTAGCACAATATAGAACACAACACAACATGACTAGTGCGCTGAACCTCTGGTCCACTCCGGAGAGGGCGATCGGTTACCTGCGTGCCGCCGGTTTGCTCGATCAGGGTGGGCTGATTGGCTAACGAACAACAACACACTTCACAGGAAAAGAAAATTGGAGGTGTGAGATCTGCATTGTGGTGTGTATTCCAATGGTCTACTCGCAGAATTCAGGCTTCCTGTCTGGTTATTTTCATTAAATGTCTGTAAGATATGCGGAGTTGACGGTTTCGAATTTGCACGCCACAGGATTCGGTGGACACTTCACTTACTTTCCCCAGACTCACGAACACAATGTTGTGTGACTAACGCAACTCGTGTTCTTTTCACTCCGCGAGGAGCGTGGCACCCCACGCTGCCTACAGGCACAGTGCCTTCGGTCAACAAATTTGTACCTGATCGACGATTGTGAGGTTGATTGGTAATGGTGGTCCATATTCGCATTTCATGTACGTTGCACCCCTCCAACATTTCAGATTTGCAATCCCACTCGTGTCAGATCGCGCTAATCAAAGGACAGCTTTTGGCTACACACTGAAAACACATGGCTTCAAACCACGTGTAAACACTGGAAAACAATATGCCTTTGTATGGTAGCATTCTTAAGTATACATCATTTTGAGATACCACACATATTAATGGGAGTGGGGAAGTGAGTGGTAGATAAGGAATAAGGCGAAAAATGTATTTTACTATTTGCGTAAAACATCTCTTGGAGAAACGCCATATCCAATAACCAATCACAAAAAGAACCAAAGCTGAAGGATAAGCCTATTTTCCCAGGAATTCGAAATTATTTTAAGATTTTTAAAAAATGTAATTATATTTTCCGATACATTTTTCCACAACAAATTTTTTTTTTTTCCTGAACCGAACATATCTATTTTCGTAGATTAAGACTGAGGTGCATCCACTCCAACATTATATATAACACTAGTAACTAGTAAGTTATTCATTATTACACGCTTTTTAACACGGGTATCGATCAGCACGCTTTTCCAGGAAGAATCTGCGTCTTATTCTCTGTAAGTAAACTTTAGAGATCCTTTTGCAGTTGAAAAGAATGTATACAACAAAGATCAAATTGAAATACTTGTCGAAAATAATAAAGATGAAAGTGTTTAACAAACTTTCGAATTTACAAAATCTTGAAAATACTTTTATACAGGGTGTCCCATAAGTCTGGAACCATAGGGTAAAGTCAGTAATTCATGTTTTTCCGTTTATGCAAGTGCCCATGATGTCTTTGAGTAAGGAAGAACGCATCCAGGTAATTCTGCTCGTAGGAAATCGGAGTCAGAGGGAGGTCGCCGAGGAATTTAACAGATTGCATCCGGACCCGCGCGCCGATAACACAGCTGTGTCGGCAAACTTGCAGCAAAGTTCAGGGAAACGGGATCCATAGGAGATAAATCACGCAGTGGACTCCGAGGACATCCACCGACGATGACACAGCCGCTACCATCCTCGCTCACTTCACAAAGTCCCCAAAAGTCTCTTGGGCATTTTTATTGCCGTTTTTATCATTTTGCCCTATGGTTCCAGACTTACGGGACACCCTGTATAATAAATTTTGCACTTTTTTGAAGTTACCAAAATTTTTTTGTAAAATTCACAATAGCCTCTTTTGTTTTCAATAATCATTTTGTTATTGTACGCTACATATGTAGTGTACAGGGTGGCCCATAAGTCCCAATCGGTTATAATTAAAGCGAAAATACAAAAAGTAAAAAGTTTATAATGAGTTTAGAAATAGTTATTGATTATTTGGATCACCTGAAGACTAAAGCCCCAATGTCACCACCTGAAGACTAGACCCCCAACTTTCTCCATCTGAAGAATAGAGCCCCCATTTTTATAGGCGAAATTAATTTTTATTATTATTAATTTTTTTAATTAGACAAAAACTTGAATTTTTAAAAATCTCTATACAGTATATATATACTGTATATGCTGTCTGTCTGTCTGTCTGTCTGCACGGAACGGCTCTTCGTTAGAAAAAAATATTAGTAAAAGTTGCTTAAAATTAATCGAAACCTACGGGAAAAACTATTGAATGCCCGCTTAGGTCCTTAACGATTGGTTAGGTCGTCATGATATTTTCGTTAAAACTAACGAATATTTTAACGAAAATATCATGACTTAACCTAACCAATCGTCAAGGCGTACAATTGACTTAACTGGGCATTCAATTAACTTAACCTGATTTATATCCACCTGAAGATCAAAGCCCCTCGTGTACGCCACCTGAAAACCGGAGCTCCGGACCTTTTCCAGTTTGTGTACCGTTTTTCATATAATTTATTTTGAGAATATTTTTGTTAAAACTAACGAAAATATCACGACTTAACCTAACCAATTATCAAGAGCGTACAGTTGATCTATTAGTAAAATAGTAAATACTATTCCAAACAAACAATGTTATAATTAATAATAGATCAACTGTACGCCCTTGATAGTTGGTTAGGTTAAGTCGTGATATTTTCGTTAGTTTTAACAAAAATATTCTCAAAAATAAAATTATATGAAAACGGTACACAAACTGGAAAAGGTCCGGAGCTCCTCCCCACTCAGCCCATGAGGGGCTCTAGTCTTCAGGTGCTCCGATTATTTTAAACAAATTTGTTTAAATTTTTTTTATATATTTTTTTTTAAAATTCGCTAGATGGATTTTCGCTTTAATTTTAAATGAGTGGAATTTATGGGCCACCCTATAGTACTAATCAGATTATACTTAATGATTAATGATGATAAGTTTTATTTGGGGGAAATATTTATTATTATTTACTGATTAGAGCATTTTCTACAAATTAACGCGATATTAATGCAATTCAACCATAAAATTGTTTATTATCAACAAAACATTTTTGTTACAGACTCTAAAACAACAAAATATTTTCTTAATATTAATTTTCACTATTAGCAAATACCCACCATAAAAACTCGTTTCTTTCATGGATTAAATGTGGGGGGAGAGTTTTTTCCATGCTTCATCGGATATACTCGGATACACTCATCAAATCCTCTTCTTCGACCAAATTACTCCGGGTGATTCTCGAGTAAAAAAAAAAAAAGTAAATTGCGCGCCAGTAGGGGTCTGCCGACCCCCTAAATTATTAACGTAATTATGAGTCTCTCTCTCTTCCACTTTCTTTAAAAGTTTCGAATGAGACGAAATTCGAATTTTCGGGAGGAAATTTTTGCTCGAAAATGTCGAAACAAAAGAAGCACGATCGAAAGCCGATAATCATCACGTTCTCGAAACCAAAGTATACCAACATCCAAACTGGGAAGCGAAATATGATTGGTATATATAATATATTATATATATATAGTATATTATATAGTATATATATATAGATTATAATATTATATATATATATATATTATAATATAGATATATTAGTATAATATATATATAATAGATAGATATATATATATAGATTTATATAATATTATATATATATATATAATATATATATATAGTATATATAATATTATATATATCATATAATAGATAATATGTATATATATATATATATATAATATATATATATATATACAGTATATATATAATATAATATATATATATATATATATATATATATAATATATATATATACGAAATCTATTTCGCTTTCCCAGTTTGGATGTTTGTATACTTTTGGTTTCGAGAAAGTGATGATTTATCGGCTTTTCGATCGTGCTTCTTTTGTTTCGACATTTTCGAGCAAAAATTTCCTCCCGAAAATTCGGATTTCGTCTCATTCGAAAACTTTTAAAGAAATGGAAGAGAGAGAGACTCATAATTACGTTAATAATTTAAGGGGTCGGCAGACCCCTACTGGCGCGCAACTTACTTTTTTTTTTTTTACTCGAGAATCACCGAGTAATTTGGTCGAAGAAGAGGATTTGATGAGTGTATCCGAGTATATCCGATGAAGCATGGAAAAAACTCTCCCCCCACATTTAATCCATGAAAGAAACGAGTTTTTATGGTGGGTATTTGCTAATAGTGAAAATTATATTAAGAAAATTTTTGTTGTTTAAAGAGTCTGTAACAAAATGTTTTGTTGATAATAAACAATTTTATGGTTGAATTGCATTAATATCGCGTTAATTTGTAGAAAATGCTCTAATCAGTAAATAATAATAAATATTTCCCAAATAAAACTTATCATCATCATCATTAATCATTAAGTATAATCTGATTAGTACTATAGGGTGGCCCATAAATTCCACTCATTTAAAATTAAAGCGAAAATCCATCTAGCGAATTTAAAAAAAAATATATAAAAAAAATTTAAACAAATTTGTTTAAAATAATCGGAGCACCTGAAGACTAGAGCCCCTCATGGGACTGAGTGGGGAGGAGCTCCGGACCTTTTCCAGTTTGTGTACCGTTTTTCATATAATTTATTTTTGAGAATATTTTTGTTAAAACTAACGAAAATATCACGACTTAACCTAACCAACTATCAAGGGCGTACAGTTGATCTATTATTAATTATAACATTGTTTGTTTCTGGAATAGTATTTACTATTTACTAATAGATCAACTGTACGCTCTTGATAATTGGTTAGGTTAAGTCGTGATATTTTCGTTAGTTTTAACAAAAATATTCTCAAAAATAAATTATATGAAAAACGGTACACAAACTGGAAAAGGTCCGGAGCTCCGGTTTCAGGTGGCGTACACGAGGGGCTTTGATCTTCAGGTGGATATAAATCAGGTTAAGTTAATTGAATGCCCAGTTAAGTCAATTGTACGCCCTTGACGATTGGTTAGGTTAAGTCATGATATTTTCGTTAAAATATTCGTTAGTTTTAACGAAAATATCATGACGACCTAACCAATCGTTAAGGACCTAAGCGGGCATTCAATAGTTTTCCCGTAGGTTTCGATTAATTTTAAGCAACTTTTACTTAATATTTTTTTCTCACGAAGAGCCGTTTCCGTGCAGACAGACAGACAGACAGACAGCATATACAGTATATATATACTGTATAGAGATTTTTAAAAATTCAAGTTTTTGTCTAATTAAAAAAATTAATAATAATAAAAATTAATTTCGCCTATAAAAATGGGGCTCTATTCTTCAGATGGAGAAAGTTGGGGGTCTAGTCTTCAGGTGGTGACATTGGGGCTTTAGTCTTCAGGTGATCAAATAATCAATAACTTTCTAAACTCATTATAAACTTTTTACTTTTTGTATTTTCGCTTTAATTATAACCGATTGGACTTATGGCCACCCTGTACACATATGTAGCGTACAATAACAAAATGATTATTGAAAACAAAAGAGGCTATTGTGAATTTTACAAAAAAATTTTGGTAACTTCAAAAAGTGCAAAATTTATTATACAGGGTGTCCCGTAAGTCTGGAACCATAGGGCAAAATGATAAAAACGGCAATAAAAATGCCCAAGAGACTTTTGGGGACTTTGTGAAGTGAGCGAGGATGGTAGCGGCTGTGTCATCGTCGGTGGATGTCCTCGGAGGTCCACTGCGTGATTTATCTCCTATGGATCCCGTTTCCCTGAACTTTGCTGCAAGTTTGCCGACACAGCTGTGTTATCGGCGCGCGGTCCGGATGCAATCTGTTAAATTCCTCGGCGACCTCCCTCTGACTCCGATTTCCTACGAGCAGAATTACCTGGATGCGTTCTTCCTTACTCAAAGACATCATGGGCACTTGCATAAACGGAAAAACATGAATTACTGACTTTACCCTATGGTTCCAGACTTATGGGACACCCTGTATAAAAGTAATTTTCAAGATTTTGTAAATTCGAAAGTTTGTTAAAACACTTTCATCTTTATTTTTCGACAAGTATTTCAATTTTGATCTTTGTTGTATACATTCTTTTCAACTGCAAAAGGATCTCTAAAGTTTACTTACAGAGAATAAGACGCAGATTCTTCCTGGAAAAGCGTGCTGATCGATACCCGTGTTAAAAAGCGTGTAATAATGAATAACTTACTAGTTACTAGTGTTATATATAATGTTGGAGTGGATGCACCTCAGTCTTAATCTACGAAAATAGATATGTTCGGTTCAGGAAAAAAAAAAAATTTGTTGTGGAAAAATGTATCGGAAAATATAATTACATTTTTTAAAAATTAAAATAATTTCGAATTCCTGGGAAAATAGGCTTATCCTTCAGCTTTGGTTCTTTTTGTGATTGGTTATTGGATATGGCGTTTCTCCAAGAGATGTTTTACGCAAATAGTAAAATACATTTTTCGCCTTATTCCTTATCTACCACTCACTTCCCCACTCCCATTAATATGTGTGGTATCTCAAAATGATGTATACTTAAGAATGCTACCATACAAAGGCATATTGTTTTCCAGTGTTTACACGTGGTTTGAAGCCATGTGTTTTCAGTGTGTAGCCAAAAAGCTGTCCTTTGATTAGCGCGATCTGACACGAGTGGGATTGCAAATCTGAAAATGTTGGAGGGGTGCAACGTACATGAAAATGCGAATATGGACCACCATTACCAATCAACCTCACAATCGTCGATCAGGTACAAATTTGTTGACCGAAGGCACTGTGCCTGTAGGGCAGCGTGGGGTGCCACGCTCCTCGCGGAGTGAAAGAACACGAGTGTTGCGTTAGTCACACAACATTGTGTTCGTGAGTCTGGGGAAAGTAAGTGAAGTGTCCACCGAATCCTGTGGCGTGCAAATTCGAAACCGTCAACTCCGCATATCTTACAGACATTTAATGAAAATAACCCAGACAGGAAGCCTGAATTCTGCGAGTAGACCATTGGAATACACACCACAATGCAGATCTCACACCTCCAATTTTCTTTTCCTGTGAAGTGTGTTGTTGTTCGTTAGCCAATCAGCCCACCCTGATCGAGCAAACCGGCGGCACGCAGGTAACCGATCGCCCTCTCCGGAGTGGACCAGAGGTTCAGCGCACTAGTCATGTTGTGTTGTGTTCTATATTGTGCTAGAGCGGTAAAGTCTGTCATAATGTGTTCAATTGTTTGTGGTGTGTCCTGGCACAGGTGGCAGGTGTCGTCTGTGGAGTTGTCTTGTCTGTATTTATATGTCCGTAAGTTGGGGTGATGTCCACATCGGAATCGTGCTAAGTTAATTCGATCCGATCTGCTCAGGCTGGTCTCTGACCTGTTAGTGGGTGGCGGCTTCGCACCTAGGACCGCATTCGGACCGAGTCGTGTCCGTGCTTTGTGGGTTAGGTGTGTGTGTGTGTGTGTATGTGTTTTCTGTACTGTGTGATGTCTGTGGGGCGTGGTATGGAATGGAGTATTTGGTTATAATGTCTCTGGTGTTACCTTAATGGTGCGAGGTGTCGGTGCATGATTGTACATGAAGTGGCAAGGGTGTTGCGGGTTAGTTGTCGCTGCTGCCATGAATTGTGTTCCCCTCATGTCTAAATGTTCCCTAACTTTCAGTATTTTTGTTTCTGTGTGCAGGTGTTCTATTGGTGTTGTTTGAGTGCATCCTGTAATGATACGAAGTGCATTGTTTTGTATTATCTGTAAGGTGTTTATGTGTGTTTTTGAAATAATGGGTGCCCAGCATGGGCTAGCATAGTCCATAACTGAGCGAATATATTGTTTGTATATGAGTGATGTTGTTTCTTGCTGGTGTCCAAAGTTTGTGCCTGTTAGTACCCTAAGCGTGTTAAGTCTTGACGTCTTTTAGCATTTTAGCCGAGAAATTGGATTTATGGCGAATATTCCAGAAAAATCTTCCGATAATTAAAGCGATTTTAATTAACGTAAGCCAACTGCAGGAGGTTTCGACAAGCTTCTCAAGAAAATCGATAAAACAAGAGATGCTAAAAGATGGCATACAAACCATAAAATTACCTAGTACTAACATACTAAAATTTCATTGTTCTATGTACCGTATTTGCCGAGATATGAAGGATTTAGGTCTCCCTTTTTTTTTGGCCGACCCGATAATGCAGTAGTAGTGTAAATGGAGAATTTCCAGTGGCATAAAGAAATGTTCAATAAATCCCTAATTTTCATTAGTTTTCTTTGAAATCCGCTCACCATATACGAAATTTACTTAGTTGTGGGGTGTGAAAAAAATATTGAAATCTGACCATAACTGGATTTTACAGCCAAAGTTCGAGGTCTCCCTTTTTTTTGCCCACCCGATATATATATATTAGGGTGTTTCACGCAGTGTGGTTGATGGATGAAGTGGAAGGAAGTTCAATCCACATTGATGCCCCTGTTCCTTTGCAGAGGAAACTCATCTGAATAGGTTTCAACCAGATCAGAACACGTTTAGGGGTCCCGAGATTTGACGCTTCAGATTGCTTAGGTATTTCTAATTTCAGCTGTTCTAGTGTTAGTCGACTGCCTTGCTTCCTGACGGAAGGGTGCACTGCTCTCTGTCCTTCGTGTCAGTTGTCGAGTTTTGTCCTCGTTATGTCTACCATTGCATATTTGTACTCTTTTCTAATTCGTATACTTCTTCATTGCAGATAAACATGGCAACTCGAAGCAAGAAAGAGGTTTGGCTCATCGGACACCCGAATAAGGAGATCCTGGGTAGCCGCCTGCCGACGAAGTTGCAAGTCTTGCAAAAGTGCTTCTTCCATCAAAAACAGGAAAACCTAGGACGGAGAAAATGTCTGAACCTCTGTTTGGATGCTGTGATGGTGTTCTGGAAAAGAGCAAGGATCCCTACTATGAGGCGGGACAGCGCCCTTCGGAAAATGGAAGCTCTGCTCCAGCGTTACGACAAGTTGGTGAAAAGCAGAAACAGATCCGAGGAGAGCTGTCGTGTTGCGGAGGACATGTTCAAGGCGGAACTCAAGAACGAAATCCTCGATATTGGTCATTCCAATGCCCTTTCTATGATGACAAACGAGGAAGACAAACTCTTCTACAAGAGTCAGCATGGGGACCCACCAGAGAGCAGTATGGGATCGGCAGACATGAAGCTGGCCCAAATGGAGAGTAGGAAAAGGCGTCGAGAGGAACAGCAGGAGGAGAGACGACACCGGGAATTCGAGCGGGCCAAGACGGTTACAGAAGCTGCTACTCTTGAAGACAGCTCCTCGTCCTCGGCGTCGCCATCTGCGGAAGATGATCTCTCCTTGACGGCTTGACAGCCTCCACGTCTGCTTCATGTCCTTCGGAAGCGGTCGAGGAACCTCATCACTCAGGATGTGGCTGTCGCGTACGACCGGATGAACATTTCTTATCGTGATGCAGCGATGTCCTACGCCGTCGTCGCGCAATCCTTGGGGCACGATTTGAACGAGGTATCCATCTCCTCTTCCACAATGTATCGTGCTCGCCAGTCGCTTCGGAAGCAAGCAGCAGAGGCGTATCAAGAGGGAGAATTCTGTCCTGAGGAGCCCTTGGTGTTGCACTGGGACGGGAAAATGCTGCCTGAAATCACAGGTGACGGATCTGTGGACCGGATTGCTGTGCTGGTCACCGGGAACGGCCAGGAGAAGCTGCTTGGAGTTCGAAACTGTAGCCAGTCGACTGTTTTTATGGTCATATTCGTTTTCAGCACCCCAAAATCCATAATAGAAAGCACATTTTATCTCCGAAGTACAAACTTTTTCAAAATTTGTAGACCAGTGTTATTTAAAAGAAGCTTTTATAAATTGCTCACATTATTTATTTGAAGATTTTCAGAATAAAGATCAAATAATTAAACGTATTAATGAGTTGCCTGTGGCCAGAAATACGGTCAAAGATAGAATAATTATCATGGACAAAGCTGTATCTGATCAACTTTTACTGGATTTGACAAATGCTGGAATGTTTTCAATTTGTTTGGATGAAAGTACAGATGTCACATCACAGGCTCGTCTAGCAGTTATTGCAAGATTTTATTTCGAAAATATAATGAAGAAGAGCTAATTAAATTGATGACTGCCTGAGAAAACCACAGGACAGGATATTATGAATGAGTTGAAGAAGGAATTCATCCAAATGGGTATTAATTTCAGAAATATTGTATCTGTGATGACTGATGGAGCTCCGAGTATGATTGTAAAAAATGTTGGATTTGTTCAATTACTTAAACAAGAAGTGAAACACCCTTTATTTGAATTTCATTGTATTTTACACCAAGAAGCTTTTTTGGGCAAAAAAAGTTTAAAATCATTTGAAAATGTGATGTCTCTTGTGACAAAGATTGTCAATTTTATAGTTGCTCACGATCTTAACATACGTCAATTTACCAAACTAGATGAGGTTGACTCTCAATTTTCAGGGTTAGTCACGTATAACAATGTCAGATGGTTAAGTCGTGGTCAAGTTTTGAATCGCTTTGTTGAATTGTTAGAAGAAATAAGATATTTTTTTAATAAAAGGAACATGAATATCCAGAACTGACTGACATGAATTGGTTGAATGACTTACATTTTTTCGCTGATTTCACATTGCATTACAATGCTTTAAATTAAAAGTTGCAAGGTCGCGGCTGTGCTGTATCATTAATGTTTGAAAATATTAAAGCTTTTGAAAAAAAACTAAATATTTTCTCAAAAGATCTGGAAGAAGAAAAATTGAAATATTTTCCATTATTGCAGAAACACTTCTTGACTTCAAAATATTTTGCAGACAATGAAGAAAATAAATCCGACGTGCTCAAAAAGTAATCTTCAATAATAAGAGATGCCAGACAATCACTTTCAGAGAGGTTTTCACAATCCCGACAAATTGATGCAACATTACAATTCATCCAATTCCCCCATACTATTCAATTTGAAGATCTTCAATTATCAGCTTTTCATTGTTGACATTGGTAATTTAGAAATGGAATTAGTTGACTTCTAAGAAAGTGCAGTATGGAAGACTAAATTTATTGATCTTAATCTGAAGTTACGAGAAAAGGAATTGGAGTCTTCAATTTTGGGTGTAACCAGAGAACAACAATCATTAGAAAGAGTCGAGAATCTTATTCTTGCAGAATGGAACTCTTTACCAAATTCCTTGGCATCAATGAAAAAGCTAGCATTAGCTCTGCTAGCATACTAATAGTGTTTGGTTCATCTTATTCGTGTGAACAGTCGTTTTCCTCCATGAATTTCGTCAAATCCACCACTGGGAATCGCCTTGGCACAGATGTGAGTGTTGCATGTGTGAGACTAAAGACACCTAAATATAAACCTCGGATCAAAACATTAGCAGCTAAAATCCAACAAATTTCTCACTAAAAATAGTAAGTAAATAAATTATTGTGACCCAATTTCGTTTTTTTTTAAATCAAAAGTAACAAAAATGACCCCCCAGCAAAAAAGGTTCGCCACCACTACACTGGGTAACAAAATTTGAAAAATTTTCTGTTTATTGTAATTTTTCTGTCGTTTCTTAATGATTTCGAGGCGCTGATTCAAAAAATGATATTGGTTTTGCTCTATCATCAACCGTTTCAAAAATATAGGTTATCACACTTTTCATATGGCAAAGTATATAAAGAAGGCTAACATAAATATTTTCTGAAAACAAAAACACTATTGGAAATTAATGTTTATTGAGCCAAAATTGTTTGACAAACCCAAAATGGTGCAAAGGATATAATATATATCATGAGGAGAACCGATAAGAGAATAACAAGCCTCGTTATGCAGTGTGCGTTCCTTAAAAATGCACTGAAGAACGCGACTTCCGCGTATGAACATTCTTATCCTTTCTGATCAGCGACCATACGTAGTCTCCCATCATGGAAGCATCCCAGTGGCCCTGGTACCTTTTTTCCATCGTTTGAATATCTTGATGGAATCTTTCGCCATGTTCTTCACTCACATCGCCCAGGTTATCACGAAAAAAGTCTAGATGTGAATGCAGATAGTGTAATTTAAAGACATACGGCACCCTATTTTGCCATAGCACTTAATCAAGTTTGACACTAACTCCTTATAGTTTGGTGCTTTATGGTTGCCTAAAAACCCACGAACCACATCACGGAAAGCACACCAAGCCTCTTTTTCGATCGGAGTCATCTTGGCTTCAAGGTTCTTTGAATTCAACAGCGCCTTGACTTGTGGTCCTACAAAGATGCCAGCCTTGACTTTGGCCTCAGAGAGTTTAGGGAACACGACCCGAATCTGTTGGAAAACTTCCCTTCCAAAATCTAACGCAGTTACAAACTGCTTAATTAGACCCAACTTAATATGGAGAGGTGGTAGCAGAACTATGTCAGGCTTCACAAGAGGTTCCCTGAGTACATTGTACTTCCTGGTTGCAGTCCTTCACGTGGAGGCCACTGAACTTTTTTATAGTGCTCAGTTGAAGCCTACTATCCCACAGGCAAAAAACATGAATATTTAATAAACCCTCCTTGTAAACCTAACAGGAAACCAATCATTTTGAAATCACCACACACGTCCCAGTTATATTGTTCATACCTGATTTGAGTGAGCAGTTGTTTGACATTTTCATAGTCCTCTTTCATTTGAACAGAATGTGCAACTGGTATAGATGAATATTTGTTCCCATTGTGGAGTAGAACAGCTTTTAAACTCCGAGTTGAACTGTCAATGAGCAGGCGCCACTCTGAGGGTATATGTGTTAACCCAATAGCTGTGAATAGACCATTAACCTCGCTGCAATAACAGAGAGAGCCATTGACATCGTAGAACCTTGCAAACTCTTCATGCCGCTTTCGGTATACAGTGCTCTTGCAGTCTTCTCCAAGCAAATTCCACCCTTTGAGTCTGAGGTCAGAAGCTCAGACCCTGATTTCGTCAGACCCAAATCTCTAATTAAGTCGTCCAATTCCCTCTGATTTGGAAAGTGAGGGTTTGTACTGAAAGTTACTGCATATTCTTCATCATGACTGTCCTCACCAGCCGACATCTCAGATGAGCTAGCTGCATCCTCATTTTCAACCTGCAAAGCAAAAAACAAAATATAGGCATAGTTATATATGTAGAAGAGCATCAGCACTAAGAAAAATCGACACTAATGACCCACAGTCTGTAAATACAGAAGGTAACGTAATGGATAGATACCTGTTCTGGTGGACGTGGTATTGGAAGACCTTCGCCATGTGGTACAGGAGCTATGGACGACGCTATGCTTGGATACTGAAGAGAGTGCCTTCCTTTAACTTTCCTGTACTTAGAAACATCTACCATGCAGTAGTAGCAATCGTCGTGGTGGCTCTTTGGTTCTCTCCATATTCTGGGTACCGCAAAGGGCATTGTCTTGCGTACTCCCCGCAGCCACCCTTCAAGTGTGGAGCGGCAGCTTCCACAGATCACGTGGGGTGCCCAGGGCTTATCTTGGTCACCCATAGGCATACCAAAATAGAGCCGATACGCGATCCAGAACTTGGTGCCTTTCACAATCTTGTGCGGTACTTGCTTGGGGCCTATGTAATACCCACAAACGTAGCAGAATATATCCGGCGACTGTTTACAAGCTCTAGTTGCCATTCTCTTTACCAAACTGTACTACATTAATCATAACCTGCAGATATGGAGAGAAGAGTTATTAAATCTGCAACAGATTACAGATTCCAGAAAAAAGATGTATTCACAACACTGAAATAATGTTCGCAATAAAAAAGGATCGATAACACTCAAATCGTCAGCACAGAGAAGCACAGAAACACAGTACCTCAGTGCTGGTAACCATCAGACAAACAACCTGCTTTCTTTGTGTGCTCACACTTACTGACTTCTCAGACTCTGCGCTCTTCTTTATATAGCACAGTGGAAGTTTCGGGCAATTTCTAGAGCAAGAAACTGTCAACGAACATCCAGATTGTTTTCAACAATTTCTGATTATTCTGATATTGCTGCGGCGCTGCGCCCATAACAACATTATACTGGTAAAACATGAAAAATGGATTATTTCTGAAACCATTGATGATACACACAAACCAAGGCCAGATTTGGACTCAGCGCCCCCAAATGCATATAAAAACATAAAAAAAATTCTATATAAACAGAATCAGTGTTACACAGTGTAATTAGAATTATTAAGCTATACGCATATTCCAAAAATGTAAGTAGTATTTTTCTGAATGAAATGCACAAAGTGAGAAATTCACATTTGAGGAGAGTTTCTCGATATGAGAAATTATGTTACGCCCATTCACATTCGCGGAAAAGGTGCCAAATGAGAATGGTTAATATTTCCTAATCTAACATTAGCTTAACTTAACCTAACCTAACCTGGACTAAAGTCGTGTATGAGTGAGAATGGCATGAAATGGGAATAGATCAATTTGAAAATTTTTACCTTTTAGAGTCATGGGATTATACTTTTTAAACATAATAAGCCATCTCTTCTAAAAAATGAGAGTGACATTGAATGGGATTATACTTTTTTAAACATATAAAGCCATTCTCTTCATAAAAAATGAGGAGTGACATTGAATGGGATTATACTTTTTAAAACATAATAAGCCATTCTCTTCATAAAAATGAGGTGACATTGAATGGGATTATACTTTTTAAACATAATAAGCCATTCTCTTCATAAAAAATGAGAGTGACATTGAATGGGATTATACTTTTTAAACATAATAAGCCATTCTCTTCATAAAAAATGAGAGTGACATTGAATGGGATTATATTTTTAAACATAATAAGCCATCTCTTCATAAAAAATGAGAGTGACATTGAATGGGATTTATACTTTTAAACATAATAAGCCATTCTTTCTTCATAAAAAATGAGAGTGACATGAATGGGATTATACTTTTTAAACATAATAAGCCATTCTCTTCATAAAAAATGAGAGTGACATTGAATGGGATTATACTTTTTAAACATAATAAGCCATTCTCTTCATAAAAAATGAGAGTGACATTGAATGGGATTATACTTTTTAAACATAATAAAGCCATTCTCTTCATAAAAAATGAGAGTGACATTGAATGGGATTATACTTTTTAAACATATAAGCCATTCTCTTCATAAAAATGAGAGTGACATTGAATGGGATTATACTTTTTAAACATAATAAGCCATTCTCTTCATAAAAAATGAGTGACATTGAATGGGATTATACTTTTTAAACATAATAAGCCATTCTCTTCATAAAAAATGAGAGTGGACATTGAATGGGATTATACTTTTTAAACATAATAAGCCATTCTCTTCATAAAAAATGAGAGTGACATTGAATGGGATTATACTTTTTAAACATAATAAGCCATTCTCTTCATAAAAAATGAGAGTGACATTGAATGGGATTTACTTTTTAAACATAATAAGCCATTCTCTTCATGAAAAATGAGAGTGACATTGAATGGGATTATACTTTTTAAACATAATAAGCCATTCTCTTCATAAAAAATGAGGAGTGACATTGAATGGGATTATACTTTTTAAACATAAAAGCCATTCTTCATAAAAAATGAGAGTGACATTGAATGGGATTATACTTTTTAAACATAATAAGCCATTCTCTTCATAAAAAAATGAGAGTGACATTGAATGGGATTATACTTTTTAAACATAATAAGCCATTCTCTTCATAAAAAATGAGAGTGACATTGAAGGGATTATACTTTTTAAACATAATAAGCCATTCTCTTCATGA
Organism: Bathynomus jamesi; assembly: GCA_023014485.1. Classification (NCBI taxonomy): domain Eukaryota; kingdom Metazoa; phylum Arthropoda; class Malacostraca; order Isopoda; family Cirolanidae; genus Bathynomus; species Bathynomus jamesi. The sequence continues at coordinate 434,407 of JAJOZX010003785.1, read as the reverse complement.
AAAATGAGAGTGACATTGAATGGGATTATACTTTTTAAACATAATAAGCCATCTTTCATAAAAAATGAGAGTGACATTGAATGGGATTATACTTTTTAAACATAATAAAGCCCATTCTCTTCATAAAAATGAGAGTGACATTGAATGGGATTATACTTTTTAAACATAATAAGCCATTCTCTCATAAAAAATGAGAGTGACATTGAATGGATTATACTTTTTAAACATAATAAGCCATTCTCTTCATAAAAAATGAGAGTGACATTGAATGGGATTATACTTTTTAAACATAAAAGCCATTCTCTTCATAAAAAATGAGAGTGACATTGAATGGGATTATACTTTTTAAACATAATAAGCCATTCTCTTCATAAAAAATGAGAGTGACATTGAATGGGATTATACTTTTTAAACATAATAAGCCATTCTCTTCATAAAAAAGAGAGTGACATTGAATGGGATTATACTTTTTAAACATAATAAGCCATTCTCTTCATAAAAAAATGAGAGTGACATTGAATGGGATTATACTTTTTAAACATAATAAGCCATTTCTCTTCATAAAAAATGAGAGTGACATTGAATGGGATTATACTTTTTAAACATAATAAGCCATTCTCTTCATAAAAAATGAGAAGTGACATTGAATGGGATTATACTTTTTAAACATAATAAGCCATTCTCTTCATAAAAAATGAGAGTGACATTGAATGGGATTTATACTTTTTAAACATAATAAGCCATTCTCTTCATAAAAAATGAGAGTGACATTGAATGGGATTATACTTTAAACATAATAAGCCATTCTCTTCATAAAAAATGAGAGTGACATTGAATGGGATTATACTTTTTAAACTAATAAGCCATTCTCTTCATAAAAAATGAGAGTGACATTGAATGGGATTATACTTTTTTAAACATTAATAAGCCATTCTCTTCATAAAAAATGAGAGTGACATTGAATGGGATTATACTTTTTAAAACATAATAAGCCATTCTCTTCATAAAAAATGAGAGTGACATTGAATGGGATTATACTTTTTAAACTAATAAGCCATTCTCTTCATAAAAATGATGAGTGACATTGAATGGGATTATACTTTTAAAATAATAAGCCATTCTCTTCATAAAAAATGAGAGTGACATTGAATGGGATTATACTTTTTAAACATAATAAGCCATCTCTTCATAAAAATGAGAGTGACATTGAATGGGATTATACTTTTTAAACATAATAAGCCATTCTCTTCATAAAAAATGAGAGTGACATTGAATGGGATTATATTTTAAACATAATAAGCCATTCTCTTCATAAAAAATGAGTGACATTGAATGGGATTATACTTTTTAAAACATAATAAGCCATTCTCTTCATAAAAATGAGAGTGACATTGAATGGGATTATACTTTTTAAACATAATAAGCCATTCTCTTCATAAAAAATGAGAGTGACATTGAATGGGATTATACTTTTTAAACATAATAAGCCATTCTCTTCATAAAAATGAGAGTGACATTGAATGGGATTATACTTTTTAAACATAATAAGCCATTCTCTTCATAAAAAATGAGAGTGACATTGAATGGGATTATACTTTTTAAACATAATAAGCCATTCTCTTCATAAAAAATGAGAGTGACATTGAATGGGATTATACTTTTTAAACATAATAAGCCATTCTCTTCATAAAAAATGAGAGTGACATTGAATGGATTATACTTTTTAAACATAATAAGCCATTCTCTTCATAAAAAATGAGAGTGACATGAATGGGATTATACTTTTTAAACATAATAAGCCATTCTCTTCAAAAAATGAGAGTGACATTGAATGGGATTATACTTTTTAAACATAATAAGCCATTCTCTTCATAAAAAAATGAGAGTGACATTGAATGGGATTATACTTTTAAACATAATAAGCCATTCTCTTCATAAAAAATGAGAGTGACATTGAATGGATTATACTTTTAAACATAATAAGCCATTCTCTTCATAAAAAATGAGAGTGACATTGAATGGGATTATACTTTTTAAACATATAAGCCATTCTCTTCATAAAAATGAGAGTGACATTGAATGGGATTATACTTTTTAAAATAATAAGCCATTCTCTTCAAAAAAAATGAGAGTGACATGAATGGGATTATACTTTTTAAACATAATAAGCCATTCTCTTCATAAAAAATGAGAGTGACATTGAATGGGATTATACTTTTTAAAATAATAAGCCATTCTCTTCATAAAAATGAGAGTGACATTGAATGGGATTATACTTTTTAAACATAATAAGCCATTCTCTTCATAAAAAATGAGAGTGACATTGAATGGATTATACTTTTTAAACATAATAAGCCATTCTCTTCATAAAAAATGAGAGTGACATTGAATGGGATTATACTTTTTAAACATAATAAGCCATTCTCTCATAAAAAATGAGTGACATTGAATGGGATTATACTTTTTAAACATAATAAGCCATTCTCTCATAAAAAATGAGAGTGACATTGAATGGGATTATACTTTTTAAACATAATAAGCCATTCTCTTCATAAAAAATGAGAGTGACATTGAATGGGATTATACTTTTTAAACATAATAAGCCATTCTCTTCATAAAAAATGAGAGTGACATTGAATGGATTATACTTTTTAAACATAATAAGCCATTCTCTTCATGAAAAATGAGAGTGACATTGAATGGGATTATACTTTTTAAACATAATAAGCCATCTCTTCATAAAAAATGAGAGTGACATTGAATGGGATTATACTTTTAAACATAATAAGCCTTCTCTTCATAAAAAATGAGAGTGACATTGAATGGGATTATACTTTTTAAATAATAAGCCATTCTCTTCATAAAAATGAGGTGACATTGAATGGGATTATACTTTTTAAACATAATAAGCCATTCTCTTCATAAAAAATGAGAGTGACATTGAATGGGATTATACTTTTTAAACATAATAAGCCATTCTCTTCAAAAAAATGAGAGTGACATTGAATGGGAGTTATACTTTTTAAACATAATAAGCCATTCTCTTCATAAAAAATGAGAGTGACATTGAATGGGATTATACTTTTTAAACATAATAAGCCATTCTCTTCATAAAAAATGAGAGTGACATTGAATGGGATTATACTTTTTAAACATAATAAGCCATTCTCTTCATAAAAAATGAGAGTGACATTGAATGGGATTATACTTTTTAAACATAATAAGCCATTCTCTTCATAAAAAATGAGAGTGACATTGAATGGGATTATACTTTTTAAACATAATAAGCCATTCTCTTCATAAAAAATGAGAGTGACATTGAATGGATTATACTTTTTAAACATAATAAGCCATTCTCTTCATAAAAAATGAGAGTGACATTGAATGGGATTATACTTTTTAAACATAATAAGCCATTCTCTTCATAAAAATGAGAGTGACATTGAATGGGATTATACTTTTTAAACATAATAAGCCATTCTCTTCATAAAAAATGAGTGTGACATTGAATGGGATTATACTTTTTAAACATAATAAGCCATTCTCTTCATAAAAAATGAGAGTGACATTGAATGGGATTATACTTTTTAAACATAATAAGCCATTCTCTTCATAAAAAATGAGAGTGACATTGAATGGGATTATACTTTTTAAACATAATAAGCCATTCTCTTCATAAAAAATGAGAGTGACATTGAATGGGATTATACTTTTTAAACATAATAAGCCATTCTCTTCATAAAAAATGAGAGTGACATTGAATGGGATTATACTTTTTAAACATAATAAGCCATTCTCTTCATAAAAAATGAGAGTGACATTGAATGGGATTATACTTTTTAAACATAATAAGCCATTCTCTTCATAAAAATGAGAGTGACATTGAATGGGATTATACTTTTTAAACATAATAAGCCATTCTCTTCATAAAAAATGAGAGTGACATTGAATGGGATTATACTTTTTAAACATAATAAGCCATTCTCTTCATAAAAAATGAGAGTGACATTGAATGGGATTATACTTTTTAAACATAATAAGCCATTCTCTTCATAAAAAATGAGAGTGACATTGAATGGGATTATACTTTTTAAACATAATAAGCCATTCTCTTCATAAAAATGAGAGTGACATTGAATGGGATTATACTTTTTAAACATAATAAGCCATTCTCTTCATAAAAAATGAGAGTGACATTGAATGGGATTATACTTTTTAACATAATAAGCCATTCTCTTCATAAAAAATGAGAGTGACATTGAATGGGATTATACTTTTTAAACATAATAAGCCATTCTCTTCATAAAAAATGAGAGTGACATTGAATGGGATTATACTTTTTAAACATAATAAGCCATTCTCTTCATAAAAAATGAGAGTGACATTGAATGGGATTATACTTTTTAAACATAATAAGCCATTCTCTTCATAAAAATGAGAGTGACATTGAATGGGATTATACTTTTTAAACATAATAAGCCATTCTCTTCATAAAAAATGAGAGTGACATTGAATGGGATTATACTTTTTAAACATAATAAGCCATTCTCTTCATAAAAAATGAGAGTGACATTGAATGGGATTATACTTTTTAAACATAATAAGCCATTCTCTTCATAAAAAATGAGAGTGACATTGAATGGGATTATACTTTTTAAACATAATAAGCCATTCTCTTCATAAAAAATGAGAGTGACATTGAATGGGATTATACTTTTTAAACATAATAAGCCATTCTCTTCATAAAAAATGAGAGTGACATTGAATGGGATTATACTTTTTAAACATAATAAGCCATTCTCTTCATAAAAAATGAGAGTGACATTGAATGGGATTATACTTTTTAAACATAATAAGCCATTCTCTTCATAAAAAATGAGAGTGACATTGAATGGGATTATACTTTTTAAACATAATAAGCCATTCTCTTCATAAAAAATGAGAGTGACATTGAATGGGATTATACTTTTTAAACATAATAAGCCATTCTCTTCATAAAAAATGAGAGTGACATTGAATGGGATTATACTTTTTAAACATAATAAGCCATTCTCTTCATAAAAGATGAGAGTGACATTGAATGGGATTATACTTTTTAAACATAATAAGCCATTCTCTTCATAAAAAATGAGAGTGACATTGAATGGGATTATACTTTTTAAACATAATAAGCCATTCTCTTCATAAAAAATGAGAGTGACATTGAATGGGATTATACTTTTTAAACATAATAAGCCATTTCTTCATAAAAAATGAGAGTGACATTGAATGGGATTATACTTTTTAAACATAATAAGCCATTCTCTTCAAAAAATGAGAGTGACATTGAATGGGATTATACTTTTTAAACATAATAAGCCATTCTCTTCATAAAAAATGAGAGTGACATTGAATGGGATTATACTTTTTAAACATAATAAGCCATTCTCTTCATAAAAAATGAGAGTGACATTGAATGGGATTATACTTTTTAAACATAATAAGCCATTCTCTTCATAAAAATGAGAGTGACATTGAATGGGATTATACTTTTTAAACATAATAAGCCATTCTCTTCATAAAAAATGAGAGTGACATTGAATGGGATTATACTTTTTAAACATAATAAGCCATTCTCTTCATAAAAAATGAGAGTGACATTGAATGGGATTATACTTTTTAAACATAATAAGCCATTCTCTTCATAAAAAATGAGAGTGACATTGAATGGGATTATACTTTTTAAACATAATAAGCCATTCTCTTCATAAAAATGAGAGTGACATTGAATGGGATTATACTTTTTAAACATAATAAGCCATTCTCTTCATAAAAAATGAGAGTGACATTGAATGGGATTATACTTTTTAAACATAATAAGCCATTCTCTTCATAAAAAATGAGAGTGACATTGAATGGGATTATACTTTTTAAACATAATAAGCCATTCTCTTCATAAAAAATGAGAGTGACATTGAATGGGATTATACTTTTTAAACATAATAAGCCATTCTCTTCATAAAAAATGAGTGACATTGAATGGGATTATACTTTTTAAACATAATAAGCCATTCTCTTCATAAAAAATGAGCATTGCTAATCTTACGAATTACAGTAGTCATAATTTACTCATCATTTTGGTGAAAATAAGTTATTTAACCTAATTTCAACTATATTTAGTTCAAAATTGAAAGTTTACAAACTTGGCGATAAGTCGAACTCGCGTAACAAGCCACTATGAACTGCTAATTAGTTCTGAAATAAGTTAAAACTTTATCCAGCATTTTTGTCTGGCAGTAAGAATTACTTAAAAATAATTTTATCCAGTCCCTTTAGTTGGGACTTTGGTTTCTCTCGTAATCAGAATTCATTTGACATTTATCAGACTTTTTAACTGAGGACCCAAATTCTTCTTTTAAAATTAACTTCACAGAGAGCCGAAATTACGTTAGTTTTGATGCAATTATTTAGTTAATCTATCAATATAATATAGAATTATGAATATGACATAATTTTTCAAATTTCTCGATATTACTATTATGGCAGGCAATGCATAAGAATTAAAATTAATATTTTCATTATGATAAAAATAATAACTTTCTCAAGAGTTTCAGCCACAGAAAATTCAATGAAACGAGTTTCATTCAATTTTCTGTGTTACCACGTATTTATATTTTGAGGCTTATATATTTGTTTGTTCATTAATAATTAATACTTTACATGAAATGTGCATGACTGGGCCTTATAAGCTACTTTATAAGCTAATTTAATTGTAAATTGCATAATTTAGTAGAGGTAATATCCGCATAACATCCGCAGTCAGAAGTGCGGATACGGATGTTAAAAATGATGCGGATGTTAAAAATGATGCGGATATCCGGTCCACCACTAATATATATATATATATAACTTGGTTGAATGGTTTGTTCTTAGGGAAGCGTAGCTTAGCGAGGAATAGGAGGATGAAAAGATGGTACACGTTTATTTACAGACGTTTCGGAAAAGTTCGGTTTCCATCATCAGTGCTAAAAAGTTTAAAAACAAATAGAAATAAATAAGTATAATAAACAAAAACGAACAATATATTAAAATGGCGCGATAATTAGTGAGAATTAATAGTATGGTGACAATACATATATATTAAATTAGAAGATTAAAAATGAAATGATATAAAGTATAAAAGTATGGACAATAAGTGAAATATAAAACGGTTAAAAGGTGAAACAGAATTGAAGGGGTTCTTACCAAAATGTTAACGTAATGAGAGACTAATTATACAAAAGATTGGGAATGGTTGCTTGTTGAAAAAATTCCATATTAGAAAGATGGAACCAGGCGGAGTGATGGTGGATTTCTTTCGAGTTTGAGAGTTTATTTGGCGATGTTTAAATTGAAAGCGTTACTCTAGTCGTTGAGGGTTGGCTGGATACTAAGGATATAAAGGGACTCAAGTATGCGGAGGTCGATTAGTTGGTTGGCTGAATTAACGATTTTGAAATTGGAGGGAAGTAACGGGTGGTTGTGAAGGTGGCAATGATCCCCTATTGCTGATTTGGAGGGTTTGTTCAAGAGCTGTGAAGTTCTTGTAGAAATCCCACGATGCTCGTCCACTCTTGTTTGATATTGGCGGATGGTACTGCCAATATAGTTTGCTTTGCAGCGAACACAATTAAAAGCGTAGATAGTGGACGAAGCAAGTGGCTGGGGTGTTTTTTCTTTATGGTTGAGGTAAGATTTGATACTGTTGTTGTTGGTGAAGGCGAAATGAAATTTAATTTGGGGGTAAAGCGGGGTGATTAAGAGACGGAGTTCTGAAAGTATTTTGTGGCTAATGTGGTCGTAATAGGGGAATTAAAAATATGTGTCTTTTTTAACAATGGGAACTTTAAGCGGGGGTTGATAAATATTATTAAGAAAGTTTCTGGTTAAAGATTGTAACAGATGTTTTGGGAAGGAGTTATTAATACTGAAGTTATGAATGAACTCTATTTCATGGTGGAAGGATAAGTACGAAGAGCATAGATGAAAGGCGCGGTGGATTAAAATTTTAATACTGTTTATTTTATACAGCGAAGGGGTGTGGCTTAGGAAATTAGTACCTAGGACTGTGTACGTGGGTTTTCGATATATTGGCAGTACCATCCGCCAATATCAAACAAGAGTGGACGAGCATCGTGGGATTTCTACAAGAACTTCACAGCTCTTGAACAAACCCTCCAAATCAGCAATAGGGGATCATTGCCACCTTCACAACCACCCGTTACTTCCCTCCAATTTCAAAATCGTTAATTCAGCCAACCAACTAATCGACCTCCGCATACTTGAGTCCCTTTATATCCTTAGTATCCAGCCAACCCTCAACGACTAGAGTAACGCTTTCAATTTAAACATCGCCAAATAAACTCTCAAACTCGAAAGAAATCCACCATCACTCCGCCTGGTTCCATCTTTCTAATATGGAATTTTTTCACAAGCAACCATTCCCAATCTTTTGTATAATTAGTCTCTCATTACGTTAACATTTTGGTAAGAACCCCTTCAATTCTGTTTCACCTTTTAACCGTTTTATATTTCACTTATTGTCCATACTTTTATACTTTATATCATTTCATTTTTAATCTTCTAATTTAATATATATTGTCACCATACTATTAATTCTCGCTAATTATCGCTAATTATCGCGCCATTTTAATATATTGTTCGTTTTTGTTTATTATACTTATTTATTTCTATTTGTTTTTAAACTTTTTAGCACTGATGATCGAAATTGAACTTTTCCGAAACGTCTGTAAATAAATATGTACCATCTTTTCGTCCTCCTATTCCTCACTATATATATATATATATATATATATATATATATATATATATATATATATATATATATAAGAGATTGTAGACCAATCGACCAGGGAAGTACTCTGGGGGAACGTTAGACAGAAGACAAGGAGTGCTGGAACTCGTTTCTCCTGTCACTGTCCTCCTTAGATGATCTTTTTCCGTGTCTCATCTACCCTGTGAGCACTCCAGCATGCCCTCAAACACACTTCTCTCCCCATTCTTCACTACACATACATGCATCTTACACACTACATAATCTTTTTAAAATTAAAAAAAAATGGCTACAACTTCAAGAACCGCGGAGTTCCCTGGGGAGGGACCATAATTGTTCTCACGGCTGGCTCCCCTGCTGCCGATGCCGGAAACGCAGACCCAGTCAGCGTGGTTGGATCAGCTACTGCCCATTCAAGATGTTCTGGGCCTCTGTCTGATTCACTTTTCATAAACTTCTGCAACATTCGTGGCCTTTCCTCAAATTTTCAATCTGTTCAACACCACCTCTCCAACTCTAAACCTCACTTTCTCTTCCTCACTGATACTCGGGTGTCTGGGACGACTGACAGCAACCCCTTTTCTGTGCCCTCTTACTTTCTCTACACTCAATTTCACTCCAAAGGTGGATGTTGCGTATATGCAAGCAATGACTTAACTTGTTCTCCTATTCCCGAACTCAAATCTTCCGAATTTTATACCCTCTGGTTACGGCTTACATGCCAATCTCAAGCTAAATACATCTACGCTGTCTGCCTTTCTCCTAATTCTTCTGACTATCGAAATTTCTTTGACTACCTCACTTCCAAAGTGGAATACATTCCATCCCACTCTCCTTTTGCTGAAATTTCCATTTTAGGAAATTTCAATGTTCATCACCACCTTTGGCTTTACTCCCATTTCACTAACATCCCTGGTGTACTAGCTTACAACTTTTCTATCCTGAATAACCTAGAGCAGATTGTACAGCACCCTACTCGTATCCACGATCGCCTTGAAAAAAGGGCCAACCTTCTGGATATATTTCTCACCTCATACTTCTTCTCACTCTGTGAAACTTTTTCATCGGTGGGCTACCCCGACCACAATCTCATATCTGCTTCTTGTCCTATCACTCCAGTTCGGCCTTTGGATCCTCCTAAGAGGAGACGCCATTGACACTGGAGCCACAGATTGGGAGGCCCTTAGGCAGTACTTCGCTGATTTCCCATGGAATGATTACTGCTTCCGTGGCCGGGGCCCTTCCGAGTGTGCTTTGCGCATCACGGAGGCGGAGGTGATTTTCTCGAGCATGAGGCGTATATTCCATATTCTATTCCTACTACTAATGCAAAAAAAACCTTGGTTTAACTTTACTTGTTCTAATGCTATTCGCAACAGAGAGGAGTCTTTCAGAATGTACCGTCGCCATCCAACTTCTGACTCTCACTTAGCTTATATTTCTGCCCGAATTCACCAAAAATTACTTCATCCGACAAAAATGTGAAAAACTATCCAATTCTAATTCTCCTCGCCCTTTCTGGCATCAAGCTGAGAACCTCTCCAACAACTTTACTTCTTCTTTCCTTCCACTTTTCCATCCCGACGGCTCAGTTGCCGTTTTTTGTGACAAAGCTGAAGTCTTCGCTCAAACTTCCGCCTCCATGGACGATTCCGGTACTGTAGCGCCAACTCCTCCCTCCGACTTAATTATGTCTGAAATTAGAATCTCTCCAAATATGTTCTTTCTGCCCTATTTGGACTCAACTCTAGGAAGGCGTACGGTCCTGATGGTGTTCCTTCTATTGTTCTCAAGAACTATGCTTCTGTGCTGACACCCTGCCCATGCAAACTCTTTCGTTTTTGTCTTTCATCTGGTACTTTTCCTTCCTGCTGGAAGTTCGCTTTCATTCAGCCTTTCCCAAAGAAGGGTGACCGCCCTCAACCCTCCAACAATCGTCCAATTGCTTTGATTTCATGCCTTTCTAAAGTTTTTTATCCTTAATAGGAAGATTTTTAAACACCTCTTCTCACACTCTTCTTTCAGATCGTCAATATGGATTCCGCAAGCGACGTTCGACGGCGATCTTCTTGCATATATCTCTGACTGTTGGTCATCCTCCTTTCGGGATTTCGGTGAAACCTTTGCTATTGCGCCAGACATATCAAAAGCTTTTGTTAGAGTCTGGTACAAATCTTTAATTTCGAAACTGTCCTCCTTCGGTTTCTATCCTTCTATCTGTGCCCAGGGCCGCCGAGAGGGCAGGGAAGCCGGGTTAAATCCCCGGGGCCCGGAAAGAGGGGGATAAAATCTAAAAATATTAATAAAGCAATTGATTAAATAACAGGAAATATAATTAATGAACATTGAACATACATTTTATAGAGATTATCATACTGTATGTTTTGAATAGTGTCTTGGACATATAATCAGTTTGCTTGTTATGTACACAAAAAACGTTCATAATAAAATAATGAGTAAACGGGGGCCCATATACCAATCCTTCCCCGGGGCACCTCTCGCCGGCCCTGTGACTAAGACTGTGTCTTCACCTTTCTGGCCGATCTAGAGCTGCGGTTGTAGATGGTCTCTGTTCTTCTAAAATTATTAACAGTGGTGTTCCTCAGGGTTCTGTGCTATCACCCACTCTTTTCCTTTTATCATATTTATTAATGATCTATCAAGTCGCACTTCCTGTCTTATTCACTCCTATACTGATGATTCCACTTTCCACTTTTCCACCAGCTTCACAAAGCGTCCCTCTCAACAGTCACTCTATGTTTCGCATTGGACGGCTATAGTACACTTGACTTCTGATATTTTTGCTATATCTGATTGGGGCAGAGAAAACCTTGTTGCTTTCAATGCCTCAAAAACTCAGTTCCTCCATTTGTCTACGCGTTACAATCTTCCACACGACTATCCCCTTACCTTCAACAACACAACTCAATCCTTCCTCTTTTCTTAACATTCTTGGCGGTTCCCTTTCTCGTGATCTTTCCTGGAAAGATTACATGTCACAATTATTTATTTTGTTGAATTTACTGTAACAACAAAAATTGTAGAATTGTATTTATTTTATTAATAATAAAGGTTATTCAATTCACTTCAATTCAATTCAATTCACTTCAATTCACTTCAATTCATGTACCAACTCTCCTTCCAAAACAGCTTCTAAGAGGTTAGGTATGTTGTACCCACTCCGCAGTTTCTTCATCCCCGTTCAGTTGGTGTCTCTGTACAGGGGTCTTGTCCGCCCCTGTATGGAGTACGCTTCTCATATGTTGGGTGGCTCAACCTACACAGCTCTTCTTGACCGGGTAGAATCAAAGGCTTTTTGTCTCATCAATTCCACGCCTCTTACTGACTGTCTTCAATCTCTCTCTCTCTTCGCTGCAATGTTGCCTCACTCTCTTTACTATCGCTATTATAACGGACACTGCTCTTCTGAACTCTCTAACTGCATGCCTCCTCCTTTAAAGAGAACACGCAGTACTAGACTTCCGATACTTTCTCATTCATTTTCTGTCCAACTCTCTAACGCAAAGGTTAATTGGGATTTTCACTCTTCCAGCTACTCAATCGGTCAACTCTGGAACAGTCTTCCTGAATTCATCTTTTCCCTTGTCTATGACCTTCAGTCTTTGAAACGCAGCGTTCATACATCTCGAAAACCTTGGACCTTGATTTCGTTCTCTTTTTCTATGGGGGGGGGGGGCGTTTTTGGCGACATTCGCCCTTGGGCCCTGCATAAAAAAAATATATTTACAGTATATTACAGTATGGGGCTTATTTTTCAGTTCGTAAATACAATAAGAGGCATTACTTTCGTACCGCCCCTTGTAGAATGCCCTTGCCCTTGCGCAGCAAAAGCCCACCAAAACACAACTTTGGGGGAACTAGGAGGGGCGAGTTTATTAAAACCTTCCTTGGTTTTCTCTTAACGTGTATACTAAATTTGGCGCAGATTACCCTAGACATTTAAGGCGTGTATAAACGAACATCATCAGACTTCAGACACATCATTATACTATATACCAGTGGTGGGCACAGCTAACCGAAAAGTTAGCTTCGATAACCGCTGAACCGCTAATTCAAAACTTAACTTCGATAACGCTAAACCGATAAACCGCTAAAAAAATTAGCGGACGCTAACGATTACCGCTAACCGCTAACTTTTATTATATGAATTTAGCTTCGGTTTGGTTTTTTGGCTCTAAAACCCATAAAGAGAGCTGAAATTTTAATATGTTGCAGCTTAGACATAGAGCTTTCCAAAAAGGTATAGCATGCCAAGATCAGATGATGATCAAGGTGTACATAAATAATTAAATGAACAAATGAAATTAAACATTAGTTTACATTCAACATACAGTTTATTTACAGTACCTACAAAAAGTATTAAACGAATCAAAAATATTAAGAAATAAAAATACACATAAAAAATAACTTTAATAATCTAATAATGCATTCACTCTGGCTTGGCCTCCTGCTCCTTCTCCATCGCCTCGACGTGATGCTGGTTGCCCTTCATGAACATCAGCCTCTCAAAGTTGGCGCTGGGTGGTTCCTCTTGACATGCGACTTCAAGTTGTAGAGGCTCGACGCGTGTCCCTTGATGGTGGTCTCCTTGGGCTGGCACAAGACGCACCGGAAGTACAAGAGGTTGGCGTTTCTCTTATCCCTTGACATAAAGACAAAGTAGTCCTCCAGGTGGGGCCACGGGTTCTGAGACTCCTGGTTGGGCCAGGTCCTGGCGGACCTGGCCATCAACAGGCCCAACATCCTCAGGCGGAACCAAAACGTCTTCACTTTCCATTGCAAAAACTTGTAGATTCGGTAAACTGACGAAAATATGCTTATGATAACGTACGCTGTCGCTGACACTGTAAGACTGTAACGTCGTAAGTGAACTGAACTGCAGAATTACACAACGCTGCTCAGCTGCTGCTGCATCGACCAATCACGTCTTGTGTTTACACGTAGTCAGCCAATAGCGTGCCAGACTGACTGTTGCAGACACGCTCAGAACAGACTGGAACAAACATGTATGATTTTAGGGTTAGCGGACTTAAAGTTAGCGGAACTAAATTTAGCGGAAGCTAATTGGTCCGCTAACGGTTCTCTAAGTTAGCGGAAACGCTAATCCGCTAACGGAAAAGTTAGCTTCGCTAATTAACGGTTAGCCGATTAGCGGAACCGTGCCCACCACTGCATAGTATATACACACACACACACACGAGTATATATAAACATAGAGTAATTTTTTAAACATCTGAAACCTTAAAGGTTTGTTTTTCTATTAACTGAAATAAAACCATTAAATTTTTACTCTACCTACTTACACTTGGGGAATTAGTTCCCAAGTGCAAAACATGCTTTATATGTATGATGTCCTCTCAGCTCACGATACTTTCGACGGAAGCGTCCTGTCCTATGTTCTTTAATATCATAAAAAAATATGCATTTATTGATACTCGGTTAATGAAAATAAACTGAAATGGTACTTAATTGTCATTTCGTCCATAAGATAGCGCCACTCACTTCAGTTACATTGTTTTCAAGAAATCAGTTTTCCACAAAAGTATTTCATCAAATATCGAAGTTTGATGAAAGTACTGTCGTCAACTGAAGGCAAGGCACTTGGTCGATGAAAGAATTTCCCACTTATTAATGAAAATTCCAGTCTCAGTGCAGTTTTGCATCTAAAGTTTTCTTAATTTTTTGCTATGATGGATATTTTTCGATTTTTCCTGATGTAGCGCATGCGCGGAGGAAATTTGCACATGCGCATTGAATGCATGCTTATAATAACCCAAACCATCCTTTGTATGCCAATGACGGTTTTTGTTATCGTGTATGCAGTAATTTACTTTTGTTTGTCATTTAGAGATTCAGGATCACCTGAAGATCAGGGACCCCAGCCTCAATTACCAAATGATATCTTCGTTAAAACTAACGAAAGTATCACGACTTAACCTAACCAATCGTCAAGGGCGTACAGTTGACCTAACCGGGCATTCAATTTAATTTATTATTATATTTGGTATTGTAAAGCAAAAAACAAGAATAAATGGTGCCCTGATCTTCAGGTGATCCGAGATTCATATTTAACCCACTATGGCCGACTGCTACAAAATATTAAGGTTTCATAGAAGCATATAAGTGGCTGTTCAAAAATTACGTAACGCTATTTTTGCTAAAACTTGATACCCCCACCCCCTTGTTACGTTCAAGGCGACCAGACACCCACTAAGATGTTATGTAACCCCTGGATCACCTGAAGATCAGGGCCCCCAGCCTCAATTACCAAATGATATCTTCGTTAAAACTAACGCAAATATCACGACTTAACCTAACCAATCGTCAAGGGCGTACAGTTGACCTACCCGGGCATTCACTTTAATTTATTATTATATTTGGTACTCTAAAACAAAAAACAAGAATACATGGGGGGGGCCCTGATCTTCAGGTGATCCTAACCCCTAATAGGAGATGTCTGGCCTAACGTTATGGAAGGTTATAAGGGGGTGGGGGTGTCAAGTTTTAGCAAAACTAGCGTCATGTAATTTTTGAACGACCCCTAAACACGACCCTACGAGTAATTCGTCTATCGAGAATTACGAGTAATATTAGTTGTTTTAGTTTCTTGAAACTAAAACAACTAATATTAAGTATTAATTAATTACACTGGTCAACAAAGATTTTTCATCAGAGTAAACTTTGTGGTGGCTGGATAGCATTTTTCACGCTGATTCCAAAACTGCATTCAGATGTTTTCTAGCACGTATAGTTTTCAAGATGAAGGCATATATATAACTACACAGATTTAACCATTTTAAATAGGCAAAATACTAATATTTCAACATTTGATTGTGTTTATTTTATTGTGTTTTTTTAGTTTATTCATCTTATTTATTTCAATTATCTTAATTATACATCTTATGTATTTCAGGTGTGAGCTTTTACGTCTAGCAGCATTGTGATTCAGGCAACAACGCCGTGCTTTGTGTGTCAAAGATCAGTCCAGTCCAAGAACTTGTTGTGTCAAGTTGGTGTACATTTTTTTTGAATTTATAGTTTGCTCAGGTCAGTCAACATGCCTCGACAATGTAAGAATGACCCCGACAAGTTCTGTTTCGTATGCGGCCAGTTGACAACTAAAACACAGCGACGAAGTATTACAACCGACATTAAGAAAATATACAAGCTATACTTTGGTTGCCATCTAGGTGACCAAGATAAACCATGGGCGCCACATCAAATCTGTTCTGACTGTTCAAATGGATTACGTGATTGGCTTAACAAAAAGAAAGCTTCAATGCCATTTGCCATACCCATGATATGGAGGGAGCCGAGAGATCATCATGAAGACTGTTATTTTTGTAGTGTGAACTTAATGGGGTTTTCTGCCAAGAACAAACACCAGATTGTATATCCAAACTTGGATTCAGCACGTAGACCAGTAAAACATGATGAAACATTGGCCATTCCAATTCCCCCAAGTGATAGGCTAGATTCTATCATAGATGACATGGAAAGTGATGAAGGTGCAACTGGCGTTTCCGGACCATCTACAGAACCAGAGTACACTTTTGAAGGTAGACATTTAGAGCCTAAAAAGTTAACCAAGGACAGTTGAATGATCTTGTTAGAGACTTATCGCTGTCTAAAGAGAAATCAGAGCTTCTCGCCTCAAGACTAAAGGAGAACAATTTACTTGAGAACAATGTTCGTATTAGTTACTACCGAAAGCGGAATTTTGAATTAACAGCATTCTTTTCAGTAGACGGTCCTCTCTGTTATTGCCATGACATCAATGGACTATTTACAGCCATATCTCAGACGTATGTGGCATCTGAGTGGCGCCTCTTTATTGATTCGTCGCAGAGAAGCCTGAAAGCAGTTCTTTTGCATAATGGTAATATAATGCCATCCATCCCCATTGCCCATTCCGTCCATCTAAAAGAGACATATGACAATATGGATATACTTAAGGCAATCAAATACGACAGTCATCAATGGAATGTTGTGGAGATCTAAAAGTTATAGGAATGCTTATGGGTATGCAGTCAGGATTCACAAAATTTTGTTGTTTCCTTTGCCTGTGGGACAGTCGCGCCACTATAGAACATTACACCAAAAGTGACTGGCCACTTAGTTATACATATGTCCCAGGGATAAGCAATGTCCGTCTGTCTCTTTAGTGGATCCCCAAAAGATCTATCTGCCACCTTTCACATTAAACTTGGTTTAATGAAGAATTTTGTTAAAGCAATGGGTAAAGTCAATTCTGAAGGGTTCCAATACCTTTCAAGGAAATTTCCGAAGGTTACTGCAGCAAAATTGAAGGAAGGAATTTTTGTTGGGCCACAAATAAGGGAGGTTTTGAATGACACTGAATTGAAAAAGTCCTAAGTCCGCTGGAATTGAAGGCTTGGCTGGCGTTCAAATGGATATGTGAAAACTTTCTTGGAAGCAACAAGTCACCTGCGTATAAGGATGGAGTCAAGAACCTCCTTGATGCCTTCAAAGAAATGGAGTGTCGAATGTCGTTAAAAATTCACTTCCTGCATTCCCACTTAGATTTCTTTCCTGAAAACCTTGGTGCAGTGAGTGACGAGCAAGGAGAGCGCTTCCATCAAGATATTCAGATGATGGAGAAGCGCTACCAAGGATATTGGAATGAAAGCATGATGGCGGACCATTGTTGGATGCTGTATCGTGACAATCCAGGCCAAATTTACAAAGGAAATCACACTCACAGCGCTTTTAATAAAATAATGTATATATTCTTATTTATAAGTACATTGAATAAGGTATATGATGTATTTGTTGTTTAGCATTCCTAAGTGTGATCTATACATCCATAAATTTTCTTATAGCAATATCAAAACTTAAAAATATCAAAACCAGTGTATCTATATAACTATACGTGATAGAAAAAAATAAAACCAGATTCGGAATCAGCGCGAAAACTGCATTAAGAAAAGTGTGATCATGTTTGTGATGAGAAAAAAAGTTTCATTTTGTTGGCCAGTGTTATTAAGTATTAATTAATGCATTTTTAACTTTCTTCTGAATATAAAGTTTTTAATACAAATAGAAACTTTCTCATCCCCATCAAAAGTTACTTCATAAATTGTAAGGCAGAGCATATTTTTATATACCCAAATTTTTAAGTCGCGTTACTAATTCCCTTTGACATAACGAGAAGACGGTACCTTGCGCGAAAGATCTCGGGGGGGCAGCGGTTCGAACCCGGTAAGGGTAAAGAAAATTTATATATATATATTACTTTATATATAATGTCCATATAGTCGTTTAGTTAGAGTTAAATAAATAAATTCCGACGTAAAAAAAAAAATTTTAGGAAATTCAGCTAAACTTAGTGGGGTAAATTTGGAAATAAATACACCGAAAAATAAATTTAATTTACATTTAATTTAAACTTCCGATGAACGAAAACTATTGAGAAAGGAAAAGGTAAATTAGTTCTAGAGATTAATGAAATTCCTTCAATGTGTTGAAAACTCGGATGAAAAGTTGTACTTTAGAAAAGCGGCTGTGGCTGAAGGAATAATTAATTTTCAATGAAGTGATGGAAAGAGCTCCGCGTTCTTCTTGACGTTTTCGTAACTTCTTAACTTAGAACAAAGGTTTACAAAACCTCTTTTAGGGGTGAAAAGAGAAGAAAAAGTTGGAAATTCTTCGTGGTTAGGTGTTAAGGAACATTACTGAAAGTAGACGGACGAACTGTATGGGTACTGGGTAGTTTTTGTTGTTGTTATTAAACTCAATTTATATCAGACAAAATTATTTTTTCATATTTATTAAAAAAATATATTTTGTTCAGATTAAACGAAGGAACCAAAACTTTAATATTAAAATGGGTAAATATTATTCCAAGTTGACTAAAGATTTTTTGAATATACTGTATATCGTAAAAGATGTAGTTAACTATAGTATTTCCAACGTCAGATTTTATGCTATATATTTTGGTGGGTAGAAAACGAGTGTTTGAAGTTATGTGTACGAGTGTGGAAAGTAATTCGCCGAGAAAAATACAAAATTTAAAACAAATTCCAAAAATTACGAAATATTAATTTTTGTTCTTGATAATTTTTTTTTCGTGAACTTATTTCCAAAACTGTACGTAAATATATTATAGATTTAAATGTTATACATTATTTTCATTAGAATTTATTTTAAAATTAAAGTCTGGCACTGTCACAAACAAGGCATGCGAGGAAAGGCAGGGCCACGAGCCTGACCTCCGCGCGATGAGGGATCAATGCATGAATTTCTTATACCAATTATCAAGGACATTTTTATGAAAAGTAAAAATAATGTTTGGGGTTTTTAACCTACAGGGTGGCCACAAAGTCCCTTTGTAAGAAAAATAAGGGCAACATACAGATATGCTATAATTTCATTGCAAAGGGACTTTGTGGCCACTCTGTACAGCTTTACGTCGGGCCCCGAACCATCTACTACTGGTCGCAACATCATCCAGACGCGCAGGGCGGTCACTCATCCAACGACTGATCACACCTACCGTCGCTTAACCCCGCTAATGTAACTAGAATATATTATGATACATTTCCTACGATGAGAAGGTATAAAAATTACGTGAAATACTTATTAAAAATACTTATAAAAAAAATCCTTTCCAGAATCACCAAAAACCTTTTAGCGATCTTAGCCATGACGTACAAAAACTTAGTCTTAATTTAGGCCTCTATTTTTTACCCATTATACGTCAATAAATGCTATGCAAGTGGAAATATTAATAGAACAAATAGTAATATTAATAGAATTACGGAATGGATGAGATAATGTATAGATGTAGAAAATGAGGTTGTCCGCTATAAAGGCGATTTTTAAGAACATTCGTGGAAAAGTCATTGAATAGAAATCTCTCGAAAGGAATCTATAAACAACTAATTTCTATTGGGAATTAGTGAAGTGCACCGTTTTCATTATAGCCATGCAGAGAATATATTCTTATTTAAAGAGTGCAATATATATATATATAATATATATATATATAACGTAAAGAACGACGCTTGTATAGAAGAACATTCCGCGCAAGATGAGGAGGGAGAACGAACAAATGAAAAAAATGAGGTAACCCTCCTCATCTTGCGCGGAATGTTCTTCTATACAAGCGTCGTTCTTTACGTTAATTATACTATGTGTTGTTTGCAGTTGAAATGTGTATATATATATATATATATATATATATATATATGTGTGTGTGTGTGTGTGTGTGTGTGTGTGTGTGTGATAAACTGAGACATTATATTTATTGAAAATCATTAAATATTATGAAAAAATGGAATACAATGAAGGTTAGGTTAGGTCTGGTTGGAAGGTTAAGTCAGCATTTCTCAACATATGGGTTGTATCCCTCCCTGGGGGGCGCGAGAAGGTTTGCGAAGGAAAAAAATAGTTCTGGATACTTTCACTATTTTTATTTGACACTGTCTTTTTTTTGCATTTTACGGTTTAACACGTAAAAAATGTTTAGAAAACGTGTCATGTTTTAAAATATATTAAAGAAATAAAACATTTATATTTGCTACTACGTCGCATTGATTATGGTACCAGTAAGCCTAAATTACGATCCTTGAATGCCATTTGCAATTGAAGTAATGATGACGTGAAGGAGTGGCTTCAATTTGAGGGAGGGAGTCGGATAAAAGAGGTCACGAAACACTGGGTTAAGTTAATTAAATTATTCCATTTAGGTTAAGTGTCACCGTCCACAATTCAAAATGTGAAAATGTCGCGGTTTCGCAGATAAACAAACGTGTGTGTGTGTGTGTGTAGAACTAGTACATATATCTATGTAAACGTTGAACCCACATGAGATTGAAGTTTTATTTGATTAGGTATATGCGGACAAAGTTGGGGGACACAAACTACACTAGGATAATGTAGGGGAACGTAAACTACACTAGGCACCATAGGGGGACGTAAACTACGGGGTCCGGACAAAAGCCGCCTAGGACAAAAGCCCCTCAGTTAAAGTGCAAAGTAGGACAAAAGCCCCTCAGTTAAAGTGCAAAATAGGACAAAACCCTCTCAGTTAAAGTGCAAAGTAGGACAAAAGCCTCCATTTTTTTATATTATTGTTCGTGTGCTATGAAGTAATCCTAAACAAATATTATAATCTTTGTCTATGTTGATTCACTCTAGTTGATCACTGTTTTGTCTACCTGAATGGTTAGGTTAGGTTAGGTTAGGAACGTGCCACAAATGAGCATCAACAGCGTTTGAAGAACCTATGTCTCGACTATGTGAATGAGAGGAAGACCTTGGAGGAATTTCTGAATGGTGTAGGTCACAGCATTAGGTGGAAGTAAAATGAACTTTAAATGAACCTTAACACTTAATGAACTTTTTAATATTGCGCTTTATTTGTTTGATTTTCCCTAGATATGGTATGATGTTCCTTTTATAATGTTCATTTTTATGGTTGTGTAAATAATTTTGTGCTCCTGTAAAATAGTGAGCTATAAATTTATAATGCGAGTGTTAATGTGTGCTACTGTATAATACTTATAAAGCTGACTTTACCTAGATAAGGTATGATGATCCTTTTATAATGTAATTTTTTATGGTTGTGTAAATATTAGCGTTAATGTGTGCTTCTGTATAATACTTATAATGCCTTCCTTATTGCAATCTTATGATATAATAAATGTAATATTTTACATGTCAGAGAAGTGTTCATAAATTGTAAATAATAAAGAATAAAAATAATGATTAAAAAAATTCTTATTATTATTTTTCCTAGGGGGCTTTTGTCCTAGGGTGCTTTTGTCCTACATCCGTAAATTACACCCGCTCCCGATTTCGTTATCTCGTCCTTCCTTCACAAATTTGGTTCAATCTATTTTGTGATTTTGGTCAAAGATTAATTGAATTAATTCATTAAATGAATGAGGTTATGTCCTTCACCAAATTAATCTTTTCTTTCACACACATTTTACCCAAAAACCACTTTCGGGTAATGAAAAATACTTGCTATTTTCAATGAAATATTACTGCTAATTCTATTGCAACTGCTACTTTCGCTATTATTATTATTATTATTATTATTATTATTATTATTGTCTCATTCATTGTTTATGCCGTTGCCAACCAATAATGTTTCTTTATATTATCATTTATTTATTTATTTATTTATTTCCTATTTGTATTAACCCATTAGTGTCCATTGGTAGAATTTCCTACCGCCAGAATTGTTTGTCATTAGTGTATCACTTTTTCTCGTATTCACGTGATCTTCGGTATGAGTCATTGATATGACGCAATCTTTTAGATTCTCAAATCGATCCATTTTCACTGAATGGATTTGGGAATCTAAAAGATTGCGTCATATCAATGACTCATATACCGAAGATCACGTGAATGCGAGAAAAAGTGATGCAATAATGACAAACAATTTTGGCGGTAGGAAATTCTACCAATAGGCACTAATGGGTTAATGTCTTTACCTGAGTTAAGTCTTTTTCAGTCACTTGTCATCCATTTGGAACTGTTTTCCTCAGTCCTTTTATCTTCTCTTTCTCTCTTCTGTGTGCATAGAATAATTGTAAAGTTAGTTTTTTTATGCAGGAAGAAGTGGCCAAGGGCAAGGTCCTTCCTTTCCTATACAATTTCTTTGGTTGTTTTTCCAGGGTCAAGATACTTTCTTCAACCTTTTTCCGTACCAGCCTTTGGCGGGGAGGGAGCCTTAGGCTTTCCTATGCAGTTTTCTGGTGGTGGTGCTGCTAGTATAATTAAAGAAATGGGTACTTTTCCGTTATCTGCCCCCTTTATTATTGAATACCCGGTTAGGTCAACTGTACGTCTTTGACGATTGGTTAGGTTAAGTCGTGATATTTTCGTTAGTTTTAACGAAAATATCACGACTTAACCTATCCAGTCGTCAAGGGCGTACAGTTGACCTAACCGGGCATTCAATAATAAAAGGGGCAGATAACGGAAAAGTACCAAAAATGCACTCGTTTAATAATAGGAACCTCCCAGATTAAACCGAAAGTTTTTGAGGCTTCCTCTCAGCCTTGTAATGCCTTGTAACTCTCTCTCTCTCTCTCTCTCTCTCTCTTTATATATATATATACAGGTTTTTTTTTTCAGATACTTCGTAGGGGGGTAGTTCGTCGAAGGTTGCAAAATTTCGGCGATGGCATGTGGCTGGCCTTTTAAAATACCAGTGGGTGCTAAGAGGAAAGGTGAAAGTAGTAGTATGTGCGAGTTACTCGAGGGGCGAGCGAAGCGAGCTACGAGAGGAATGCTCAGCGTTTTATGCTGTTCCAAACTTGAAATTGCCTTAAAATGATAGCTCAAGGCAGCCAAAATTGCCATCCTTTGCCCCCTCAGAAAGTCCAAATTATATCATTTAATTTGGAGTATTAATTACACTGTACAACAAATTTTCGGTTCAGATAAAAAACGGGAATAACATTCGGTCATTCTTAATATTTCGAGTGTGCTCATTCCAAATCTGAAAATAGTTTTTTCTATCACGTCACGTTTTTTTGTAATGACTGCTTAAAATCTTCATACCAAAAAATAAGAATATATCGATAAACAGATAGGCTTTATCATGTGGAACAGTTTAATTATTGCTATACTTCGACATATATGCACAAAATTAACATAAAACTCTCGTACTATACTGTTTTCAACTCATTATTTGTATTTATGCTGGCGTTTGTGTGATGCTTCTGGTTGGTCACGCTTTAAATTCCAGCAGAAATCGGCCAGCATAGCAGGACTCCACTTCCCTTTGTATCGGCTCTCCATTGTGGCTCTATCCTGGTGGAATCTCTCCCCGTGTTCGTCGCTAACAGCAGATGCGTTTTCCGGAAAGAATGAGAGATGTGAATGTGAATGCAAAAAATGAATTTTCAATGACATCTTACATCCGAGACGTTGGTATGAGTTGATTCGTTGATCCACAAGTGCAGCATAGTTGTCGTATTTTGTCTTTCTTAGTGGACCGCTGCACACATTTTTGAATGCACCCCCAGGCTGCCAACTCAAACTTATCCATCACCACTTCAAAGTGTTCGTTTAGCATGAGTTGGCGAATTTGAGGGCCGACGAATATGCCTTCTTTAATCTTGGCATCACTTATTTTTGGGAATTTTTCCTTTAGATATTTGAAGGCAGGCTTATCCTGTTTCAACGCCTTTGCAAATTGTTTCATCAGCCCTAGTTTTATGTGAAGTGGTGGCAAGATAACCTTTTCCTTTCGTACTAGTGGTTCGTGAATAACATTGTGAGATCCAGGTGAGGAATTGTCTCGCGGCGGCCATACTGAGCGTGTGTAGTGTTCAGACCTTGCTCGGCTATCCCACTTGCATAGGAAACACATGTATTTCGTATAGCCATTTTGCAAATCATTAAGAATAGCCACAACCTTCAAATCTGCGCAGATAAGCCATTCATGTTCATTGTATTTTATACAGTCCAGAATAAAAGCAACATTGTCATACGTCTCTCTCAAGACGACTGAATAAGCGATCGGAACAGAAGGCATTGTGTAGCAGTACACCCTTAACACTGTACAGAGATGCATCAATAACCAATCTCCGCTGATTCGGTTCATAACACAAACCCAGAGCATCGAACAGACCATGTATATCAATGCAATAACAAAGATTGTTCTTCATTGTGAAATATTTCTGCAAATCCAAGGAGCGCTTTCGGAATGCTGTAATTAATTCGTACGTCTTCCGCCAGCAGATTCCATTCTTGTAGACGTGAGGCCAGCAGTTCACTTTGTTGCTTGGTAAGTATTAAATCACGGACCAAATCATTGAGTTCAGGTTGCGTGATGAGATGTTGTTCTTTCTTGGACTCGACTTTAGCTTCATAGCATTCGCCATCTGATTCCGATTTGTCAGAGTCTGTGTTATCGGTCGGCATTTCAGCTGGAGGACGAGGGATGGGTATATCTGTAGAATGTTCCACAGGACGCATAGCAGAACGAAGATTTGGGTAGACTATAGCCTTTTTCCCTTTTCTGTTGCAACCTGTAATGTGAGACAATAGACATTGTTGACTACTTAAGATAGCATAATTGTGTAATACATTATGCAGGGCAAGATATGCTAAAATGTGCTAAAAACACCAAATTTGACGTATATTCAGAAAAATAAAAGATTCAAACCTGTGATGTTCGTTAAGCAGAAATAGCAGTCAGTTGAATGGTCCAGCGGCTCTCTCCATACCATTGGGACACCGAATCCCAGACCAGGACCGGTGCCTTTGAACCATGCAGATAACGAACTTGTACATCTCACACAGCAGATATGAGGCGCCCAGTGCTTGTCCTAATCACCAACTTTGCATGCGAAGTATAATTCATAAAGCTTTTTCACATGAAAAGTCAACTTCCTTTTATACTGTTTTAACGTTAATGTCCCACAAATATAACAAAAACTGTCTGGCGAATTTTTGCAGTCTCTAGGCATTGTAGCATAACATCAATAAAAACCTGTAAAATAAGAAAATGATAGATCAATTTGCAATTTCACACAATATAGACGTTGTTGGTGAAATATACATAATTTGATAGCTGTTATTCAATAATACTCACTTGTAGCACCGATTTATGATAAAATGTGGCTGACAATTTTGTTTTAAATGATTAGTGAAAGAAATTTTTCATAAAATCAAAGTGGAAACACAGAGCCGAACATCACCACCACAGCATATGCATGACTGAACAAAATGTAAAAGATGCGTTCAGAGAACCAGTGGTTCTCAAAATGATACAGTGAAATAGGGTCATTTTCATAAAATCGGTGGTGATACAAATAAATGAGTTATTTTCGCAATCTATGCATATAATAATTAGCCATAAAAATGACGATCTCATTTCCGGTTTTGTTTTCACTGTTGTACAGTGATTAATGTTTTATAGTTTTCAATACTGGATATGAAAATAATTATTTATTTTTATAGGGTTCTGCTTATTCATAGAGTTTAAAGTATTGATGTTTATAGTTTTTTGTAGTTCGTACTAATAGTCAAATTCAATATGGCGGATATCAGAAAATTCTTTGCTAAGAAGCAAAAATAATCGGAATCTTCTAAAAAACATGATAAAGATGAACACTCCAAAATCAGCCAAGATGAGGTTCTCTCATGTGAGAATACACCCGGTCCATCCGCATCATCTATGTTGATTACAGCTACTTCTAGAGTAGCTGAGACTGGTTCAGTAACAGAGAATGTGGTGTTAGAATGGATATTACATAATTATTTTTGTCTTATATTATTTACAAAATCTTGCTCAATTCATTCATCAAAAATCATTGTAATATCATTATAATTGGTGTGTTTGAAAACCCTTATATTTTGAAAAATTTCAGGGGGGGTAGTAGGGGGGGGGGGGGGGGGGGGGGGGGGTTGCCACCTGGCATATTAATTATGGACGTCTCCCGAGTCAGTTTGGTTTTAGAAGGTTCCATGTCCTCTCACTTTCTCTTTAACGTGACTCCAGCATTTACACCTCTCCAGAATGGGCCCTGATCCATACTCATTATCCTTATCTATCTTTATTGATGTGATGAAAGAGAAAGTTGTTTCTCATCATGCTATTACATTGGCGCTCTTAAGTATTCGTACAGAGAAAGAATCACCTGAAGATCAGGGCACCCAGCCTTCTTTAGTTAGCCTTGTGAGGCTAACTAACGAAAATATCACGACCTAACCTACCAATCGTCAAGGACGTACAGTTAACCTAACGATTGGTTAGGTTAAGTCGTGATATTTTCGTTAGTTAGCTTTATAAGGCTAACTAAAGAATGCTGGGGGCCCTGATCTTCAGGTGATCCATCAGAAATATTTCAGTTATATTCGTATTTCAGTCCTTATCTTTCGTACTATGCATCGGATAGTTACGAAAAGTTTGGAAGAATTTAAAAATAAAAAAAAAATTAGTTGAAAGGTGGACACGCAAACTATTAAATAATTTTTGTAAATAAATGTACGAAAATTTTTGCATTTTAACTTTTTTTTTATTTTCCTCAAATTCTTTGATATTTTACATCATATGTTTTGATTGAACTAATTTCTTTATTTGTTAAATTTATCCAAACGGACGTAAACTTTTCCTAACTATCGTACTCATGGTACGAAAGATAAGGACGAATGTAACTGAAATATTTCTCTGTACGAATACTTATGAGCGCCATTATATAGGGTGGCTACAAGTCTCTTCGCATGACAAACAAGGGCAATATAGTACAGATATGGTGTAATTTCACCGCAAAGGGACTTTGTGGCCATTCTGTATATTAACGTACCACAGGTTTTAGTAACTCTCGTATTACGAAGACTCAGTTCAGTTTCATGAATTAAAAGTAAAAAAGAACAACAACAATATTTTTTCGCGCTTCACCGGATACACGCATCGTAATCCTTTCTTTCTACCGGCAAAATGCCGCAGGTGGTTCTCGAGTAATGAAAAAAAGAAAGAAGTTGCCCGTCAATAGGGGTCCGCCTGCCCCCAAATCATTAAAGTAATTATGAGTCTTTCCCCATCTTTCTTCAAAGACGCCAAAAGGCTTCGAATGAGACCAAATCCGAATTTTCGGAGGAAATCTGCGCTCGGAAAATGTCGAAACAAAAGAAGCACGATCGAAAAGCCGATAAATCATCGCTTTCTCGAAACCAAAAGTATACAAACATCGAAACTGGGAAAGCGAAAGATGATATATACGGGTGAGTCAAAAGTAGCGCCCGATTTCTGTTTTTTCGGCTGTCAGATTCTTTCTGGGAAGTCATGTTGTTAATAATTGTCTTGCAGATTACAGTTCCGTAATAATTTTCCCCCGAATAAATGGTTAGATAAACATGTCATTCATTTATTTCTACCTTCTTGTACACTGTAATACAAATGGCAAACTAACAATCAACTGACAGAAATCGGGCGCTACTTTTGACTCACCCTGTATATACACATACGGGTGAATTTATTAAGGAAGTCGGTCTAAAAATAGTTCCATCTATTTTGGGGACTATTTTCATGTTATTTCGAGGATCAAACGTGAAAGGGGATTCCCTTGAAAGGACTCAAAGCTGTTCCTCTCGCAGAAGGCAATGAAGTCCCTGGATTTAGATTCGGAAGAAAAAGATTTTAAGAAGGGAACAATACAATAAAAAATATTTTACAATTTAAAACAGAGACTACGTATATATATATATATATATATATATATATATATATATATATATATATATATATACTTTCAACCTTTCAACTGTTCCGTGCGATGATTCCTCATTTCACGAAGGTCAAGCTTGTCGACCCTCCTCTCGAGTTGGACTCTTTGTTTACAATATTTTTTTTCATTATTTATTTTCATTATTTTCATGTTGTCAAAATGGCCTTCCATTTTCTCCACTTTTGAGACTTTCGTTAGAGAAAACAACCACATTGCTTTGACGCCGCGTGCGGTTACCGGGTTGTTGCATGGGAAATAATGATTCGTGAACGTGGGTTCGAACCTTCTTTTGATTTCCTCTTTCAAATTCATTTCCTCGCGAGTCATTATTAAAATAGTTTCACGAAAACGTTTGGAAAAAGTTTAAATTTCAATTTGTGTTGCTTCGACCTCAAATGAAGATTAAAACTCATTGTGAAAGAAACCCATAGGGTAGTGTGTGGGTTTCCATCGCAGATACGATATTTTCCCTCTTGTCTCCACGGCGGTTTAATTACGATAATCTGATTAATTACAATTAAGTCTGGTTTTAATTAAGGAAAACCTTGAAAGAAAATTAAAAATTGGTCACTGGAGCGAAATTAATTAATTTTTACCCGTCAAATTTCAGGCAATTGCATGCAAACAGGTAAAGAGAAATGTATAAAATAGTTGCCTTGTTTTGTGGGAAATATACGAGGGCGGGTTTTCCTCTCTCTCTCTCTCTCTCTCTCTCTCTCTCTCTCTCTCTCTCTCTCACCAAAGGTTTTGTTTTCAAAGAAGTGAAATGGAAGCCATCCTTTGAGAGAAACCACAAATAACCGTTTTCCGATTGATCGAAGAATAATGAAAATTTATCAGGTCAAAAGAGGTCAATACTGACCTGACCTCTCGAGGTTTTTTTACGGTATGATGAGATTTATGTAAATGGGTTTTGGAAAAGAATTATGTTTTGTGAATAGGATTATTTAAAGGATTTATTTGTAGTTTGGTTTGAAGTGAGGTTGAATTTATAATGAGGTCAAAAGTTGGTTTGAATTTATTTTGTTGGTTTTACTAAATTTATACATTTGTAATACATTTTTATACATTTATGCAAACATATTTTACATAAGACTATTTTAGATAACATATAATACTTAATGAGGGGGGGGAGGGGTTATGAGGTCGAAAATAGAATACAGATGAAAGTCGTATTCGTCCAGATTCTTTTTTACACACACACACACACACACACACACACACATACATATATATATATATGTGTGTGTGTGTGTGGTGTGTGTGTGTAATCAAAGGCTTCTCGTCTCATCAATTCCTTGCCCCTTACTGAATGTCTTCATTCCCTCTCTCTTCGCAGCAGTGTTGCCTCAGTCTCTCTTTATTATCTCTATTACAACGGACACTGCTCTTCTAAACTCTCTAACTGCATGCTTCCTCCTTTGAAGAGAACACGCAGCACCAGATTTTCGATACTTTCATTCCTTTTGTGTCCAACTCTCTAACGCAAGGGTTAATCGCTATTTTCAATCTTTGATCTACTCAACCGGTCAACTCTGGAACAATCTTCCTTAATCCATCTTTCCCCCTGTCTATGACCTCCAATCTTTCAAACGCAGAGTGTTTCGGCATCTCCAAAACCTTGGATCTTGATTTTGGCGCTCTTCTTCTATGTAGGCGGGGCAGGGGCGCTTTTCGGGCATTCGCTTCGCCCTTATCCCCTCCTTCGTGCATAAAAAAATAAAATAAAAATAAAAGGTTCTCTCATAGACACGTTCATTTGCCATAATTCTGAAAGTGATATTATTTATTTTTAAAATTTTAAGCTATACAAAAGTTTGAACTACAAAAGTTTGAGCACGTTTTGACTGCCAGATGCGAGATGATTTCTTTATTTTAGCAAATCTGCTGTGTTTTATGAATTACTCGTATTACCTCGTAACCTCGTAGCAGTTCCGTGCTTTGGTCTCCCTTCACACGAAGGTCAAGCTGGTGGTATTAGTTCATTCATTTGATACAGACTTTATTTTAAAATAAACCTTTTTTTGCGACCTTTCATTGATGTATTGCGTTCATTTTTATTGAACATAGAGTAAAATTAAGTTGAGCTACTGTAGGTGGAGTGGATATTATGCAACAGTCACTCTTGTCAAGCTTTTTCAAGAAGACTCTGATGGCGATTACAAATGTTGCTCTTAAAGATCATGACTGTATAATATATGATAATGTATATGTAATTAGTTTTGTAATGGTTGTGTATGTATTGTAATATCTAGAATTGAATACAGGGTTATAAATGTTAACTTATTTGCGGATCATCTGAAAATCAGGGGTCCCCAGTTTTCTTTAGTTAGTCTTATAAGGCTAACTAACGAAAATATCACGACCTAACGTAACCAGTCGTTAGGTCACCTGTACGCCCTTGACGATTGGTTAGGTTAGGTCGTGATATTTTCGTTAGTTAGCCTTATAAAGCTAACTAAAGAAGGCTAGGGGCCCTGATCTTCAGGTGATCCTTATTTGATAATACATAATTACAATATGTTGGTTGTTCCCAGACCATATATTTACACTGTGTTTACATTATTAAATGAAGTAATCAAATAAGTCAAATCTCGCTCCATACCGTAATATGTGTGTGTTTTTGTCTAATTTTTGTCCTAGAATGACTTTGGCCACCAGGTTGGAACCCCCTACCTCTTAACCACACCCCTGGATAAACCCTGAGTGCGCATTTTTTGAAGAAAATGAAATTAATTTATCATTTTTGTTTTGTTTTAAAATTGTTTCTTATTCGCGATCAGATTAATTTAGATTTCATTTTCCGGCATGAAAATGAAAATGAAATGAGTGAAATGACTTTCTAATCTCGTTTGAAGCTTATAGGACTCAATTAGCACTCATTTTCACTCATTTCTAAATCATGTTCGAGATCAACACGAAGTAAACATGTTTTGTCAATTTAAGAGTGACCTTATTTCATTATAATTTTTAATTATTTAAGAACATCGTAAGAGTTTAAGGTTAACAAATCCGTCCACTCGAGATTAGCACAAGCTAATATTTTGTCTTACGAATCGATTGCGATGCGATATTAGCGAAGGAGTAGGCCTACTTAAAAGTTATAAAATAGTCCCTCTCACTCGTAATAGTGTCCACAGAGGATACGTCAATACCCAGAATTCAGAAGTAACAACCGTTACGTTGCTTAGTTTTACTAGTAAGATGGCTAGATGCATATTGCTAACCAGGAGAATATGCCTACAGTCGGTTCAAAATATCGTGTCTGAAACACCATCTTTATTACCCATAAATACTGTATTTGTTGGGATTCTTTGAACAGAATTTTTTCAATCGACTGTCCAGTTGCCGACACAATTCCTCGAAGACATTTTGTAAATATTATTATAAAAACTACATTAATTGGCAACTTAATAATATAAGTCGTTATAGTAAATTATTATGAATAAAAATAATGCAAACTAACCTGCAACGTTTAGGGATATTGTAGGAGTATCAATACATATTTAAAAAAAAAGAGATTTCATTAAATTTTCAGAAAAATTCCGTCTCAATGACCCTTCGTTTTCATTAAAAGATATCCGAGGAATAAATACAGTACTCCTGTTTGTATATTTACCCATTGTTAATCATAATTGCCGTAAGTCTATTTTTTTTTATCTCAAAAACGTTTAATGTCCTCAAATCAGTAAAGTGGGTGTGAAGGAGTTATTTATACAGGGTGGCGCAAAAGTTTAAATTACAAATTAAAATTTAAAATCTGTACCGATTCATCGATTTATAGTACTTGGTATTCCATACATTAAAACCAAGCTCCCTCTCCTCTATTCTTAATTTCGCAGCTATCCCCTACCTAAAAGAACAAAATAATATATTGTAGTTAACACTGAAACTTACTATGGTGCGCGGCTTTTACGCCACCCTGTATATAATTTTTTTTGAGCTATTGAAGAATAGGGACCCCAGCCTTCTTTAGTTAGCTTTATAAGGCTAACTAACGAAAATATCATGACCTAACCTAACCAATCGTCAAGGGCGTACAGTTAACCTAACGATTGGTTAGGTTAGGTCGTGATATTTTCGTTAGTTAGCCTTATAAGACTAACTAAAGAAGGCTGGGGTCCCTATTCTTCAATAGCTCCATTTTTTTTTTATATATTTGTGTCGTTAATGTCAATAAAATGTCGTGGGATGTTCAAACAAAACACTAATCTTTTATTTTTTTCATACAACCGAGACACAAAACATTTGTTTATACTGAATTTGCAGTTCAAGAAAGATCTGGCAGATGTCGCTTTAAAACGTATAGTTTTTCAATTCTTTTCAGTTTATTCGACATTCTTTTAGAGTCAACGAGGACTGAAATAGTTCAAGTATGGGTTGATGTTTGATGTTCGAACTGTAGTTTATCCGTCTCTCTTATTTATCTATCTATCTAAGCTGTATCTATCTTCCAATTTTTGTTGTTTTTCTTTATTTTTACTTTTAAATTATTTTTTTCGTTTAATTCTCTTATTTTTGTTCCTCAACTTAAGAGAAAAAAGTGTTCAGGATAAGATTGAATGGTGCTACTGTAGTATGCGGTCTACCTACGATTCGGCGGTCTACCTTTTAATTATAGCTTCTCATCTTGTTTACTAATTGTTTGTTTACATCCCATTGTCAATCGCCCTTGACGATTGGTTAGGTTTAGTCATGATATTTTCATTAGTTTTAACGAAAATATCATGATTAAACCTAACCAATCGTAGGTAGACCGCATACTACAGTAGCACCGATTGAATCAGGTTTGTTTTATTTATTCAAATGTATAATGCGAGTTCTTGGATACGTTCCTGTTTCGGGTATTTGGTAGAAATATTGGATCAAGTAAAGATAAGCACCCCCAACCTTTTTTAGTTAGCTTTATAAGGCTAACTAACGAAAATATCACGACCTAACCTAACCAATAGTCAAGGACGTACATTTGACCTAACGATTGATTAGGTTAAGTCGTGATATTTTCGTTAGTTAGCCTTATAAAGCTAACTAAAAAAGGTAGGGGTGCTTATCTTTACTTGATCCGAAATATTTTGTAATTTACGATAGAAACTTTCGTCGTTATACTTTATTACTTTATTTCTAATTTTATTTGTTCGTATTTATTTTTATTACTTTATTTTATGACCTTTCATTCGCAAATTATACCAGAAAGATTTTCGATTAGGTTCGAGTCGCACGTTGCTGCTACGCTTGGCCAGTCGAGTAGATCATTTGAAGATTGTTCATAAAAATATTGGTGAACTCTTCTTGACGCGTGACTGTTATATGCCTAATTTGGACGCGTTTCGTATATGGCAGGGCCGGCCAAGGTGTTTTGTCAGCGGGCCACTTTATAAAAAATCAAAAGTCAAGCGGGCCACCTTAATATTTCATCATTATCATTAAAATATCACAATTAATAACTGTAAATAACCGTTTATCAAAGTAAATTTATACTAAACTTTTGCCAAATACAAAATCTTAAAAATTACAAATAAAACTTACTTCTGAATACAATGTTCCGTGTGGTACTGTGGTAAAGCGATCGACAAGAAACAACGTCGAGGTGGTAGCAAAGTCACTAAGATCCTGAAGGGTAGGGAAATATTGGTGTCTAAAACAAACAGTATATATCACTGATTGTGCATATAATAATAATTTTTTTTTATTTTTTATTTAATTTTTTATTTATTTTAATTTTTTTATAGAATTAATATATTTTTTTATTTATTATTTCTGAGGCGGGTAACCTCCAAAAGTCAAACGGGCAACTTTTGGCCCGCGGGCATGGGGTTGGCCGGCCCTGGTATATGGCAATTTCGTGGTTCTGACTTAGGCAACGTTACTTCAAGAATCTCAATATACTGATCTGATGTAAACCTTGTTTGCTGTCTTGTCGTTATTTGTCTTACTCCAAAGTCATTCGAGCCAAAGTATTAACAGATACGCGTCCATTACTCGCTTCAAAAATAATTTTTCCATGAATTATCGGGTGTTATTACTACGCCTACGACGAACTCCGCCGTAATTTCTTGAGGAGAGGGTCTTTTTATTGGGGAAAATCTACGTCATCATTAAGGTGTTACTGGGTAAAGTTTGAACGAACTTGTTTGTGTATTTCCGTTAAATTTTATTCGCATTCAAAAACTCGAATTCCAAATTCGTGGAAATCCCTGAATCATTCAAGAGCTATTAATTGACAAACTAAGATTGCCTTTGATTTCAACAACGCTGGCAAAGAGGTTATTCCTCGTTTTATCCGTTCTTTCGTCCGTTTTCCTTTTAAAGCACCCGTCCTAGGGCGACCCTGAAGATTTCCTTCTACCTCCTCCCCATCTTTCAAGCCATCAATGCGCAGTTGACTTTTGCACTTCTAATTCAAGGGTCATTAATGAAACCGATTTTTCCCTCGTCTCTCATTTCACTCCTTTACGAAATCATTTTACGGTGGTGAGTATTTATATCTGCAAATATAAATATACGTTTTCAATACCGTTTATTTAGAAACCTATTTTTTTTTCATGGGGACCTACAACTTTACGTGGGATCCTAACCAAGGGTCGCTACATCATTTGGACGTAGAGCTCGTTATCCCATCCAACTATTGTACATACTCAATGTCGCTTTAACTTCGCTGATCGACGGGTTTGAGTATTCGAACCACGGGGGGCCTACTGGCCCCATAATAAGGCCAACAGAACCCTTAAAGACATAGCACTAAGTGCCAGGGACGGAACGCCAATAAATCTGCCAGGCCGTGGGAGAGAAATTCCCCCACTTCTATGAGACCTTTTGTCAGAAAACACAGTGGAGGTCGGGGTGGGGGAGAGAGAGCAAAGGCCAAAGCGCCGATTACTCCCCCCCAACGCTCCAACCCTCTACTCCTTTTCCTCGTTGGAGTAATAATTGATATTCTAAATGCCTCTTTTTATCTACAATCTGGATGAAAAGAAAGAGAGAAAGAGAGAGAGTTACAAAGAGTTACAAGGAAAAGAAGTACCTCAAAAGGCCTTGTGGCCCATACCGAGGAGGTACCAATGGCAATGGGTGCCACGGAAAATTTTCTACACACTCAAATAGTGTGCAAAATTTGGTCTAACCTTTTCTTGAAATGATCCACAGAGGAACTGTTCACAACTTCTGAAGGTAAACTGTTCCACGTTTCACAATTCTTATACGTAAAGTAATTCCCACACGCACTAGTCCTAAACCGTTTCAAATCCAACTTCCAACCATTGTTGCGAGTTGGGTTATCATTTAAACTAAACATGCTTCTAAAATCGACATCGTTGAACCCGCGTAAGAGCTTGAAAACCTCGATCAGTTGACCGCGCAGCCTCCGAGTTTCCAGCGAAAACAAGTTCAGGGCGCGTAACCGTCGATTGTAGCCATATGCCTAACGGAAGGGATTAACTTTGTGGCCCTCACCTGCATTCGCTCCAGCCTCTCAATATTTTTCCTGAAGGTGGGCGACCAGAACTGCACAGCATACTCCAGGTGCGGCCGAACCAGGGAATTGTACAGTGAGAGCACAATCTCCTTGTTCCGAAACTGAAATTGCCTCCTGATATAACCCAACAGCTTCTGGGCTTTCTTTTCCACCTCTACGCACTGTTTCGTAAACTTAAGGTCGCTGCTAATTAGCACAACCAAGTCCTTTTCCAAATCAGTCGCCTCGATATTACTCCCCAACATAGAGAGGTCCGACTTGGGATTGGCGTAGCCAATGTGCATCACCTTGCATTTACCCAAGTTAAACGGCATTTGCCATTTTTCGGACCACTCTCCTATCCTACCTAGGTCCGCACGCAGTTGCTCGATCGCCTCCGGCGTCCCAACATTGGCCCCAAGCTTGGTGTCATCAGCGAATTTGGCGATCCGACTGACGATGCCACCGTCTATATCATTTATGTAAATGATAAACAACAGCGGCCCCAAAACGGAACCCTGAGGAACCCCACTAGTGACCGAGGCCCAACCCGAACTAGCCCCTTTCATTACAACCCTCTGCCGCCTATTCTTCAGCCAGTTTTCAATCCACCTACCTACTTCCCCACCGATACCCAGCGCGCGGACTTTGGCCATTAGCCGGCGGTGAGGTACCTTATCAAAGGCTTTCTGAAAGTCGAGATAAAGTATATCAATCGCCCTACTCTTATCATACTCACTCAACATGACGTGGAAAAACTCGAGCAAGTTGGTGAGACACGACCTATGCCGTCTAAACCCGTGTTGTGAGTCCACAAGCAACGTGTAGGAATCCAAATGGTCAACGATCCTATCCGCTATTATCCCCTCTAATAATTTACCCACAACTGAAGTGAGACTAATGGGACGATAGTTTTCTGGACTTTCGTGATCCCCTTTCTTAAAGATAGGGGTCACATTGGCTTCCCTCCAGTCACCAGGCACTTGGCCCGTCTCCAAGGATTTGTTGAAGACTGTAGCCAGGTGGGGAGCCACCTGGTCGCGCACATCCCGCAACACTCTGGGGAGAAACTGGTCTGGCCCAGGAGCCTTAAACGCGCTCAGTTTGTCTATTCTATCGGCAACGACTGTCGCGGTACATCGAACACTATCCAGGCCAGCACCTTCGTGCCTCACGCCTGGCTCGGGAATGACGCGGGTATCCTCCCTGGTGAACACTCCCGCAAAGTACTCATTAAGCACATTGGCGATGTCCGCGTCGGAGGTCCGCAGAATGCCGCTTTCTACTATTAACATAACTGAAGAACTCCTTAGGGTTCCCCTTGCAGAGGCTTGCCACCCGTAGTTCTTCGTTACGTTTCTCGCTCGTCTAACCTTCGCCTTCACTTCCCTACACAGGCGGACATACGCTTTAGAGAGAGAGAGAGAGAGAGAGAGAGAGAGAGAGAGAGAGAGAGAGAGAGAGGAGAGAGAGAGATCCGAAATTACTTATTTAGTGATTGAGCTTTTATTTCTATATTTCTTTGGCTAACCTTGGTATTGCTTCCGCCCGAATTGTTCATTCTGTCGAAGGTCAAGCTTATCACGCCACCTTATTAGACCTACAGTTTAACGTGGAATCCGAACCACGTCCCACCAGCAACCCAGCGTCTTAACCACAAGGCTATCCAGGGTACCCATTTATCTACCAACCAATTTTCTTTTAGTTCTATATTATTTCTTTAGTGACACTGACCTAGTTATATTTATGCATTTCAGTTTATATTAATTTATATTTACATATTTACTTTAACCTAACTTAACATTAACCTAACCTAACCTAACCTAACCTAACCAAACTAATGATGACCAAAGTGGGAATCCGTGGCTGAGAATGAGAATGGGATGAAATGGGAATAAATCTATTTGAGGATTTCCTCCTTTCAGATTCTCACTGAAGGATTTCCCACTTCGATTCGGAATTAAAAATGGGAATCATATTGGGAACGGGAATTATATTGGGAATGGGAATAATACTGAGTGAGATGATACCGATTCGTTATTTCTAATTTTATAATTTCGTTTTACTGATCCCTCTGCAACAACGCTTACAACCGGGTGTACTATTTATAAATGCGAGACTATATATATATATATATATATATATGATGGAAATCCACAAGGAAAAAAATTATTCCAAGGTCTTTCGTATATTCAGAAGTACACCTCGTCAAGGAATTCCCTGACGAGGTGTACTTCTGATTACACGAAAGACCTTGGAATCATTTTTCTTTTTCCTTGTGGGTTTGCATCATTCATTCATTTCACGTTTAATTGTGAAATTCATCCCATCATAATATATATATAATATATATATATATATATATATATAGAGAGAGAGAGAGAGAGAGAGAGAGAGAGAGAGAGAGAGAGAGAGAGAGAGAGAGAGAGAGAGAGAGAGAGAGAGAGAGAGAGAGGTAATCCTACTATACATTAAATTGATACCCCTAATTTGAATTTAATACTCAGGAAGAGATTTTAATGTCTTAGAATTTTGATGAGTTTAAAATTGCCGTTAAATTGGATTTTATATTTAAATTCCAGATTTACGCAGTTAAAACGTAAACTACTCTCACTCCCCCAGAAAATATATTATATATATATATATATATATATATATATATATATACACACAAGTTCTTATTCAAATAAAATTTCTGATTAATCACACTGTCTTATGGCATTATGTAAGAATCAGAATTGTAACATGGTTATTGACCACATACGCTTGCCGCATGGAACTGCGTGAAAAAAGTGACTACATTTGCTTGAGATTTAGTCTGCGTATCATCAAGTGGATTCAGCATTACTTAAGTATTTATTTCACCCCTTTTTGGTTCAAGGTATTCCATATAAAATTGATATATAATTTATTATAAAATGAGTAACAAATTATTTATATAATTATTAGTTATATAATTATCAATTATGATTATTAATTATATAATGTACATTAATGAATGTAACATGATGAAAAGAATATATATTTACATCCTTCATTAAAATTCCTTTTGTACGAGATGTAAAATTACGGTGTCATTCATTCATTTCTGAAGCTACCTTAAATTAGAATTCTTTCAACCCTTCAAACAGAATCTTTATACAAAGCTATCTCTCTCTCTCTCTCTCTCTCTCTCTCTCTCTCTCTCTCTCTCTCTCTCTCTCTCTTCTCCCTTAATTACGTATAGTTGTAATGACTATTGTTTAATCCAGGGAAAGAGGTTTTGGATTTCCCAGGAAACTGGAAATTTAAATTCCATTTCCCAGAGAATTCGTGGGATACTGGAAATTGATAAATCGGTTAAAACTAAAAGGATAAATTAAAGTAACGAAAAGTGTTCTTTATTTTAACCATTTTGCAAAAGGTTCATCAAAGAAATATTAGATTTGTATAACAAAAAAACAACAACATTAAGTCACCCTTTGCTAATTATGAATATTTTGTTCAGTGCATGACATTGACGACTGTATATATATATATATATATATATATATATATATATATATATATATATATATGGATTATGGATTATGGATTACCGAAAAACTACAGTAAAATATCTTAAATTTAAACTTTGGATTTTGGAATAAACATTAAACATGTAAAAAGTGTTGTTAAATATTTGCTTATTTTCTGCTTTTGACGTCTTTCTACTTTAATTTTGGGGGGACGATTTGTTCTCTTTCCATGTATGCTTTTAAGAAACGAGGAACATTCAAAGAGAAATCACGAAGTGTTACGAAACTTTGTTACGAGCAAGCCACACACAGAGAAGGTTCTTTCAGCCTCAGCAGAAGTAAGTGAGAGAATACTAAGGACGTTGTATAACATTTGGAGAGAGGCTGTCCTTTGATTTGTTGCTTCAAAAATGAAAATTCTTTTTCGCGAGACCTATGCGCCAATTTGTTGTGTTTGATTTTTTTTTCTGGTGGGAGAACCTTTCTGTTCGTCATTGATTCCTTAATTGCCATTTCGAGGATATCCGAGAGACTTTCCTTCAAATTATTTGGACAAGAGAAAAGAAAGGCACTCGAAAGAAAACCGCTTTGCTGATCCTTCCTGTTTACTTTTAATTAAAGTGCCGCTTCATTCCGCTTGTTGAGCTCCCTTTGCGCTTCATGTTTTGTTTACAAATCATACATTCATTTAACTCATTATCTTTATTTTTGAAGGAGTCCCAAATAGAATCAAAGGATGATATACTCTCAAAATGTTGAAATTAACTGACTGGAAGATTTCGTGACTCGGTACACACTGCATAGACTGCGGTGGGGGTTCTTAACCTTTTTAGGCTGCGATCCAAATTCTGGTCTCGGGGTCTAGCTCGGCGACGAATGCCTTCAAACAGTTCACTCGTAATAGATAATAAAATAAATATAATAATGGCAAAATGATTAGAGATAACATAAATAAATGATAAATGACAGACATGGGGTCATTACAAGGTTTATCATTATCATTACCAGAAATTTTTCATTATCATTACCATTACAGCGTTGTTGTTTCATTATCATTACATTATCATTACAAGCCCTTCATTATCATTGTAATGATCATTACAATACTGAATATACTGAATAAGCGCTCCACCGGTGCACTGGAGGCAGGGATGCAAAGATGCTTGGCAGCAAGAACAGATACGTCAGGATACAGATGTGCATTGTCCCTCCACCATGTCAGGAGATTGCAGTCCTCATCAATGCAGGGCTGGCCAAGGTAGCTGTCCATCTGGTGACAATAGGGTTCTGAGAAGCTGTAGAGGGAGCTGGAGCAGCCATAAAATTGAACAACTTGCACTGCTTTGGTGCTCGCTGGGACTGGGAGGAATTAGAAGTCGCATATATATATATATATATAATATATATATATATATATATATATATATTGAAATTACACTGTAATGAAAATGTAATGATGTGTAATGATTCATTACAGACCTTTCATTACCATTATCATTACCATTATTGCCTCGAAATTTTCTTCATTATCATTACAAGAGATTTGTAATTAATTATAATTAATTACCATTACAATGATAATGACCCCATGTCTGATGAATGATAATTTAATGACCTAAGTTTGGGTCGCGACCCAGAGGTTAAGAATCCCTGGCATAGAGCATACTGCGTTTTTTGTAGTCTACACTTATTAATCAGCGAAAAAGTTCAGCACCAAATTATATATTTATGACGTTCTTTTCTTCAATTGCCAAAATTTCCCGTTTTTGGGGGGAATTTTAAATTTCATTTCCGGGGATCCGGGAATTCCCGGTTATTAAACGCTAGTAATGGTCCTATTATAGAATCTCCTTCATACGCTGTCGGTGTCATATTTTCAGTAACTTTTTAACCCATTAGTACCTATTGGTAGAATTTCCTACCCCCAAAATTGTTTGCCATTATTGCATCACTTTTTTTTTTTATTCACGTGATCTTCGGTATGAGTCACTGATATGACGCAATCTTTTAGATTCTCAAATCGATCCATTTCATTTCCTTTTAATTAAAAGGAAATATTCTATTCATTGAAAATGGATCGATTTGAGAATCTAAAAGATTGCGTCATATCAGTGACTCATACCGAAGATCACGTGAATACGAGAAGAATTGATGCAATAATGACAAGCAATTTTGGCGGTAGGAAATAATACCAATGGGCACTAATGGGTTAATAAGTCTCTATCACTTATTTTTGTAATTTTTATGAAATTTTACGACCCCCGTAGGAGGCACCCGGGCTGCTCCGGTTGGGAAACACTGCGTTAACAAATAACACTACTAGTAGTTGTCATTAAATAGGTGCTGTTCATACATCCTGACCAATCTCCATTATCAAATTGGTTATAATGTCCATTTTCGAGGAAGGCCCCCATAACCAGGCTTTAAAAAGACCGGTTAAAGCTATCGAAAAGCTTCGATCGAGTGGTGTTACAAGTGCTTCCCTCTTCTAAATATTTTCATGCATTTTCCACCTACAAAAATAATAAAAAAATGTCTCGACTTTTAA
Source organism: Bathynomus jamesi (assembly GCA_023014485.1). Lineage (NCBI taxonomy): Eukaryota > Metazoa > Arthropoda > Malacostraca > Isopoda > Cirolanidae > Bathynomus > Bathynomus jamesi. Next base: position 392,862 of record JAJOZX010003785.1, on the reverse strand, counting down.
CTGTTGAGATGTTCACCAAATGTTCGAGCCTTCTTCATTTTCAATAAAATCAGAGAAAGTTCTTTCTAATTATTCTATCTACGGTAGTTCTGGTAAATTACTAACTAACTAATTAACCAAAGGCGTTGGAACAGGGGAGGGGGAGCCGGAGGGGCATTGGCCCACCCACTTTTCAGCTCTAAAATGAAATTCAGTTCAACTTAAAATAATGATGTTTACTGTGATGAAATCACAAAAAATTACTGATCATAAATTTAAAAAAATAACGTGTTCTTACGCCAATGTAAACTAACTAACTATACAAAATTGCATTGACATACTCCTCTATGTCAAGTTAGGATATTAGTTAGGGTAGGTCAAGCCTTACGACAACTGATCGACTTGACATTCTATCGACAAGTTATTATTAGGTTAGATTTGGTTAAGTTAGATTTTAGAGTATCGATGTTTTGGTCTTGGCGACGAAATGGGTATAGATAGGTCTGTTAGGTCATGTAAGGTTAGGTTAGGTTAGGTTAAGAAACCGATAATGATTTTGACATGAGTAATTTCGGGGTATCTTCTTCTAATACACTCTATACACAAATCCGTTTTTCTCACATTAAAAGCATAACTAAAGAAAAAAAATTGTAAAAAAAAAAAAGAAAATGTCAATAAATAATTAAAAAATAAAAAATAAAAATATTTAAACTCCATTTTTAAAATTTTTTTTAATTAAAGAACGGATTAAAAACTCATTTTTTTAATGTATTTGAAATGTAAATTATGATTTAAAATGTCTTATTTATTTTGTTGATTACTTCAGAAAGAAAAAGAAAAAATTAAATAGCGGTTGGAATTATAATTATGAAAGAAAGGGTCCTAATTTCCTTTGATTTTTAATCCTGGAGAGAGAGAGAGAGAGAGAGAGAGAGAGAGGAGAGAGAGGAGAGAGAAGAGAGAGAGAGAGAGAGAGAGAGAACTCGTTTTCGATATTACAGAATGAGAGAGACAGAGAGAGAGAGATAATTCGATTAGAAATGTTCAAAAATCAAATTTCCTGACCGAAATTCCAAAGGAAATTTCGATTCTTTTATGAAGCAATTTCGGCTGAAAATAATTATGATATTAAAATTATCAATCGTTTAATCACGAAGTTTCTTATTAAATACCTAAATATAAAAATAGACAAAAAATACTCGTTGGCAACTTGTTGGCAACTACCAAACAAGCCATCATTCGTCGCTCAGTGGATAACTCAATTTTTCTATAGGCGAAGTGAGGATACTGACTTGGGTCAGGGTTCGAATCCCTATGATACTGGTTAATAATAATTAAGGAGTTAGCGCAGTGGGCCGCATTAATTGGCCTGAGCACTGTGCCAGTTTCTGGTCCTTCTAACAGCCCCAAACATCTGGCAACAACTTCAAAATGATGAATTGAATCATGGCCACGTTGCAACACCTCTTCCCGTTATATCACCAAAGTTAAGCGACATTGGGTCTGGACTGTAGTTGGATGGCGGGGTCCGTCCTTATATAAGTGCTAGTGTAAAAGATAAGGATGTTAGTGCAATCACCGCATGGGTTGAATTTGGTTAAATTAATCTCTTTAATCGGTTGGTTGTACAGTATCTATTTTTGGTTAACATTAACCGAAAATTTGATAACCATCTTAATTAAATGGTTAATTCAACCATATAATGCAGTTTGTTACCAGAAAGGCATAAGCATGGTGGAGTTTGGTTAAAGTAACCATTTAGGTTGGTTTGTGTTGGTTAAATAATTAACGAAGTAGTTAGTTGTCCCAATCAGATACAAGTTTTCTCTGTATTGTGATTCAAGTCTACCAAAGTTAATATGTACAGTAGAGCGACTTTTATTTACCAGGGTAGTAGGGATCAGTTGGGCCGACATCAGTAACGAGGGAGGAGGACCAGAAACTGATACAGCGCTCAAGCCAACTAATGCGATCCATCCTTCTAACTTCTGGATTATTATTACCAGCTAGCATTATCGGGAGTCAAACCCCCGACCTCAGTGTCTTCGCTTCACTTACGGGGAAACTGTGTTACCCACTGAGATACGGGCACTGGCTTGGGCGGACGTTGGTATTGGGTTATAATATCCATAGGCGGATTTACGTATAGGCAGAGTAGGCACCTGCCTAGGGCGGCAAATTTTGAGGGGCGGCAAATTTTGTCGTATTTCAACATAGAGTAAATAAAGCAAAGAAAACAAATATAGAAAATAACTAACTTATAAGCACTAACAAATTAAATGGATTCAAAAATAAGTTTTGAAATAAAAACGAACAGCAGCCCCTAATAGCAAACTAGCGATACCAAATGGCACAACTATAAGCCACTGTGGTGACAATTTTCCTGTCTTGGGGTGGCAAAATGCTAAGTATACCTCTGTTATACCAAATACCAACATGACCCAATTAGTTGATGCCACGCAGCTATCTGCGGGATATTTAAACATCTTCAAGTAACCCCCTTTAAACTCATAAAAAATGAGTTCAGATTCATAAACTCATTTTAAACTCTTTAAAGATAAGTCCTTTCAATTACACGACCAAGGTAAAAAAGGCGTACAAGAAATGGCTTTTCTTCGTTGTATAAATAAAGCAGAAAAGGTATTTTTAAATTGAAATTAACAAAAGTGATTACAAAAGGGTAACTTAATGCCTCTTAAGTTACTGAGTTACACTTGATTCAGGAAGCGAAAGAGAAAGTCTAATTACTTATATTGTACTTATTTTACTTGAGTACATAATTATGTAATAACTTATTTTGATGAAGTCATTTTTGTTAGTTTAATTAATTATTGGAGGAAATTTAATATTTAATTTGTGCAACACTTATGTGAATATTAAATGGCTGATAATATAATTACTGTATAATATAGTGATGTACCGATACCAAAATTTTGGCCGATACCGATACCGATCCCGATACTTCAATTTTGCCGCTACTTTGGCCGATACCGATACATCGGTACATCACTAATATACATCATTCCCATTATCTACCTGTTCAGTTACAAACTCTAAAAAGCCTAAGAGATTAGACAAACAAGACCTTCCTGATCTAAATCCATGGTGGGAATTTGAAATAAGATTTAAAACCTTTCAAATGCTCTTTAATACTATTCTTTATAATTCTAATATCTCTTCTACCAATAATGTTAAACTAATTTCCTACTGCCTCTTCACTACCCCTTTTTCGTAAATGGGTACGGTACAACATTTGTTTTTTTTCAATCTTCAGGTATTTCTGCATATTTAATAGATGTACCAGTAACAAACAAAATAGTGTCTCAGCAGTGGGACTAGCAGCTTTATTTGGTTTCAATGTGTTAATTATTAATCATTCTTCTTTATCTGAATCTTATCAAGAATGTCAGTTTAGAGAATCTAAAGGATCAAAATTGAATATTTTTATAAAGTATCGGTAGTATCGGCCACAATTTCACCAATACCGATACATCGGCAACAGGCCGATACCGATACAGATACCTCGGTACATCACTAGTATTATATATATATTAGTGGTGAACCGGATGTCAGTTTTTTAACATCCGCGGATGCGGATCTTTAATGTTCAACATCCGCGGATGCGGATCTTTAATTTCAATATCCGCGGATGCGGATATTTAGTTAATCTATCAATATAATATAGAATTATGAATATGACATAATTTTTCAAATTTCGTGATATTACTATTATGGCAGGCAATGCATAAGAATTAAAATTAATATTAATGTTTTCATTATGATAAAAATAATAACTTTCTCAAGAGTTTCAACCACAGAAAATTCAATGAAACAAGTTTCATTCAATTTTCTGTTACCAGGTATTTATATTTTGAGGTTTATATATTTGTTTGTTCATTAATAAAATAATTAATACTTTACATGAAATGTGCATGACTGGGCCTTATAAGCTAATTTAATTGTAAATTGCATAATTTATTAGAGGTAATATCCGCATAACATACGCAGTCAGAAGTGCGGATGCGGATGTTAAAAATGAAGCGGATGCGAATATCCGGTCCACCACTAAATTATATAATATATATATATATATATATATATATATATGGGAATTAACTCAGAATGGTTCCCTGAGTTTTTTATGATACACACAGACAGTGCATGGAACAAGGAACTCTTCTGGGATAATTAAATCCACTATAGTCCGAATAAGTAATGGTAAATGACAAATACTATAGTGGATTTAATTATCCCAGAAGAGTTCCTTGTTCCATGCACTGTCTGTGTGTATCATATAAAACTCAGGGAACCATTCTGAGTTCATTCCCATCTTGAAACGAATATGTTGTGCCTTGAAAAGTGGCCGCTCAATTCTGCCAGTTGAGGTTTAAGTTTTGGTTTTTGCCTAAAAATATAATAGTTACCCCTTTTTCTTTGATGTATTCAATCTGACGTGAAGGCAGCGAGTCTTTTGCTTATATTGAGGTTCTAAATGTAGCAGGGCTAGGCTGCTTTAAACCCTAGATCCATGTCCCAAAGCTGGATCCTGTCTGCTTTGCAGATAGCTGGTGAGGGAAGCTATATTTATGGGACCTCTTTGCGAGTGACCCGTTGCCCACGTCGGGCTAGCATCATGAAAAAGAAAAACTATGGTATTTGTCATTTACCATTACTTATTCGGACTATAGTGGATTTAATTATCCCAGAAGAGTTCCTTGTTCCATGCACTGTCTGTGTGTATCATATATATATATATATATATATATATATATATATATATATATAGGGTATCCCATAAGTCGGGCATCATAGGAGAAATTCATATTTTTGTATTTCTACAAACCATAATTCATATTTTTCTCTTTCTACAGGCCATAATGTCTGTGAGCAAGGAAGAATGAATCCAGATAATTCTACTCATAGGAAATCGGAGTCAAAGAGAGGCCGCTGCTGAATTTAACAGACTGCATCCAGACCGCGAGCCAATAACACAGAATTGTGTTAGCAGACTTGTTGCAAAGTTTAAGGAAACAGGATCCATAGAAAATAAACCACGCAGCGGACCTTCAAGAAGGTCCACTGACGATGATACAGCGACTGCTATCCTGGCTCATTTTAACAGAAGTCCCAATAAGTCTCTTCGGCGATTGTCCGCCGAGACAGGAGTGTCGAAAAGTAGCATCCATCGCATTCTTCAGGCTCACAAATGGCATCCATATAAACTTCAGATCCTACAGAAATTAAGCGAAGATGATCCCGACCGGCGGATGGAATTTTGTGAATGGGCTACGGAACAATATGCTCGGGATGCCAATTTCCCGTCCACCATTCTGTTCAGTGACGAGGCTGTTTTTTATGGAAATGGTGAGGTAAATCGACAGAACACCCGCTACTGGTCTCAAAACAACCCTCACTGGTATACCTCTTCAAAGGAACAAGGTGCATCTCGGGTGATGGTATGGTGTGGCATTTGGAAGGATCGCATCATAGGCCCCCTCTTTTTCGATGAACATGTCACTGGAGGCACCTACCTACGTATGTTCAAGGAAGAAGCATTTCCCAGTGTCTTGAATGAAGAAGGAAATTTCCCAACATGGTTCCAGCAAGACGGCGCTCCTGCACATTACAGCACCCAAGTAAGGGAATACCTGTACCAACAATTCCATGGTCATTGGATAGGACGTCGAGGGCCTATGGAATGGCCAGCTAGAAGCCCGGATCTCACGCCACTAGATTTTTATCTCTGGGGCCACTTGAAAGCGGTGGTATACGCAGAGAAAATTAGGAGTATTGAACATTTGCGGCAGCGCATTATTGGGGCATGTAACACCATTACTCCTGACATCATTCACCGTGTGCTTGCTGACTGGTTATCACGTCTGAATTTGTGTATTGAAAAGAATGGTGGACATATTGAGCACGTTCTGTAAATAAAAGCTTTTGTTTTGCCTGTTTTTATTATTTTTTCCTATGATGCCGGACTTATGGGACACCCTGTGTATATATATATATAAGAAAATCCCAATAGACGCGGGGGATTAGACACTGCTTTGAAACTGGAGGTAACCACAATCCAACAGTGTTCATTGGTCGTGTGCCGGGCTGGAACACGTTGGATTGTGGTTGCTTGCAATTTAAAAAAAAAATATATATATATATATATATATATATATATACACACACTATATATACTGTATACACCTTTCAAATGTTCCGTGCAATGATTCCTCATTTCACGAAGGTCAAGCTTGTCGCCCCTCCTCTCGAGTTGGCTTGGTGAAGTAGTGAGTTGTTTTCTTGTACTCTCCACCTTACATAGCCAGGTACGCCCGGCTTATCGGGAATTGTTCTGAGCCAGGCGTCTAATCTTCTTTTGAAGATGTCCACCGCAACACCACTCGTGTTCCTTAGGTCTTTGGGCGGCTGATTAAATAGTTTTGGTCCTCTCAACAAAACTATTTTCTTTTAGAGTTAAGGATATATATATATATATATGAAATGAAAATGAAAATGAAATGAAAAGGTTTATTGGCAGACTATAGTCCATATGACAAATATTATTAATACAATAACAGTTCATACACTAAGGATAGAAATATATACAATTGATTAGAAATAATACTGCACTGTCGAAGTTAAGTGGAGCTACAGACAGACGTTTTCGTACCAAGAAGTCCATAGCTTAGAGGATAAATGGCAGGACTCATGGATAGCTTGGATCAGTGGCGTATCAAGGGAGGGGCGAGAGGGGCGACCGCCCCGAGCGGCACTTCCCGAGGGGCGGCAAATTACTGTCAGGCGGGCGCAGTATGCAAAATTTTGGGTTTTTATGTTTTAAAATGCAACCCTCCAAAAAATTATATCTCATCATTGTCGCGCGTTATTTGTGTACAAAATATCCATGGTTTTGATGAAAAATCATCATTAAATGCTATATATGCCACCTCAATGCCACTATTTCCACAAATAGTTGCGTTAAATTTTCACATCGGAAAGGTTGCCCTATTTTTCAAACTTTCCCTATATTATTTAGGTTAGGCTTTGCATTCTTTGAGCTTTGATGATGTTAATAATTAATGGTTGTTTTATTTTGCAGATACCCTACTGAATTAGCAAACATGAGCAAACGACAGAGACTGAGTGGTGCTGCATACAAGAATCTTCGCGAAAAAAAAAGGAGGAAGGCAAGCGTGCTGCTAAGCGATTTCATCAGTTAATGGGATTCTCAGACACACCTTCAGTGCCTTCTGGGAAGCAAGGAGATCAACCGCAATGTGATATATCTTTAGAGATAGATGTTCAAGCGGCAACTTCAAGTGAACCCCCAAATAATCAGGATCAACCCTCATCTACATCACAAAGTCACCCACCCACCCACTCTTGGAGGAAACTGAATCCAAGAGTACCTGAACATGAAAACAGTCCATATCATACCCGATGCTTTGAACAATGGAAAGAGTTATCTATGCGCCTTCAGTTGAATGCTACAACAGATAATGCACATCAGTTGCAAATAAAACATGCTACTGCTAAGTGGAAAGAAATACTGAGAGGAATTTATGACTGCATCGTGTTCTTGGCAAAACAAGATCTTGCATTCCGAGGGCACCGAGAGAACTTAAATGAAGAAGCTGGGCTAGCTGGCAATTCTGGAAACTTTTTGGAGTTAATAAAACTAATGGGCAAATATGACCCAGTAATTAGGGAACATCTTACAAAAATACGAATGACTGACAAGATATCCACTACGTATTTGTCACCTAACATTCAAAATGAGTTCATCACACTAATCGGCTGTAATGTTCGAAAATGTATAATTGATAATTATGTGTCTAGTGGAAAGTACTTTGCAATAATTTTCGATAGTACACCAGATATATCGCATATTGATCAGATGTCTCAGGTAATTCGCTATGTGTCGATTAAAGATGGTAATGTAGAGGTGAAGGAATCCTTCGTTGATTTTATTAAATTAGAGGGGAAGACTGCTGAGGCAGTTACTGATCTCATTGTCACTAAGCTCCGTGAGGATGGGCTGGATATCCAGAATTGTTATGGTCAAGGGTATGACAATGCTACTACGATGGCAGGTATTCATCTTGGAGTTCAACGCAGAATTCTTGATGTTAGCAAACACGCTGTTTTCATTCCTTGCAATAACCACTCGCTGAACTTGGCTGGAGTTCATGCCGCGGGACTGAGTCCTAATGCTGTAACTTTCTTTGGAACAATTGAACGAATTTTCGTCTACTTTTCTTCCTCTACTCATCGTTGGGATGTCTTAACAAAACATTCCAAAATCACTGTCAAGCGAGTCTCTGATACGCGGTGGAGTGCTAAGTATGATGCTGTTTCTAGTCTTAAGAAGAACTTGACTCACGTTGTTAGTGCCTTGGAAGAACTGAGTGAAGAGGTCTCCGAAAATCTGGACACAAAGGGCGATGCTGAAGCTCTGTTGACCTCCATCATGTCATACATATTCATTGTGTACTTATTTTTCTGGGATCCAGTGCTGAAAGAAATCAATGATGCTCAGCTATATTTTCAAAGAAAGGGACTTGCTTTGGACCAGTGTGCATTAAAAATGAACTCTTTATCCGTGTTTTTAACTAATGAACGAGAGGCAGTAGTATCAAACGCTGCAGATGCCGCCGAAGAGTTCTGTAATGAAATGGATATCAGTATAGACCGCAGAGTCAGGAGACGGAGAAGAATGCCTGGAGAGCAAGCTCGTGATGCTGGATTGACCGTGCAAGAGGATGTACGCAGAGAATTTTTTGAAATCATGGATCGTTTATTAGCAGAAATTGAAAAACGCACAGTTTGTCTTAAAAACATGAATGATCGCTTTGAATTTCTGTCTCCTTCGTACCTTTTGAATCAGTCCAAAGATGAAGAAATTAATACCAAGGTCAATAATTTTTCTTCCATCTACAATGACATTAATCCAGGAAGTCTACTGGAAGAAATAAAGCGTTTGCGCAGACATTTGCTCAGTTTCGAAAGCATAAGCGTCGACGATGATCCAAAGAACTGGGATATGTTAAAACTACTTCAGTGGATCGTTAAATGGGATCTAGTGGAATCTTTGCCTCATATAACAATTGCCCTCCGGATCTGTCTGACTACAGTACATGCATGTCCGTGGCAAGTTGCGAACGAAGTTTCTCGAAACTGAAACTTATAAAAACTTACCTCAGGTCAACTATAACTTATAAGTCAATCTAGACTGAGCAATTTGGCGATTATTTCAATTGAACGCGAAGTTGCAGAGACAATGAACATAGAAAAAATCATTCATGAATTTTCTGTTATGAAAGTCCGAAAATTTAACTAAGCATTATACATTATATAGTTATTGTTAAAATTATGTAGTGTATTATGTACGGTACATTATGTAGTATTGTTAAAATTGAAGTTGCTTTATTTAAGTTTTTCTTCCAATAAAAGTTTTGTTTAGAAGTGTATTTTTGTAAAGGAATTGTTTTTAAAATTGAAAATTGTTGCAGGGGGGGGTGGCGTTGGCATTTTCGCCCCGAGCGGCAAAAAGTATTGGTACGCCTCTGGCTTGGATGATCGGGTTGGTTGATTTTTTAATTCTTTGCATTAGACTGTGTTGAGCACGTCTTGTTACCTCCGGGAAGATCGGGACATTGCGGGTAGCAAACATTTGCGAAGCTGAGCATCTCGGGGGTAATTTATGTAAGTCTAAAAGACCCGTTGTACATCAAATTTAGGGTTCTGCCAGAACCTTTTTTATAATTCACCCAGAGTTGCTGACCGTATATATTACTGCAGAAAGTACGAAAGAGTGTGTCTTTAGCTTCACTTGTACAGAAACGAAAGTTCCTTATGGTCGTATTCGCTTTAGCACACAGGCTTCGAGATTGTTTTCTTATATCCGAGTCATCACTCAAGGAGCTGGTAATAGTTTGACCCAAATACTTAAACTCTTGTACTTCCTCAATTACTTCACCATTCATTTTAAACCTTATATCAGCTGGCTGATTAGAGCTTTTAGGATGAAATTGCATAACCTTAGTTTTTGTAACATTAAAAAGAATATCATGTTTCTGCGAATACACTTCGCAGACATTTAGTAGCCGATCCAGACCTTTAACAGAGGGACTTATTAACACCATATCATCGGCATAAACTAAGTTATTTATCCTTGCGTTATCTATACAACATCCTACTGTTGCCTCATTAAGTGAAGCAATTAATCCGTCAATATACACATTAAACAGCATAGGGGAGAGCAAGGAGCCTTGTCTCACTCCGCAAGAGTTGACCCACCTAACAGTGAAAGATTGGTGGGAATACCAAAATTTCAATAAATTTAATATGTACATGGGAACCTTCCTGTCTTCTAGTTTTGCAAATAAAATATTGTGGTTCACCCTATCATATGCCTTACTTATATCAAGGAAACAGCTATAAATGGTTGAATTACTGTCAATGTATTTAGATTGTTTCTTTAAGTACATAGATACACAGGTCAGTTGAGTGGGACCTTTTAAAGCCAAACTGATTAGGAGATGTCCATAGGAAATCATTTAATCGGAGTAACAAGAGTTTTTCTAGTAGTTTCGAGAAGCAGGAAGCGACAGCAATAGGCCTGTAATTATTGCTGGACAGAATGTCTCCATACTTATTTTTGATCAGGGGCAAGATATATACCCTCATGAACTCTGCAGGGATATAGCTATGAGCAAGCATGGCTGATAGGAGCAATGATATATGCAGACATACTACGTCATTTGCATATTTTAAGTGCTCATTTGATAAGTCATCTACCCCTGACGCAGAACCAGTCTTTAACTCTTTAATTAACCTCTTTACTTCAGAAAATGATATCAAAATATTTTCCCTTGTCCCTCCCACAATCGTTTCGCCGCAATCTATCTTAAGATTATCCCTACTCACACTATTAAGAATGTTAGAGTAGTGGTTTCTCCACAGCTTTGCAATTTCATCCTCCCCCGACACCCCATCGATTGTCGGAGGGAGGACATTTTTGACACCCGTTTGATTCTTAACAAATTTCCAAAATTTGTTGTTATCGTTATTTATGCGAGCTTCACAGGCTTTTGATGCTCGAATAGACTCTTCTTCCTGTTTACATCGCCTTATGGCCGCCTTATACTGACCCCGACTTCTACACATATTTATGTATACTGGTCCTAATCTGGGTCTACCATGAAAGCACCACAAATCATAGGCGTCTTTCGATTCCCTCTTCAGGGGGGCAATAAAATCATTCCATGCCAGGAATAACCTTAGTATGATAGTTGTAAGATTTAATCAAGGAGCTTCCTGCTTCTCTCAACAGGGATATTATCTTACTATAATACCTATCTATGAGTTTACAGCGAGAATCATTTGAGCAAGGATTATTACAGCCAAGGCGCAAAATTTCTAAATTATTAAAGAGGTGACATGTTCTGTCTTTGTATTCTATTCTCTGCTGCATATTAACATTGGACCAATCGACGCGATTATTCTTACCTATTGAGTTCTTGTTAAGTCGTGTTGCGCATAAATTGGTAACGTTAATTAATATTTCTAATGGTCTATGATCAGAAAGAAGGGAATCATGCAAAATATGAACTCTAACAATTCGATCCTTTAGAATTCAGTGGTTCCCAACCGGTTTTGGCTTATGGCCCCCTTAGGAACCTTATTTTTTCCTGTGGCCCCCATAAGCATTATTTTCAGTAGGTAATATGCAGATTTAACTCTATTTTACAAAATAACATTTTCCTGTGGCCCCCTTCAAATGTGCCATGGCCCCCGGTTGGGAAACACTGCCGGGCTGAGTTTAGATTATTACTAGTGAGACAATGATCAATCCACCTGGTGGTACCACTCATATCGCTAACGTATGTAAAATTACCACTGGCTACCCCTAATACATCTACATCACTTATACTTAAATTGGCCGACTCGCACATGTTACCCAATTCTCCAAAGAATTCCGAGTTCACATGTGCGTTAAAGTCCCCCATTATTATACAGTGAGAATATTTGGGGTAATCTGATAATGACTTAATTTTGTACAGCAAATCAATGTATTCATCTAGATTACTGCCGTTGTTGTATGGTAAATAGCAGTTTACAATTAATATGCAATCATTGTTCACTTGTAATTCAATGCCTAACAACCTTACGTTATTGCTTGTTAAAAATCTTATATGTTTTGACAAATTTTTCCTTAATAAGAAAGCAACACCACCAAAAGGCCTACCGTACATTAATTCATCTGACAAGTCTACTGCTGATGACGCATGGTACATAAAGTCATCATGGATGGTAGAGAGGAATTTTAGCTCTTGCTTAGGTAGCCAGTGCTCCTGCAGGAGTATCAAATCTGGACTGTCGCAGATTTTATGAACATCTACAGTTGAACTCCTCACTGGCCTTACATTATATGAGACTATTTTCAACAAGCTATCCGCCATGACTGATAGAAAATTTATTATTAGTAAGATTATTATTATTATACACAGTACAACTTTCAGGCATTACCGTTAGGGCGCCTATTATTATTATTATTATTATTATTATTATTATTTTGCCTGTTATCAAATCTCCTGGAAAAGTGAATAAACTCCTTAACAATAATACCGTCAGGCCATTGACTCATATTATACGGGTTGAAATGCGCATTTACACCTTTAATTATTACTTTAAAAGAGTTATAATACGGAGATTTCGTGTTTAGTTTATTAACTATCACTATACTGTGTTCACCAATGATTTCTTCTATCATGTGTCGAATATCGCTCGCCTCGTTCGAGAGCTGAATTCGCGACACAAATAGGGTGAGATTCTCCATCGGTGGCCTCGCCGCGGAGACCGGTTGAGGAGACCTTTGGGACTGGCGCCCATTAACAGTTACCCACCCTTCCTGCTCCCTCGATCTCCCTGAGGCAGGGTTCGCCTGCCTGGGGGAAGGGTGGCACAACCTTTGGGGGATAGGAGGCCCCTCCCTTACTCTGTGGCTTGGTGAGGGTCTGTTACCGGTGTTTATACCCTGACTGCCGCGCGTGCCTCTCCTTCTTCGGTGGGAGGGGGGGGAACTGCGTACCGAGCGAGGCGTAATCGAACACCTCTCCTCTGCAGTGGGAGGCAGGGAAGAGGGCAATGATGCCTCGACTCTCGGCATTGGACCGCCCCTGTTCCTCATTGTGAGATCGGGAGCAGGAGTCCTTTCCTGAACGGGAGGGGGGGTTGATCGCTACCCCTGCATGCTGCGTTTCCACCCCATCTTCAGGGGGGGAGTTGGAGGCGGGGATTTCGTTTCCCTCGCTGCCCGACGCGCTTCTTGGAGATCTGGCTTGCTGAACTACTTCCGAGTAACTAGGCTTTGGGAGGAGCGTCTCTTTCAACGCATCTAACTCTGACCGGAACTGTTCTATCGAAATCGCGTTTTTCTGATTTGACACCATGTGTTGGTGTTTCTTTTCAACTATCGACTTTTGTACCTCATTATACTGTTTGAGGAGCACCGAGACGTTTACGTCACCCATAGAGATTACCGGTATTCTATGGAAGTTAGTAACGTAAAACTTAAAAGGTAATATTATTCTCATTATCCCGGAGGGTCGACACTTTATTTATAATGTCTTTCAGGGTATTCTCGTTTTTAGAATTACCTCTACGAGTTGGGAGGGAAGCACCGAACAGGGTGTTTACTTGTACCCTCGCATGTTCTATTTCTTCTGAATCATAAAAATCATGACAGACAGATACAAGAAGGTCTGACCTAATATGATCTACTTTGTCGAATATGAAACATAACAGAGGATTTTCCACAAGATTTACAGCAGACGACCCCATTGTATCTGTAACGGCTTGCGGGGGAGCGTAGCTGGTGGGGCTGGTTGGGGGTGGCGATGGGGGGAACGCCAAAAGGGGCCCACTTTTTCGTCCCTTTAAATCATGCTCTGGATACCAACGGTTCGATGTTCAGGCATCTTTTCACATTAATTATGTAACTGTTTCTTTGACACAAAAAGTATACACGCGGAGTCACTGTACGATTATACCGTAATGAAACATACATTTCCCGCAATCACCGTCAAAACTTTTACTATTAAACGGAAACTTCGCAGTGTATATGATGGGGGTAGGGCGGGAGAGGGGAACGAGATGGGGATGCTAAAAGGAGTGCCCACTCCTTGTCCCTTTAAAACATGTAAGTGTGTAAGTTTGTAAATATATCTAAAGTAATAAAACCTATTTCTTTGCTTGGTCTTTCATTTAAGATTTCAGAGCCTTTCCCTGGCCTTTTGAAAATATTTTGAACCGTTTATGTAGTTAAAATTCACTCGTTCATTCGTTTAGTTCGTTCATTCGTTCATTCGTTCGTATGCCCGCTATTTCAAGGTCATAGGTCCAAGAAGGTAGTGCCGGATGTCGTTAGAAAATTTTGAGGATATATTACACGTATATGTATTATTATTAATTAAGTATTGTGGACCATCTAATAAGATTGTAACTGGGTAATCTTGGCACATTTACAAATTTTATTGTATAGGTAACATATCGATTCACTAACTTTAAACCCTGTTAATTTAATAGTAAGACGGAGCACAAAACTGAGAAGCGTCACTGGCACTGGCCAAATTTAGTATCCTATATATATATACATACATATATATATATATATATATATATATATATATATATAGTGACCTACGGATCATCGATTTGATGTGGCTAAAAAAGTAGGCTTACTATAATTACGAATAAAATTGAAATGAATAATTAGGGTCACCAATTCATAGTTACCGGTCTATAGCGTAAAGTTGGCACTATAATAATAATAATGGTTAATTGATTGTTAATGATAATGCTGGAGTCACCAGCTTGGGCCTTTAGCCCAAACAAACAATATTTAATAAGGAGAGAGAAATTATTACTTGTTGTTTTGTGTTTAATTTGGAAAATAAATAAATTATTTGTTCACAGTGATTAACAGTTCAAGAAAGGTATTTATAGTGAATAACAATTATATAACGGCATTTATGCTATGCTAACGATGACTGATTCTTAGCAATAAGGAATGGTTATACAGTCTAATTGTAAGTAAGTACACTAATTCGGATAGGCTAATGAGATGTGCGGAGGTGAACACAGAAATAATAATGAAGCCTATTGATAACTGAAATAATGCAAGTACGGTTGGTACAGTAAGTGGATTAGGTCTTTAAGAATGACATGCATAAAAGAGCACATAAACATTAAACAATCAGATGCAAGGTAAGTAAATTATACGAATGAACACAATAACAAAGTGATACAAAACTACCGTATTGGTACAACACTTGAATAGGCCTACTGCAGTCTTAACGAGAGAGTTAGTTTGAAACGGTAATGAAAACACTTAGGGCCTACGCGATTAGGCAGAGTTTGTGGAAGCATGACGTAACAAAAACACTGTAAGCCGAGTGAGGGCCGACAAGAGGCTTACCGCAACGCTGGATCACGTGAAGGAGGACGTGCTGAGGGCTTGTTGAAATACGTGTTGAACAGGCGTGAGAGGATGAGTGACATGCAAAGTGAGGTTTGTGGCTCGTAGCCAAAAAGAAGGTTTACGGACCTGGGCTTCGAAGGATTGCTTCTACAGGAGGAGTGGCCTTACCGGCGAGTGATGAGTGTTGAAGGCCGGTAGAGACTTGTTGAAAAGGAGCCAACGGAAACTCCTGCAGCAGTGATGTTGCTTCTTGCAGGATGAAATTGTGGAGGGTCTTACTTGATAGACTTCGTGTATGCTCGACCGGAGCCTTGAAGGAAACAGCGACGAGTGGTGCTACTGACGAAGGTGTTGAGAGTGAGACGTGACAAACAAAACGAGAAAATGGCAAGTGAGAATGATTTGAGAAAGAAACTGCATTTTATAGGCCTTAGTGACGTCCTCTGGTGGTCGTTTCGGGAAATACCACAAAATCTGTTTCCTGTGGGCCTTTTTCATGCCCACGTATATAGCTTTTGTTTTGATTCCATGATGTTTGAGAACGGCGAGGAAAGGAATTTCCGGTCGGTCTCTTCATATGTAGCAATAATAGTAATAATAATTACTCTCATTTCTATATGCAATTGTGAATTAGATACTATATTTTGGAAACTGACTTAACCCTTTTGCAAAAGGGTTTAAGTCATGATATTTTCGTTAAACAACGAAACTATCACGACTTAACCTAACCAATCGTCAATGGCAGACAGTTGACCTAACCGGGCATTCAATTTACCTAAATCGTTTTTTTTTTTTTTTGCAAAAAGGACGATTTCGCAAAATGGCCGTAACATATATACTCGTATATATCTGCAAGTACAGTTAAGTCAAATACAGCTCTTATTAAGTTATTTAAATGAAGGCAAATTGTATGCCAGACTTTCGCCTTCATCTTTGTTAACTTTTCTCTGAGGAGAAACTTAGAGAATAGCGTAAATTAATTTTGTAAAGTTGCTGTTTTAAGTGTTCTTAAACATTTCAAACATTGTTCAGATAAAATGCAAGTGGGGGTGGTGGGGGGTTCTTTCATATGTACAACTTTTTCGGGGTATGGGGGCATTTAGCAGGTTGTTTCGAACGTCACCTTGGCAATGCTTCGTCTATTTGTTAGATAAATATTTGGCAGCCAGTCAGAGTTTCGAGGATGCCTCAGTTGCTAAGTAATCCTATTAGGATGACTTATTAGGTTATTCTCTTGAACCTTACTTGACTAATATGATTATATTAAATTTTTTTCTTATAAAATTAATAGTCACTACCTTTAGTTATAATTATAATAATAAAAATAATAATAATAATAATAATAATAATAAATTAGGAAATGATAAACATCAGTCCTTTGCATACTAATAAAAACTTAATTTTTAATTATACTCTCCTTATTATAGATACTATACTATATTATAGAAACTATGGATACTAATTTTAAACTTTCTTCTAATCAATGACCACTTTGTAAACAATTCTAACACACGTTTTTTTAGTTAAACCGCATTTTTTTTCATTGTGCGATTGGATATAGTTTCTGTTGCCATGCCAACGTGAGTTGGGAGAAAAAAAGTTTCGGAGCAGGAAAGAATACTTTTAATGATTCCTCTGATTAGACAGTCTCTGGTGCGAGAAAAATTATATTATTGAAATTAATTAACTTTCAACAGAAGTAAATTTGCAAGATGAGGTTAATTCAGAAGTTAACTACAGTATTATTATTTTGTCACATATATATATATCGGCCACAATATATATATACACACACAGTATATATATATATATATATATATTATATATATATATTATATATATATATATATATATATATATATATATACAGGGTGGCGGAAAGTAGCTCCCTATTTTGGATTGGTAAAAAAATACGTATATTATCCATTTATTTCAGAAGAAATAATATGAAAAGGTAGGCATACATGGTAGGTTTTCTCTGAAATTCAATGTGGGCTCCAACTCTTTCCACCAGCTTCTGGAGCCGCCCAGGAATGGCGTCCACTGACTTTAGCAGGAACTCCGGCGGGATGGAGGACATGACTTCCCGAATTCGGTCCTCCAGTTCTTCCAATGTCCTCGGTTTGGTGCGGTAGACTTCTTCCTTTACCCACCCCCAAAGAAAGAAGTCGCACGGTGTCAAGTCGGGGCTCCTGGCTGGCCATTGATGTGGACCACGACGACCCATCCAACGCCCAGGGAAGTGGGCAACTGGGCATCCAGCCACTCACGGACAACAAGAGCGAAGTGCGGAGGGGCGCCATCTTGCATAAATATCAGATCGTCGATGTTCCCCCATGTGCTGACAACCGGCCAGACCTCGTTTCGCAACATAGCAAGGTACCGCTCAGCATTCATGGTGTTGCGCAGAAGGAACGGGCCCACAACCTGATCTGAGGTCATACCACACCACACCGTTACACTGAACCGATTCTGCCGTTTTCAGCGGTAACCGTGCGACTTCTTTCTTTGGGGGTGGGTAAAGGAAGAAGTCTACCGCACCAAACCGAGGACATTGGAAGAACTGAAGGACCGAATTCGGGAAGTCATGTCCTCCATCCCGCCGGAGTTCCTGCTAAAGTCAGTGGACGCCATTCCTGGGCGGCTCCAGAAGCTGGTGGAAAGAGTTGGAGCCCACATTGAATTTTAGAGAAAACCTACCATGTATGCCTACCTTTTCATATTATTTCTTCTGAAATAAATGGATAATATACGTATTTTTTTACCAATCCAAAATAGGGAGCTACTTTCCGCCCACCCTGTATATCTTTCCTTTCAACCTTTCAAAGGTTCCACGTGATGGTTCCTCAATTCACGAAGGTCAAGCTTGTCGCCCCGCCCTCTCAAGTTGGCCTGGTGAAGTAGTGAATTGGCTTCTTGTACTCTCCACCTCACATAGCCAGGTACGCCCTCTCATCGGGGATTGTTCTGAGCCAGGAGTCTAATCTTCTTTTGAAGATGTCCACTGCAACACCCTTCGTGTTCCTTAGGTCGTTGGGCAGCTAATTAAACAGTTTTGGTCCTCACAACAAAACTATTTTCTTTCAGGGTTAAAGATATTCCCTGTCTCGCCTTTAATTTGGGAACACGACACAGTCTTCCTTTTCTACTTTCCAACGTTGTTTGGGGAGTTATAGGGTTCAGAGTAAGATTAGGGACTAGTTTCTCCATTATTTTCTAAGTGTAAATACTGGTGTATTTCTCTCTTCTCCTTTCCAGTGAATGTAGGTTTAGTTCGCGTAACCTTTCCCAGTAATTTAGTGCTTTGCACCCATTGATCTTGGCTGTGAAGCTTCTCTGAATCCTTTCTAGCTGTCTAATGTCTTCTTTTTTATATGGGCATGTTAGGACCGAGCAGTATTCCAATTTGAGTATGATCAGTGTTTTTAGTAGAGGAATCATTACATTCCTATCCCTTCGTTTAAAGGTTCTCAATATCTGTCCCGTCATTCTCTTTGCTCTGTTTACTGCTATCTTATTTTGTGTTTCAAATTCTCATCATCAGTCATTACAACCCCTAAATCTTTTGCTCGGAAATTTCTCTGAATTTCCTGTCCATTTGGGGTCCAATATTCCATGGATTTTAGGTCTTCTCTTTTTCGTACCGTAACAGCTGAAATTTCTCGGTGTTAAACTTCATATTGTTGTCTTCCGTCCACTTGTAGATTCTGTTTATGTCGGTTTGTAGAGATCCTATATCTTCTGGTTTCTTATTTTTCTACTGATCTTTGTGTCATCCGCAAAGGATGTTACTGTGCTATCTCTGGTAACGTCCTCATCTATGTCAGTTAGCATGATTATGAAGAGTAGTGGAGCTAATACTGTTCCTTGTGGAACTGAGCTAAGGACCTCTGATTCTGATGAAGATACTCCTTGTACTGTAACGACTTGCCGCCGCTCACTAAGGAAATTATATATCCATTTCCCTGCTTTTCCTGTTATTTCCATATATTTCAGTTTATGTATTATGATTCCATGGACCATGGTCACACTTGTCGAACGCTTTGGCAAAGTCTATGTATATTACATCATAGTTTTCATTACTTTCAAGTGCATCAATAATGTTGTTGTAGTGTTCCATTAGTTGAGATAGGCATAATCTGCCTGACCGAAACCCATGTTGGTTATCATTGAAATTTTTCTGAGTTTCCAAGAAGTCATATATTTTCTGTCTAACTATTCTTTCAAATATTTTAGTGAGATGAGATGTAAGCGACACTGGCCTATAATTTTTGGCCTCGGATCGATCTCCTTTATATATTGGGATTATGTTCGCGCTCTACAGGATGCCGGTATTTTTCCCGTGTGTAGTGATCGTCTCCATATCCAATATAGGGGTTCAGCGATTGCATTCTTGCAGTGTTTGATCAGTGTGGCATTCCAGTTATCTGGCCCTGTCGCTGAGTGTGTTTTTAGTTTTCCTATAGCTTGTGTAATATCATCTGTCGTAAAGTCGAAGTCCGTTATACTTTCCCCTTGTAGTTCTTCAAAGAACGCGTTTCTATCGCATATCAGTTTGTCAGTTTTTGGGATACTGAAAGATGATTCGTACTGAGCTTTTAATATTTCAGATACTTCTGTTAGATCATCAGATAAAACACTGTTCTCGTTTTTCAAAGGTCCGATATTCGCATGGTTTTTCGACTTTCTTTTTGCAAAACTATAGAAGTACTTTGAGTTAACCTTTATCGCTTCTATAGCGTCGTCTTCTTTTTCTGTATGCTTCTCAATTAGTTCCTGTATGACGTCATCGATACTCTCCAGTTTATCATTTAATATTTTTCTGATGTTGGTATCTTTACAGTTACTTAATTTTGCAGTCACTCTTTTTCTCCTTCGGAACAATGACCTCTTTTGTCTCTCGAACCTGCTTCTCCTTCCTCTTTGTTGTATTTTTGGGACATGTCTTTCCACAATTTCTAACGTCTCCTCTAAAGTCATTAGCATCTCTTCCGTTGTCTTGGCCTCGATAATGGTTTTCCAATCTATTACTTCCATGCTGGATGCAACATCTTCCCAGTTTATAGCTTTGGAGTGAAAATTAAAAATTTCGAATTTGCTTCTTTCTGTTGTTCGTGTTCTTTCCTTTCCTGTTGCTTTTATATTGGTTTCAATGATGTTGTGGTCCGATATTATAGTTGGGGATATTTCTACATTATCAATTAGGTTGCTGTTGTTTGTGAATACCAAATCTAAGCAGTTGGTTTTTTTTTGTGTTTTCTGTTATTTCTTGGGTTAACATAAATTCATCAGCTAGAGCTAGTAGCAATTTTACCTGCTTCTGGTCTTCCCGTGTGCCCCCCTTGTCGTGGTGTATAAATATATTTTTTCCTATCCTTTTATATTTCATGAACGGGAAATTAAAATCACCACAGAGAAAAATATTTGGGTTGGAGAGTGTAGATCTTTTACCCAGTTTTTTACCTCTGTAATGGAATCTAAAAATTTTGAGGTTGGCGTGTTTGGGGGTCTGTACATTACAATTAGTACCATATTTAATGTTTCAACTTCTGCTGCTACACATTCTACGTAGCTGTTTGAGGTACTTATAGTCATTTCTGCCATATGCCTTTCGCGTGTGTAAATACTATAAATAGCACATCCTCCTTTATGTCTCACTGCTCTGTCGGCTCGGAGTATGTTATTTACCTTACCTTAATTTACCTTAAAGCGCTTCTGCCTCAAGGGTGCGCTGCTCCCACGAAGTCCACTCAGCGCCTCCTGAGGCGGGGCCACGACGGGGTCGCCACCCTTCTTTTCTCTTGCTCCTGCCATACGATTTGGTCCCCTATTGAATTTGTGGGGCTGGTCTGGCAGAGGAATACCCTGACACTGTGGGTTGGTCGGGTATGTTGGCTAAAAACATGTCCAAGTGTTTTTTAAAAGTATCTACTGGGACTGCACTTATATCTCTAAGGTACTGAGGCAAGGAGTTAAACAGGCGAGAACCCTGCCTAGAGATACTATTATATTGAAGGGTTTGAATCCTTCTCAGACTGTTTGGTGGGAGGTGATATTTTTTACACATTCTGCCAGTTCTTGTTAAGGTGGGCACAATTGGTTCAGTATTGGGGGCAACTAAAAGCCCTTCTAGAATTTTCCAGGTGTAGATTAGGATGTATCTCTCAAACCTTCTCTCTATGGAATAAAGGCTGAGGCCTCTAAGCCTATCCCAGTAGTTTAATTTGTTTTTACTCACCTGTTGCCCATCAGGTTGTTTAATATACGAGGTAAAGGTTCTTTGTAGGCCCTCAATTTTTTGCAATTCATTCTGTTTGTGGGGAAACCATAATTGAGAGCAGTAGTCAATGCGTGGAAGGACAAGTGATTTCCACAGAACTCACAGTTTTCACGGTTCGCCTGGCAGTCCTTTAGATGAGTTTCCGTGAGCCATGCAAAGTCTGCTCCGGTTTCTTGCATGAGTCCTTTCAGGTATAAAACTTTGTTCGGGGAATGATTTGATTTAAGGCCTTGAATGTTGGCTAGGATTATTTTTATTTTTTCTCTATCGTTTTCGCATACAGGTGGTTCCGATTCATTTTCCAATGGTGGTGCCGGTTTCGTTGCCTTGTGGTCCTCCGAGAATTTGCCTCTTTTTATCTTTGTCGGTACCTGTTGTCCCGATAACGCATGAAGTGTCTCGGATTCCTATATTTGTCAGCTGACTTTGTATTTGCTAGATAGTATTTAGCAGCTGAATTGTGTTGGCTACGTCTAAAAAATTGGTACCCTTCTTTGATGTTCGTTTTTCCTGTTCACCCGTTGCGTTCCTTTGAGGGTGGTGGTAACGGCATTTTTGTCCGTATTTGCACCTCCCATATCTTGCATAGGTGTTGCAGACCGTAAGATGGTGGAACTTGCACTTATCGAATTTGCAATATCCACTTGTGTAATGTGTGTTGCATAATGTGGGATGTGCGTAGATGCATTGCCCATCCTGATATCTGCAGTTCCCTTTTGCGTAGTATTTACATACGGTATTTTTTACGCTTCTACTTCTTGGTTTCTTTATTATTTCAAAGTTCTTAATTTTGTGGTATTATCATTGATTTTTCTTTGGCTGTTTTTTTCTACGTTTTTAGTTATTATCTTTTTATCATTTCGCTCGTTGGAGTTTTACTACCTCGCAACTTTTACTTATTCTTTTTTTTTTCATCTATGTCTTCATTCCGTATTATATTGTTTATATTTTTATTCGTTATTATATTGTTATTCGTTATTATGCTGCTATTCGTTATTTCGTCATCTCTCTCATCCACCCGGTTTTTCGTTGGGACATTTCCAGACTCTTGTGTCCCCATTATTTCATTCGTTTTTGTAACACTCGAGTCTTCTGTCTCCATTTCTTTAAATACCGCGAAGGAGTTTACCGTCTGTGTACATGCGTCACACAGAAATTTGATCCCCACGATCTGTTTCGCATTCGAGACAAGAGTTATTTCCCTATCCCAATTCATGCAGATAAAGTCTTGCAATTTTGCCAGAAATCGCATCGTATTGCAGCTTTTTCAGTTGTTTCCAGATTACACAAATTGCAGATTAAGTGAGGATTTTGACCCATGGCCATGCTATTCATTAATTAGCGTAAAAAGAATACCCACACAAATTATTTATTTATTTATTTTTCCTTTCTTTCTATTTTCTTTCCTTTCGATGGTCGAGGGTTTTCTGACCTTTCAAAATTTCTCGAATGCCAACCGTATTACGTTTTAAATATATACATTAAAAACTGGTAATAATTTATGTAAACTGTATTGCACTTTCTTAATTTTAATGAATTTCACTTTATAAATTTTATATATATATATAAATGATGCAAACTCACAACGTGTTTAATTGTGAAATTCATCCCATATATATATATAATATATATATATATATATATGCGCCTCGGTGGTGTAGTGGTTAGCATCGCTGACTACGAATCCATCAGCCCTGGGATCGAGACTTGGTGACTGCAGACGGCGCGAAGCAAAACCCAGCTGTTCATCCTTCCACACAATAAAGAAATTGGTTGATATATAAATGGGTACCCTGAGTAGCTTAGTGGTTAAGTTGCTGGGTTGCTGGTGGGGCGTGGTTCGGATTCCACATTAAACTGTATGTCTAAGGTGGATTGACAAGCTTGACCTTCGTCAGAGTGAACAATTCGGGAGGAAGCAAAACCAAGGTTAAGCAAAGTTATATGTATATATATATAATGGAACACTACAACAACATTATTGATGCACTTGAAAGTAATGAAAACTATGATGTAATATACATGGACTTTGCCAAAGCGTTCGACAAATGTGACCATGGAATCATAATACATAAACTGAAATATATGGAAATAACAGGAAAAGTAGGGAAATGGATATATAATTTCCTTAGTGAGCGGCGGCAAGTCGTTACAGTACAAGGAGTATCTTCATCAGAATCGGAGGTCCTCAGCTCAGTACCACAAGGAACAGTATTAGCTCCACTACTCTTCATAATCATGCTAACTGACATAGATGAGGACGTTACCAGAGATAGCACAGTAATATCCTTTGCGGATGACACAAAGATCAGTAGAAAAATAAGAAACCCAGAAGATGTAGGATCTCTACAAACCGACGTAAACAGAATCTACGAGTGGACGGAAGACAACAATATGAAGTTTAACACCGAGAAATTTCAGCTGTTACGGTACGGAAAAAGAGAAGACCTAAAATCCATAGAATATTATACCCCAAATGGACAGGAAATTCAGAGAAATTTCCGAGCAAAAGATTTAGGGGTTGTAATGACTGATGATGCGAAATTTAAAACACAAAATCAGATAGCAGTAAACAGAGCAAAGAGAATAACGGGACAGATATTGAGAACCTTTAAACGAAGGGATAGGAATGTAATGATTCCTCTACTGAAAACCCTGATCATACCCAAATTGGAATACTGCTCGGTTCTAACATGCGCATATAAAAAGAAGACATTAGACAGCTGGAAGGGATCCAGAGAAGTTTCACAGCCAAGATCAATGGGTGCAAAGAGCTAAATTACTGGGAAAGGTTACGCGAACTAGACCTATATTCACTGGAAAGGAGAAGAGAGAGATACACCATTATTTACACTTGGAAAATAATGGAGAAACTAGTCTCTAATCTTACTCTGAACCCTATAACTCCCCAAACAACGGTGGAAGGTAGAAACGGTAGACTGTGTCGTATTCCCAAATTGAAGGCGAGACAGGGAACATCCTTAACCCTGAAAGAAAATAGTTTTGTTGTGAGAGGACCAAAACTATTTAATCAGTTGCCCAAAGACCTAAGAAACACGAAGGGAGTTGCAGTGAACATCTTCAAAAGAAAACTAGACGCCTGGCTCAGAACAATCCCCGATGAGCCGGGCGTACCTGGCTATGTGAGGTGGAGAGCACAAGAAACCAACTCACTACTTCACCAGGCCAACTCGAGAGGAGGGGCGACAAGCTTGACCTTCGCGAAGTGAGGAATCATCGCGCGAAACCTTTGTAAGGTAAGGTAAGGTAAGGTAAGGTATATAATATATTAGACCAGGTCGAAAATGGGAAATTTTTTTATTTCTTAAAAAGTACACTATGTGAGGAGTTTCATTTTATCATCTTAACAAAATATTAAAATATCAACCATGTGCTACCCCTGCTACCGCTGGCACATACCCTCCCCCCCTTTTTTTATCCTCATATTTGCATATTTTTAAATGGGAAAAAAATTTATTTCTTAAAAAGTACATTATGTGAGAAGGTTTTTTTATCACTAACAAAATATTAAAAAATCAAGCATGTGCTACCCTACTACCCCTATCACATGCCCCTCCCTTTTTTACCTTCATATTTGCATATGTTTAATGTTGTTATATGTTACATGATAAGTTGTTTCATGCTTGATATTTTTATGTTTCAGATAAATAGAAATAATTTTTCAGATAAATAGAAATAATTTGCATTTGCTTTAATTATTATTTGAATGATCATAAATTATAAATTACATATAATTTGATTTTACTTCTGAATATAATCTATGACTACTAGAAGCAAGCCCTCAAATGCAGCCTTTGGATATCCTACGGAATTCCCAGCAGCCATGACTCCTTCAAAAGCAGATGTTGTGAGAGACTACCTTTTTATGCACCGTCGTGAAGAAGCTAAATCAAAAGGATCAGCAACTGCTAATGATTGTTACAGGGTTGTTGTAAAAGATATTGAAGACACTTAGATGAAATTTTCTTTTCCCACGATTAACACCACGGTATCTATCTTAAAGTCAGTCGACTAATAGAAAAAGCCTCAAAATTGAACAAGGTGCCGTTACATCGAAGAAATGAAAGTTTTGCCTTAAAAGTAGCTCAGTATGATGAAATGGTTGATATATCTTCTTGTGAATGCTTTGATAAGGGAAATGATAGGAAATCTTGCAGGTGTAAGGATAAAATACCAATGACAGAATGGGAGTCTTTTGTGGGTCAAAAACAAAGAAAAAATCAGTTAGGACCAATTGATCGCATAGCTAGCACAACAAAGAAGAGATCTTTAGCAAGAGCCCAAGAAGCACAAAACCGTCAACTAAAAGCACAAGAAGAAATGACTGAAGCCACCAATGTTTTACTATCGGAATTTATAGAAAATATCGAAGACATGGATGTAGATTCAGAGAGTCAGGATGTAGATTATGAGGTCGATTTAGAATTGACTGAGAATGTTCAGAACAGGCACTCCTATAAAAACCTAGCATTAACAGCAGATCGTTATTGTGTAAGTTGTAGAGCTACAGCTGCAATAGTCAATGCAGCTTTAAAAGATATGGGGATCCTTAACCACACCAACATGCTTGACAGAAAGAAATTATCATAGAAAGAAAGAAATCGCATAGGTGAAACAAATACTTTTAGGTCTAAATCCGAAAATCTGAAGATGGAGTGCCTTGGATTTGATGGAAGGAAAGATAACACTAACTAAAAGTGGAAAGATAAAAGAAGAACACTATGTTATTGTGAAAGAACCTGGAAGCATCTATGTAAACCATGTCACACCAGATAATGGAACTGCTCGCTGCATAGCAGAAGAGTTGATAACTATTATTACAGACTCGAACAGCACAGATACTATCAAAGGTTTACTGTGTGATGGTACTCCTGTAAATACAGGAAAAATTGGTGGAGCCATAAAACTGGTTGAAATTCATCTTAACAGACCAGTGCAGTGGTTGGTGTGCCTCTTGCATTTGAATGAGCTGCCTTTTATGCACGTCTACGAAGCCATTGATGGTAAAACAACAGGTCCAAATACTTTTGTGTGTTCAATCGGGAATAAACTGAAAACAGATTTAACAAAACTGGAGGTAGTCAAATATTCTCGCGTAAAGGGAAACAGTAAAGAAATTCCAGCAAATGTTGTGAATGAGCTAAGCAGTGATTAAAGATATAGCTGTGATATGTGTCTGGCAGTGCAAACAAAGGCATGTTAGGAAAGAATAGGATATGACAACCGTCAAAAGTTTATCTTAAACTCATTAGAATCAAGGCGAAAACTGTTCAAGTTTGAATGGAAGGCCCAATGGAATGAGTAAGAAACATTCGAAATAAAATTTCCTAATGATATTGAAAATTTCTTCCCTTTTGATGTGATAAGGAATAATGAAAAAGTGAATTGAATTTTAGCACATTTATTATGCCTCTAATTTTTCCTTCTGAATATATTGTTGTACTTAATTAATTTTCCTAATACTGTACATTATTAAATAAAATATTATACGTTAATAAAGATTTATGTCGTCAAAAAACCTGAATGCAGAGTAAGTTTCGTATAAATGGAATATTCTTCAATATAGGTCAAAAACGGAAAAATTGTGCCAGGGGTAGGAGGCTTTAAACAGCGAAAATAATTTATGAGGGGGGGGGGGGTTCCTGTGTTCCATTCAAACCCCTCACAATATGTACCTTTTCAATATAAAAATTCGACCCTGCCTAATATATATATATATATATATTATATATATTAGGAAACCGTAAGTTCGCGAGGTTACGTTCCTTACTCTCGCGAACTTTCGTTACACAGACCTTGTGGAAAAAATGGGGTACGGTTCTTTGGCACCTACTCATCTGCTGTACAGTAGTATTATCACCAAACGCCATATATTAATGTTGTTGAATAAGAATTAAACAATAATATTATTAAAGGACATGACAATAAAACATATTAAAACGTAAAGGAAAGGAATGAAAAATAATAGTGAAATCAACAGTTACCACCACGCTGAGGCTTCTATCTAGCTAGAGCAGCCAGTCTTACCTTACTGCCGAAGTACTGTACATAAGAGTCGCAATACAGTACGCGCATACTTACTCCAGCATTACTGTAGGAGTGGGCATAAGGGTCAAAATACATACTGTACATATTTTTCTGTCTCCTCAATCCTTAGTTTTACACTATGTACTGAGCATAAATGAAAATTTGTGCATCGAGTTGCAATCGCGAACGCGCGATTGTATGCCCGCGAACTCGGATTTTTTCCTATGTTACTTGCTCGCGAGTTTGTGTATTCGCAAACTTGAAAATAGCGAACTTTCGGTATTCTAATATATATATATATATATAAAGTAAAAGGTAACATCCAAGAAACTCATTTCCACACAATGTACGAGTGAGTGTGCCCCAAGGGTCACCTAAGCCAGATTATAAATAGAGTAAGCGGTCAACTCAACCAACGTCACACCACTCGGAGTCCGCCACCGTAACCACTGATCTACTGGGCGTCCATATATTTATTTAATTTATTTAATTTACATATTCATTTGAGGATGGCGACATTTAACCTAATCTAAATAACATAATTAACCGAACCTAACCTTGTCTAACGTTCATTATATCCTTTTTTTTCACGGTATTTAATAATTTTTAATAAAAACAATGAATCTTTTCCGTTTGGGGGCTAGCAGCGAATTTTAATGAAAATCGGTATATTAATGTAGTTTTGGTCACTGATTTCAAAATTAACTTTTTTTTTGGAGAAATGAAAAACAAACATGTTAGAGCACTTTAAATAATTAATGCGTTTTTAACGAAAATAGCATGACTTAACCTAACCAATCGTCAAGGGCGTACAGTTGACCTAACTGGGCATTAATTCTTGATTTTTTTTTTTTTTTCCCTGCTACTTTTACAGATCTGCCGGGATCCTTCAAAAACGTATTCTTCATAAAGTTGCACTTTTTACCGTTTGACCGACACTTTTAGCAACGAAAGAACTGGGTGTTTTTATCAAAGGGACACACTTTCCCACACTTAGACCAATTTTTCATAAACAGTAGCAGTTTGTGACTGGCTAAATTTAACACAATCCTCCGTAACTTGTTTCAGCTAGTTAAAACACATATTAATTATTTAAAGTGCTCTAACATGTTTGTTTTTCATTTCTCAAAAAAAAGAGTTATTTTTGAAATAAATGACCAAAACTATATTGGTATACCAATTTTCATTAAAATTCGCTGCTAGCCCCAAACGGAAAAGACCCAAAACAATGTCTGAAACTAGGGAGACATCGCTAATGTCGCGATGAGCTCGGCGTGTATCTTAAAGGTTGTCGTGGTTTCATAACTTAACCAAGAACACACACACACACACACGGGTTTATTTTCCGTCAATAACGATTACCATTATCTTATATTTAATATGTATGTGTGAGTATGTATGTATGTATGTACGTATGTATGTATGTATAGGAGTGTTCATTTAGGAGTTCAGAAAATAAAATGTAGTTCCATCCTAACTGGCAACTTTACATTAAATTCAAAGCTCCTTTGCTTCGTTTATTCATTAAAAAGACCTTCAGAACTTAATAGGATTCATACAACTCTGTCTCTCTCTCTCTCTCACTCTTTCATATATACAGTACTGGCCAAATTATTAGGAATTTTTTTAAAATTTCATTTTTTGGTATAAAATGTTAAATTAAACCAATTTTAAACGTTGAAAAGTTATTTATTTCTACACAACCTGATGTTTCGAGTGAATACCTGTTTCGTTGGAGTTTATGCATCAGTCCTCAAGGCTCGTACACCCTCTTAAGTACAATGTGATTTCATTGTTTCCTCAGTGGACACATTCGTCTCTATAACAGTACAAGAACTCTTCATATTCAAATTTACTCAGCTTTACTCAACTTCTTTTGATCTTCTCGATTTATTTGCTTACAGATCTGTGAATTAGGCCTGCCGCACAGGATCGCCTCGCGACTCACGACTGACGACTTGGGTCGTGACGACTCAAGTCGCGTGTGATTTTACATTGACACTGCAGCGACCGCGACCGGTCGCTGTAGTGCGCGGGACCCCGCATTCTGTCAATGTAAAATCACACGCGACTTGAGTCGTCACGATCCAAGTCGTGAGTTGTGAGTCGCGAGACGATCCCGTGTGCGGCCGGTCTTAAAAATAAAGGGTTCCGCAAATGTCGGGTTTTTTTTTTCAGGATTTCAGCAGACCACCTTTGAGCAATGTTCACGGAAACTCGCGAAGTTTCGCCTATCCACTTCAGGTTAATGGGATTGTACAGACCATCGATATCGATTTTAGAATTGTTGCGTTGAAGTTTGACGTTGCGAACGACGACATCGATAAACAAATGCGAGTCTACAACTAATGCAGCGCTCGCGATACGAGATTTGACTTCCTCAAACATAAATGAAAACTCCCCAGTCACGATAATGACATAATAAGAAAAATAAGAACACGACGTTGCGACTAACGACGGATTTTCACTTTCCATTTTGGGACAAATCATACTAAATTTACGTTTTCTCAAGGAAAATTTTTTCCGTTTAAAAAGTTGATAAAAAACCCTGAATAAAACCTACTAGAACTTTTGCAATATCCTTTACAATTTACCCATATAACAATGGACACGAAGACCAAATAGCGTATTTACACCTTTTGAAGAACTCCCATCTCGTTATTTCATTGCTGCTACTCTTTCCTTTCTCTCGGGCTAACCTTAGAGTGGATCTTAGGGTCTTTGTTAGCCTTAGCTTCTGTAGATCTGTAGATCTCTTCGTGAGACGTTGAAAAGGGTACATACATGTTCGTTTTGATACAAATTGCAATTTCAGAACGATGTCAATCTGATGTACGTACGTGTGGAATAAACAGATTTGGTGGAGACATTCTGCTTTCAAAGGAGAGATATACTGTATGTAAATTGGCATGCAGGCACGCGTAGAAGATAGAGTGAAGGAGTGTAAGGGGAATTCTGAGTAGATAAG
Source organism: Bathynomus jamesi (assembly GCA_023014485.1). Classification (NCBI taxonomy): domain Eukaryota; kingdom Metazoa; phylum Arthropoda; class Malacostraca; order Isopoda; family Cirolanidae; genus Bathynomus; species Bathynomus jamesi. The sequence continues at coordinate 362,106 of JAJOZX010003785.1, read as the reverse complement.
AGAGAGAGAGAGAGATGTAAATGATATGCGTGATACGTTTCAAAAGATATTTAAAACAAACGAGTGGTTGCCATGGTAACAGCTATATTTAGGTGTTAACGATTTCTTATTTATGTATAATTTATTTATAAGAAAATAATTTTTTTTTTAATCTCGAAATACAAAGTAATCTTTTCATTTTAAAAGGGTCCCCCCCCCCCGCCCTCACCAAAAAAAAAAAAATGTAAACGTGAATAGAATAAGCAGAGGACATCTCCAAAGTCAGTGAATTTATCGAGCAGAAGTGAAAAAAATATCTTTAATATATATATATATATAATATATATATATATATATATATATATATATATATATATATATATATAAGCATCCTAACTTTATGTTAGTTTTCGATTACTGTAGTAATATACTGACTTTTTGTAATTTGTAATTTTAATACTGGCTTTTTGCATGCACCGCTTACCCTGACTGCACGCCACTGATACACACACACACACACACACATATATATAAATAATTTTTTTTCTTCATCCCCAATTTTTGAATGGAAAATGGAAATGGAAAACTAAAGGAAATTAAATTGGTTTTTAATAAAGGATATAAGCCATAATAAGACAAAATTCAATTTCAGGATATTAAATGTATGATAGAATATAATATACTCCTAATATTATTCTTATACAACAGCACTGAAGGAAACAGAAACTGCTGGAATATCTCTCTCTCTCATATATATATATATATATATATATATATATATATATATATATATATATATATATATATATATATATATATATATAGGTAGATAGATAAAAAGATAGTGTCTTAAGAATTAACATGGACTGAAGAATGAAAATTTTTTCATTTAACTCGAATAGAGAATAGAATCTATTATTCCAAATGAAAGGATACATACATATATATATATATATATATATATATATATATAGAGAGAGAGAGAGAGAGAGAGAGAGAGAGAGAGAGAGAGAGAGAGAGAGAGAGAGAGAGAGAGAGAGAGAGAGAGAGAGAGAGATTCTCATTTATTTTTCATTCCAAAATCCTTGAAAAAGAATGAAACTTTTTGTTGAGAAAAGGGAAAGTCCTCTTTTTTTAATTATATTTGGCAAGGGTATCACCGTTCATTATGGGCATTATAAATGAAACAAAAGTGGGGGTTTTTGGGGGATGGGGAGGACAATGAAAAGAAACAAAAGAGAAAATAAAGATAGAAAGAGAGAATAAGAACGATATAAATAAGTAAAATATTACAAAACGAGAATAATAAATAATACTAAAAAATAAAAATAAAGAATAAAAATCGATAATAAAATAGAGAATAAAATTAAAGACTGAAAATAGAGAATAAAATTAAAGAATAAAATAAAATTAAAAACTGAAAATAGAGAATAAAACTAAAGAATAAAATTAAAGAAAAATAGAGAATAAAATTAAAAAATAAAAACAAATAAAAATTTAGAATGAGATTATATACAAAACAGAGCATAAATAAAGAATAAATAAGACTAATAAAGGAGATAAAAAGAATAAAAATAGTAAATAGAATAGAAAATACTAAAAAAAAATTTTCTACATAAAAAAATGGGGGAATAAAAGTGTAAAATAGAGAATAAAATTTAAATTTACGGATAAAAAAGATAAATTATTTAAGAAATTAATGAAAATTCACGAACTAAGAAGTCTTTTTAAGGGATTAAGAAACAATAGGAAACAAAAGAAGAACAGTAACAAGCATAACAAAAACAGCAACCAAAAACTAACAAACAACAAAAACAGCAACAAATAAAATAAGAACAGGAACAAACACGAGAAGAACAGTAACAAACAACAAAAACAGCAACAAATAAAATAAGAACAGGAACAAACAAAAAAGAATCGTAACAAACATAAAAAATCAGCAACAAAAAAAAGAGCACTAACAAACGGAACAAAAACAGCAATAAACAAAATAAGAACAGTAAACCAGAATAAAAATAGCAACAAACAAGAGAAGAAGAGTAACAAACAGAACAAAAACAATAATAAACAAAATAAGAAACGTAACAAACAGAATAAAACTAGCAACAAACCAAAGAAGAAGAGTAAGAAACAGAACCAAAGAAGAAGCGTAAGAAACAGAATAAAAAATAGCAACAAACCAAAGAAGGAGAGTAAGAAACCAAGAAACGAATAAAGATGGTAATGAAACTAAATTGAATTTAGGAACGAAAGAGGGAAAAAGGCAATTTTATTAAATATAAAGAGAAAGGAAACGAAATGTATTTCCGGAATTTCAATGTTTCCAATTGTTCCTTCACGACATCAACAATTTCCTTTTTAGTTCCGCCTCCAAAACCTTTCTCCCACTTACACCATGATCGCAATAATAATAATAATCATAATAACGAGTTACAAGCAACAATCCCACGGCAAAACGTTTTTTTCCTTACATACATACATACATACATACATACACGTGTATATATGTATGTATATATGTGTATATACATACAAAAAGCGAGAGAGAGAGAGAGAGAGAACTACAGTTATTTACTCGTATATATGTATGCATATGTGTATATACAGTACATACAAAAAGAGAGAGAGAGAGAGAGAGAGAGAGAGAGAGAGAGAGAGAGAGAGAGAGAGAGAGAGAGAGAGAGAGAGAGAGAGAGAGAACTACAGTTATTTACTCGTATATGTAGTTAGTGTACAAGTTTGTACTTAACTCTTTGCTTGGGGGTCCAAATCAAAGTGAATAAATTAAACTAAAACAAGAGTGGTTTACTGTTTGAAGGCTTTATCAAACTGAATACATAAACGTATCAATATCTCGTACGCTTGCTATTACCCTCACGTACAGCTTTCAGACACTCAAGTTACGATTTCAGCAAACTTTCAAACAAATTTTGGTCATGTTCATGTTCTTAGACTGCAGGAGTTTTCAACCTGGGGTACTCCTGGGATTTACCAGGGGGTACACGTACGTCATTATTATTTATTTGTAGATTATGAACGGTAATACGCATAACTGAATGTCATTCTTGTATTTTCTATGAATTCATCCTTTCAGCTGTTACGTGGGTAGCACCGACAATGTAAAAGGGGTACGCGGTAGACGAAAGATTGAAAACCCCTGTCTTCGAGGATAGTTTGAATGGGTTGAAGGAGTACCTCTTTAGAATATTGGTTGGGGACCAAGTTCCTGCAGCTTCAAATTTTCCACTTTGGCCTTGAAAATCACTCCAAAGTGCTCTGCCACGTTCAAATCGGGGAATTTCCCGCCCATTAAGTCCGATCTAAGCAATTAATCCCAGAGTCTCTCAGAAGCTGTTGGGTGGCATGGGGTACTATCATAAAGATAAACCACTTCCAAAGTGTTTATTACATTTTATGGATCCAAAAGAAATGGAATTACATTTCTGTAAGTCTGCCGATAATATGCACCATCCCATGGAGCGACATCTTTGATCACACATCATTTTGACAGTAGTGAAGCAAATTAATATTCCAACGCAACGAGGTTTTTGCGAAGCTGTTGATAATACTCGTGGTTTTCAGTATCTTCTAAGGAAAGTGACCACACTGTCATTTTGATGATTTGGACGAAGGACGGTCCAAACGAAGAATTCTTCACTTGGTGCCAAGTGCGTGAAATATCTTTATCCCACAGACGCAAATAATCGCCAAATCAAAGTCGATTCTCAATGCTTGTTGGGGACATCATTCGTTTTGGGATCACATGGAAAGGCCTCAATCCTTGCCTCGTGCGATATCGTTGAATCATTGGCCGGTGAACGGCCTTCTTTTGCCTCCCCAAGATGATTTTGGCAATTTGGCCTTTTGCTACTGTTTTCAATCATAATGTCTTTGCTTTCCTGCAACAGTTTTTCGGGCCTGACTTTGCCAAATTTTTGTAAAGCACGACTCTTATCCCTTCTTCCAATTATCAGTCACACGTCTTTCACTCCGATAAAGTTTCTTGGCGATTCTACTTTGGCAGTCCAGTAAAGTTTGCACCCATCCTAACAAAAGTTTATGCACAACTCTGTAGTTTCTACAATAATATACTGAACGGTAGCAAGACCATTTGGAGAACACGTGATGAAACGAGATACACTCAGAAGCTGTGCATGAAAGGATATTTTCGGTTTCTGGATGGTGTGGTGGTGAAAACTTGTTCGGAACACGGTCCAAGGCGGCTAGAAAGGGACGAGCCCTCCTTTATGTTGCACATTTTACTTTAGTCTCCTTATTATATATATATATATATATATATATATATATATATATATATATGGAATGGAAATGAAATCGAAATTGTCAGAAGAAAAAAAAATTTCTTAATAATTTCATAATAAGATTGCAAGTTTTTTCGGAAAGGACTCATCTTCTTAATCACGGATCACGATTGTTGATTATAATTAAATGGAAAGCTCTACAGGATGGAATCATTCATTCAATTTCACTTTTTCATATACGAGATGGAAGGTATATACTCGTATCTCGTTATTTTGAGGGCAGAGGTCATACATTCAAGTTCACAAATTTAATGTATTTTTCTCTAAACCTATTTGCGTTGATTATTATCAGTGAAGAAGGCCGGACGAACGCTATCCATTGCGCTAACTCCTGGTTTATTATTAACCAGCATTATAGGAGTCGAACTCCCGACCTCAGTGTCCTCATTTTGCTTATAGTGAAACGGCGTTACCCATTGAATCACGCGCACTGGCTATGTAAGTTTTTTTCAGTTCAAATAACGAAGGAAAGCCATTTTGTTAAATTTTTAAGTTGGTAGTATGTTCAGACATAAAGTCCCTGACCAGCCATGCGTGGCTGGCTACGAGGGCAGAAGAAGATCGGAAAGCAATTCCCTCCTTTACCAAATTCTGCAATTGAGGCGGGATGCTGCAGAGGGGTCGACTGTAGGTCGATCCTGAACCGTCACTCAAACCCTCATAAAGTAACATAAAGTAAGACAGAACATATTGGTTGATTACAACAGCCATCTTAGTATGTGGTTAACTATTTGACAACTTATTCATATGGTTATGGATGAATCCACTAACCATGCTTGTTTCCATACATGGTAAAAACTTAAATAGTTGCGTATTTGGCTGTCGAAACAAAATATTTTCTCCCGTGCATGTTAACGTTTTATGTTTTTGATGAGGATGAACTCGCTTGGACAATCCAAAGTATCATTTTCCTCGTGGCCACCCATGTATCATTTAGAATTTTAGATCAAGGTCACCGTTTGAAGTGAGTATTCCTTGCGTGATTCTGAACGTATCTGAAACGTTTCAAGAAGGAAGACAAAAATATCGATGGAATGCAGACGACGGAAAACGGAACCTTTCCGTTATGCGTATTCCGGTCTTTGGGGATTCCGGAAATGGAAACGGTATAAACAAGTGTTAGACCTTTCTACTCTCATCCTGCCTTCGTACAAGCATGCACGCGTAACTGGCCAGGAACTGGGTTTAGAAATTAATTTATGTAAACAAAACTTCTTCTTATATTTAAACTCAAAATCAGCCTCTCGCCCCCCCCGGGACCCCGTTATAAAACCATGAACCTATAGCAAAATAAATAAAAGTTTTAAAATACCATTTTAATAAGTTTCGGAAACCAGAACTGAAACTTAATGAAAAGAAAAACCGCCCTTTACAGCCATTATTTAAGATTTAGTTTTCTGCACATATATATATATATATATATATATATATATATATATATATATATATATATATATATATATATACAGGGTGTCCGAGAATTATCTGTACAATTTTTGGCTGTTATTAAAAGTCAACCATGAAGTGCAGAAATTCCAGTGTTGTCCCATTTTACAAAGAATCTCATTAAGTTTTTTCTGATACCAAGTTTTGACAAGTTTTTTAGAAATTCCAGTGTGTCCGAACATTATCTGTACAATTTCACCTTTTAATAAAATTCTTGATAACACACGTAAAATTCTTAAACAAGATTATTTAGAATCTGTATTTTCAAAAGTTTCTTTTATTAAAGTAACATTGTTACAAACATTCGATATGTGCACCATCAGTGATTCGCAAAACATCCAATCGATACTCCAAATGTTGCCATGTACGCTGCAGCATATCCACATCAATTCGCTCAATAGCAGCTGTGATTCTTGCTTTTAAATCATCAATGTCTGTCACCCGCGTACATTTCTAAAAAACTTGTCGAAACGTGGTATCAGAAAAAACTTAATGAGATTCTCTGTAAAATGGGACAACACTGGAATTTCTACACTTCATGGTTGACTTTTAATAACAGCCAAAAATTGTACAGATAATTCTCGGACACCCGGTATATATATATATATATATACATATATATGTATATATATAAACAACGGCGTAGCCAGAAATTTCTAATGGTTACACAGAATATTATTCAACAAATTGACCGGAATAATTGGACCGTGAATACATGTTTGTTATTATTTTGTTATGCTCCAAGGTCCTTGGGGGTGTTTTACCCCCCCTTTGGCTACGCCAATATATATATATTAGGGTGGTCCTTATTTTTCAACTTTCAAATTTCCGTGCTCCGACCCCATCAAACTATGCCATTTGATGTAAAAACACAGTATGCAAAATTTTATTGAGATATATTAATATTTAGAGGTCGCTCAACGGCTTCATAATACTAGATTATAAGATTCTCATAAAGTAGGAATATAAACAATTGCCAAATGCATTGCCTATTCGATGGCAATTTAGCACTTCTAATATCGTCCTCACACTTATCAATCAAGTAAACCTTGGATTTATTTCGAGTCTCCATCACTATGTATTTTGATCCATAAATCCACACCTGAAAATAGAACATCAATGTTATATGAGGCACAAAATTTAAGACATTTACAAAACAAATAAAAAAGGTTAAAGACAAAACACTGTATGCACCTGTTTAATACACACATCCTACTATTAAGGTGGCTGACATGATACTGGAGGGGGTATAGCAAGGAATTGTGTGGCAAGTAATGACGCATTATATTGCACAATTTTGATGGCCTTGAGCGACCTCTAAATATTAATATTTTCTCATGAAACTTCATAAACAGTGTTTTTGTATCCCCTGTCACATTTCTAGAGGGTCAGACCGAAACATTTTGATGTTTCATTTTTCACCATATAAATAAGGACCACCCTAATATACAGGGTGTACATAAAGTCAAGATCTATTTTTGTGAAATTATTTTTTTCTATTTTTCTTTTCAGAAGCCCTTAGAATGAATACAGAAGAGCGTGTGGCAATAGTAATTTGGCGAATCGAGGGAAAGAAATACAATGACATCAGAGAGAAGTTTAGAAGGAGATTTCATAAGCCGGGGCCAATAGACAAGACAATACGAAAATTGGTGAACAAATTTAAACGAACGGGATCTGTAAATGATGAAGCAAGATCAGGACGACCGTGTATGTCAGATCTTACCGTGAATGCAGTACGCGGAATTATCACTGAGGAGCCACGTACGTCCGTTCGTGTTGCATCACACAGACTCGGCCTCCTGACGTCATCTGTGCACAAAATTCTGAAAGTTAATTTGCAGAAGAAAAGCTATCATTTGCAGGTTTTACATGATTCACATGAGGAAGATTTCCCTCGACGAAGTGCTGTGTGTGCTGATCTCGTAGAACAAATCTGGAGTGATAATTTAATGGACAACATTCTCTTTAGTGATGAAGCCACTTTCCATACGTGTGGAAAAGTAAATCGCCATAACTGTCGAATTTGGGCAGATGAAAGACCGAATGATTTCGTCCAAAATTGGGAAAGAGACTCACCTAAAGTTAATGTCTGGATGGGTTTAACAAAATCTAAGGTTTATGGTCCTTTTTTCTTTGCTGAAGCTACAGTTACGGGGCTTATTTATCTGGACATGTTGCAGCAATTCCTTGAACCACAGCTGATTGGGATAGGATTGTTAGTACCGTCGTCTATCAACATGATGGTGCTCCTTGTCACTATGCCAAAATTGTTCAGGATTATCTAAATGGACGTTTTCCAAATCGCTGGATCGGACGCGGAAGCAACAGACCTTGTGTTGCGAGATGACCAGATTTAACCCCTTTAGATTTCTTTGCATGGGGCTTTATCGAGTCGCACGTCTATCAGACGAAGATTACGAGTCTTGAAAACTTACGTACACGTATACGAACTGCTGCAGATAACATAACCCCGCAAATGCTCCAGAATGTGTTTAGAAATGCTGCGGAACGATTTGAGCTGTGCAGGGATACTGATGGGCGTCACGTCGAATCCTACTCTTAATTATTTAATAAATGTTACCACTTTATCATTTTATGATTGAATTCCATATAATTTCCAAGTGCTTCACAAAAATAGATCCTGACTTTATGTACACCCTGTATAATATATATATATATATATATATATATATATGTTACAACTCAGAATGGTCTCCTGAGAAAGTTTTATGTCACACACAGACCGTGCATGGAACAAGGAACTCTTCTAGAAAAATTAAATCCATTATAGTCCGAATAAGTAATGGTAAATGACAAATACTGAATTTTTTTCTTTTTCTTGATGGAAATCGAACGTAAGCAACGGGTCAAGAATTCCTTGTTTCATGCATGCGGTCTGTGCGTAACATAAAAGTTTCTCAGGGGACTATTCTCAGTTGTAACATTAAATAGACGTGTTAAGTGTCTTGAAAAGTGGACCCTTTGATTTTACGGTTGAGGTTTTGGTTTTTGGCTAAAAATACAAGTGACCCTTTTTCTTTGATGTATTCGATCCGACGTAAATGCATAAAGTTTCTTGGGTATATTGATGTTCTGAATCCTTCTAGGACAGTTCATACCAGGACAGCTCATACCAGGACAACTCATACCTAGGACAACTCATACCTAGGACAACTCATACCTAGGACAACTCATACATAGGACCAGAAAAAAAATGAAAAATTAATGAAAACATTTATTTTGTAAAATTAAAAATTAAATTTAAACATTTAAAATTCATGCAAGTTATATATGTATATATATATATATATATGCCCAGTTAGGTTCATTGAATGCCCGGTTAGGTCAACTGAATACCCGGTTGGGTTCATTGAATGCCCAGTTAGGTGTACGCCCTTGACGATTGGTTAGGTTTAGTCGTGATATTTTCGTTAAAACTAACGAAAATATCACGACTAAACCTAACCAATTGTCAAGGGCGTACAGTTGACCTAACCGGGCATTCAAATTTTATCCTATGTAAATAATGGTTCTCTATTTATTATATGTTTGCAATAAATAATAAACTTGTTGTTATTGTTTTCTTATCTTATTTTGGTTAATTTGCAGAGTTTAAACTTTCGGGGTGGATATAGATGAAAGATCAACATTGGGGTGGTAATTGTTGAAGAGAGTATGAGTTGTCCTAGGTATGAGTTGTCCGGGTCTGAGTTGTCCGGGTATGTGTTGTCCTGGTATGAGCTGTCCGGTCACGGTTCTGAATGTAGCGGTTTAGGCAGCTTTAAACACAAGACTGTCCCAAAGGTGAGTCAACCAGATACAAATAAAGTCTTACTAAAATCAACAATAAAACCTAATTTACACCAAGGTGTACACGCCTTTACTTCGTGTTTCAAATAATAGTAGGTCAAATTTATTGCTTTTTGGGTAACTGAAAATTTTGATTTCAGTGGGTTCCCATCATGGAGATCTTGAGAACGGTTCATGGAAGAAGATTAAGAAGATCCACACTGCGAGTATTAAGTAAAATCCCTTTCAACATCAGTTCGTAGTTCATCTGGCGTCATGTCAGGCCAACGTACAATCGTGTACAATCATCGCAAATATACTCTTAAATGATCGACGAGACTCGATACGGGGAGTCTAGTCGTAGACCGGTAGGATGTTAATTTGAAGTTTCTGGGTTCGAGTCTCGTCTCGGACTTCTGATTTCAGCGATTAAGACGTTTCTCTGGGTCTCCCTCGGTGGGTTAGTGGTCTGGATCGCGCGTAAAGCTGTCTCTCCCTTCCATCACATGATCTTCAATGTTGCGAATTAGGTTTAACAGCCCCAAACTTTATTTTTAATATGACTGACGAGCAAAGTGTGGTAGAAATCTTGACTTTAAGATAACACTAGATAAGCTAGACTAAAGACTAAAGCGGATGATCTATTTTTGTTAAGAATAATTTTGCGAGTAACCCAGTGGGTAACAGAATTTGGATCAATGAAAGAAAGCCACCCCCAAACGGGTCGGGGGTGGCTTTCTTCATTGATCTGTAAGTTATTTAGGTAGGTAGTGATATAAAGCTTTATAAGGCTAACTAACGAAAATATCACGACATGACCTAACCAATCGTCAAGGACGTACAGTTGGCTTAACAATGGTTAGGTTAGGTCGTGATATTTTCGTTAGTTAGCCTTATAAGGCTAGTAGATCAATGAAAGAAAGCCACCCCCAAACGGGTCGGGGGTGGCTTTCTTTCACTGACACAATTCGGGGGTGGCATTGTTTACTAGAAACTTTTGGGGGTGGCTTTCTTTCATTGACTCCAGAATTTCCCTGTAAGCACAGTGAAAAATTAAGGTTGGAGGTTCGATTCCCGATTATGCTGGTAATAATAACCTGGGAATTAGTTCAATTAGCTGGCCTGAGAGCCGTGCAAGTTTACAACGCTCCTTCGTGCTAATTCTCATTATTATTATTATTAAGAGTAAGTTTAAGTTTGATACAGAAATCTAAGTTTAAGTTATAATACATAGCACAATCTATTAGCGACGTTGGCAATCCTTTACCTCGTAAAAAGTTGTTATTCAAGTTTTAAGTAAAAATATTTATGAACAAATTTTCAGTAGCTGAAATCCAAATGGATGAGAATGAATTACATTTTGAAAGGAGCGAAATAATAAAATTTTAAACTCATTTCGGAGAAGAGATGAAACTGAAATGAGGAAAGATTTTGACATTCAGGAAAGATAATCAGTTTTCTTTTTTCAATTTCTGAACTGAATTCGGAATTTCGTATGTTTTTTATTAAGAAAATTCGAGAGACGTTCAATGTATTCACAAGATTTAAAAAAGCAATGATGTGTCACATACGTTTTGATGGTAAAAAACGGATTTATATTCTAGGGTAATACTCAAGGGTTATATTTTTCATCTTGGAATATAATACGAAAGTATTCGGAGGTACGGTTTTTATTTTTCATATATATATATATATATATATATATATATATATATATATATATATATATGTGTGTGTGTGTGTGTGTGTGTGTGTGTGTGTGTGTGTATGTGTTACGCGTCATCGGTGAAATTGCATTTTGCATGAAATAAGCAAAATATTGCTAATTTCATGAGATTGGCAGGCCATTTACCAAGTCTATGAAATACGCAATTTCGCTCTGCTCATGAAATAGGGAGAGTAAAAAACTGGGAGTGCAACTGTCATTTGCAAACTATATGTAAAGCAAAATATACAGGCAAGTACCTAACCTATTTTGATACATTTTTGCACGTATGGCGTGGGTGGCACGAATTGTTACAAAGGTTTCCAGCTTTTAGACAGGAGCATCTTTTGGTCAGATAGCTGGTTCGGCAGTTAGGTTAGGTTATGAAGCGCTTAAGCATTTCGCATAGAGCTACTCTTTTCTATTAAAGGTACACAACGGTGCGTGTACCCCCGTAAAAAGTTTGTTAATTTTTATCAGAGCCAAAAATATTTATCGTTTAGATGTTGTCCTGTCCTTGAGAAGTCTCAGAATGGAGTTTTTGCCATTTAATTAAATTTAAACTAAAATATCGCAAAATATCAAGCATTTCATAACCTAACCTAACCTAACTGTCTGACCAAAAGATATCCCTGTCTAAAAGCTGGAAACCTTCGTAACAGCTCGTGCCACCCACGCCATACGTGCAAAAACGCATTAAAATAGGTTAGGTACTTGCCTATATATTTTGCTTTAAATATACTGTAGTTTGCGACTGACAGTTGAACTCTCAGTTTTTCCTCTGCCTATTTCATGAAATAGGTAGAGCGAAATTGTGTATTTCATGAAATAGGCAGAGCGAAATTGCGTATTCATGAAATAAGCAAATGGCCTGCCAATTTCATCGAATACGCGTAACACACACACACACACACACACATATATATATATATATATTTCCCTTCCAAAAAAAATGTTTACACACACCAGTAATGATTAAAATAAAATAATTACTTTATTTAGAGTTGCCAAATATATTTTTGTTTGCTTCATTTTATTATAATGAAGAAAAAAAATTGTATCTTTAAAAGAACGAACCAAGTTTAGTTGAAAACCTTTCGTTTGTATTAAATAAAGTTACGGTTAAAATAGGTTTAAATATACAGGGTGAGCGAAAAGTCCCTGTGCACCTTTCACTTCCAACGCAGTGCAGGTACGGGTTCACTACACTTTTTGCGGGTGCGCGGGGACTTTTCTCTCACCCTGTAATAATTGGAGGATGATGACGAGGGAAAAAATGATGTAAATGGATTTTGCAAAAATTTTCGATCCTTGATTTTGAGGTATGAGGACACGGGTAAGAATTAATTTTTTTTGGAGACAATTTTTTTCCCCCCCAAGTCGAATGTTTAAATAAGACTATTTTGTATTTACCGATTCGTAATGTTTTTAGTGTCTTACGAGCGTCATTAAGTTTAAAAAAAAAATCAAAAGGCCAAGCTTTTTTTTTTTAAATTTGCATCACTTTGCCTTCTCATCTTTCAGTTGCTTTAATTAGTTATCGTAGGTCTTTTTTTTTTGGGTGAGTTGGGGAAGGTGGGGCTCTACTGTGTTTTGTTATTGCAGAATTATACGAGGGCCACTCAATATATTTTGCTCCACCTTTTTTTTTTTTCTAAGTTTGCTTGTAAGTTCCAGAAATTTTGTACACAAGTAGTTACACACCTTTTTTACAAGTTTTTATTTTTCCACATAGTCTCCATCCTTTTCTACGGCTTTCCTCCACCTCGAAACAAGGGCCTTTATTCCTTGCTGGTAAAAGTCCGCTGGGTTCCGCTGGAGCCACCGCTTAACTTCCTCAATAACCTCATCGTTACTCTGAAACTTTCTTCCACGAATAGCATCCTTCATTGGCCCAAACAAATGGAAGTCTGAAGGTGCCAGATCTGGGTTGTATGGAGAGTGGGGTAACACAGTCAAGCGCATTTTGTGATAGCCTCTCTTGTTTGCAAACTGTTGTGTGGTCTTGCGTTATCGTGCAAAAGAAGGACGTGTTCCAGTTTTCTCTCCGGTCGAACTCGCTTTATACGTCTCTGGAGTCTCTGTAGGGTAGCAATATATGCCTCTGAGTTGATTGTTTGTCCTTTCTTCGTAATGTCCACCAGAATCACCCCTTTCATGTCCAGAAGATGGTGGCCATAACGTTTCCTGCAGACGGAGCTATTTTGAACTTTTTTTGCGTGGGGAGTCTGCGTGATGCCACTCCATGGATTGGCGTTTTGTTTCAGGTTCAAAGTGGTGTACCCAAGTCTCATCCCAGTCACAATTCGTGAAAGGAAGTCATCCCCTTCTGTCTCGTATCGAACGAACGACTCAGAAGCAATTTCTTTTCTTTTGGCTTTGTGATCTTCAGTCAGTTCGCGAGGAACATACCGTGAACACACTTTTGAGTATCCCAGTTGCTGAATTATCGTATTCACACTTCCTTCACTAATTCCTAGCTCCAGTGATAGCTCCTTGTATGTGACACGCCGATTTCATCGAATGATGCTGTTAGCACGTTGCACAGTGTGAGATGTCACAGCCGATGCCGGGCAACCGCTGCGTCGCTCATCATCGAGGATGGCTCTCCCTCTCTCCGATGATCTCAAACGTTTAGACCAGCGTCGAACTGTGCTTCGATCAACAGCAGCATCTCCGTAAACGTTTTGTAGACGTTTGTGAATATTTTCAACTGTTTCCTTCTCTGCGGTTAAGACCTAGATAACAGCTCTCTGTTTACGACGCACATCACTGTCAGACGCCTTTTCGAAACTGCGTTAACCATCGGTTTTATACAAGGGCGTTAGAAGCGATTTTATACAAGAAAGGGATGTTCAAACTGGAAAAATCCGGTTATGTGAAGCTCAGAAAGTTCAAACTTCGACCCGAAAGACATTTCAGCCCCACGGCCTATTATTTAGATAAGAAAACAGGGTGGGGCAAAATATATTGAGTGCCCTCAGTATTTGAATGCTTTATAAACGCTAATCACTTATATTTCCGAACGACAACACACACACACACACACACACATATATATATATATATATATATATATATATATATATATATATATATATATATATTAGTGATGTAGGTCATATGCATCCGCATCCGCGGAACATCCGCACATTTTCTCGCATCCGCGTCCGCATCCGCACTTTGGACTGCGGATGTCGTGCGGATGTGGACCGTTGAGAAAAACGTCATTAATAAGCGGAAATTATCAAATTCTACTATATTAATAGAACTAGTTCATTGTGCGCAAAAGTGATGCAAGCGACAAGACGAGAGGCTGTTCTTGTATGAAGTTACTCTCTTGCAACCTACTTAGATCCACGTTACAAAGCTAAGTTATTTTCACCTAGTACATTAGAACGAGTTAAATCATCACTTGGCAAAGCAGTTGAAGAGCTTCAATCTCTTGAATCTGTCGCTTCGCCACCCACCAAAAGAATAAAAGTTTCAGTGACAGAACCAACACCTTCAACAAGCAAATCTATCACAGAATCTGTCTCTCAGTTTCTTGAGTCAAGCAGCAATGACGAGACCTACGCGATGTCAAAAGATGTAGTAAAAATGATCGAGAGCTATCACCAAGAAAAACGCCTGGCTGCATGTGACAATCCTATTAGTTGGTGGAAAAATATGCAGAATATCTATCCATACTTGAGTAAACTTGCAAGGAAACATTTAGCCTGTCCTCCAACAAACGTACCAAGCGAGAGATTATTTAGCAGTGCTGGATTAATATATGATGAAAAGAGAAACAGACTGGCAGCAGAAAAGGCAGAAAATTAATGTTCCTTAAGCATAACCTTCCTATAATTAAGTTTGAACATTAAACGATGAACATCTTAGTTTACTTTATTTTAATTACTCATTTATAAATATGCCTAATAAAACTTTAAACGTAATATAAATAGTTATCAAGCTAATTAAAGATCTCTTTCTATAAGGGTGGAGGTTGGGGAAAGAGGTCGGTGGGGTGCATTTGAGTTGGGTTCACGTCCCGCATCCTGGTAACACAATTATGGTTTCTAATTGTGGCTGAAACTCAACAAAATATAACGAATTTATTTGCAGACGAATTCACTAATTGATTTCTATATTAGTTAGATGCTTGATATTATTTTATAAGTATGTTCAGAGAAAAGTACAGCAATTATTGTACAATTAATCAATTATACTACATTATAGCTACAGCTCTCTCTATATAAAACTTATTATATATGTTAAACACAACAAATCTCGAATATATCCTAAAAAATAACGAAAATGTAGACATCCGCATCCGCATCCTCATCCGCGGATGTTCAAATCAAACATCCTCATCCGCATCCGCATCCGCGGATGTGAAAAAATGACATCCGCTACATCACTAATATATATATATATATATATATATATATATATATATATATACACACACACATGACCTCGGTGGTGTAGTGGTTAGCGTCGCTGACTACGAATCCATCGGCCCCGGGTTCGAGACCCGGTGACTGCAGCCGGCGCGCAGCAAAACCCAGCTGTTCATCCTTCCACACAGTAAAGAAAGTGGTTGGTAGATAAATGGGTACCCTGGGTGGCCTAGACACTGGGCTGCTGGTGGGGCGTGGTTCAGATTCCACGTTAAACTGTAGGTCTAAGGTGGAGTGAAAAAATTGACCTTCGTCAGAATGAACAATTCGGGCGGAAACTAATCAAAGGTTGATACAATCCCACGAAGAAAAAGAAAAAAATGGTTCCAAGCTCTTTCGTGTATTCAGCAATACACCTCGTCAGGGATAGCTTTCGTGTATTGCTGAATACACGAAAGGCCTTGGAACCATTTTTTTCCTTGTGAGTTTGCAGCATTCATTCATTTCACGTGCTTAATTTGAAATTCATTCTATATATATATATATATATATATATATATATATATATATAATATATAATATATATATATATATATATATATATAAAGGGTGTCAGGAAATGATTGCCCCCCCCCCCCCCGTACAGAAGAAACTGAAAGGAATAGAAAAAAACAGGCGAAAGAGCGTTTAATTTTGAATAAAAAACACTTGTTTTAATATCGGGTGTTGCCCCATTTGCAGCTCTGACGGCCATTAATCGACGGGGGTATGATCCCAGAAGTGTGTCAAAGAGATCGGTATCATGACTCATTTCTTCAAGGACTTCGTTTATCTTTGCAGTCATAATTTCTGTTGAATACCGATTCTGAATGGGTTGTTCCAGCATTAAGGACTCCACCCGATCCTTCATGATGGATCTGACATGTTCACAGACATTAAGATCGGGAGAATTGCCAGGCCATTCATTATTTCCGAAAAAATCAATGTTATTGTCCTTAAGCAGTTGTTGAGTCGCAAGTGCTTTCATACAGGGGCTTTATCGTGAAGAAAGGTTGCCTGTTCAACATCCAAAACACACTCGGGGTCTTTCAAAAACGGAATTACATGTTGGGCTAAAATTACATTTCGAAAATAAGGCCCATCCCAACTGGTTCCTCTTGGTTTGATAACCCAGATGAGCTTCCGATAGAGAACATAATGAAAACACCCACACATGCTGGATTTTTTACTATTTCTCGATACTTCTGGTCGTCTGGGACTTCATCAGGAGTTGTTGCCCAAACCCGATCATTCTGAAAATTTTGTTTTCTGGAGACATAAACGAAGAATTCATCGCTGACAACCAAGTGAAGGAAATCGTCTTCCGTCCATTCCTCAAGATAATCACAAAACCATAGCCGATCTTCAATATTAAGATCACTCTTCCGTGGCTTAGCTATTTCATGCCAAGCACTCAAGCCTTGGCGAACTCGAAATTGATGCACAAGTTGCCGATTGACTATCTTACCACGACGGATAAGTATCTCTTTCGCTACCTCAGAGCAGCTCTTCTTTCGGCGCCGTGATGCAGCAAGCACAATGTCTTTCGATTCTTGAGATAATTTCTCCGGTCTTCCTCCTCGAAATTCTGTTTCACAATCTTCAGGATTCTTATTCCAATTCCTTTTGACAAAGTTTTCTGATCTTTTTAATCTCTCAGCCACCCAGTGTCGAGTTATGAAAGTTGCACCAGCTTCTTTGCATCACGAAATGTGACAGCTCGAATGCGGTCAAGAACTCGCTTTTTCTCTGAATCGTTCAAAATAGATGATGCCATGGTTTCTGTGGGGAAAAAAAATGGTAAGAATTAAAATCACAGGAATAGAATATAATGGTTTTTATTCAGATTTTAACGCCCTTTCAAGTGGTCTCGCCGGTTTTTATCTATCTCTTCTAGTTTTTGCTCTACAGGGGTGGGGGCAATTATTTCCTGACACCCCGTATATATATCAGCTCTATTTTCGATTTCAGTTTTTGTAAAAACAAAATATCAGTTTC
Organism: Bathynomus jamesi; assembly: GCA_023014485.1. Lineage (NCBI taxonomy): Eukaryota > Metazoa > Arthropoda > Malacostraca > Isopoda > Cirolanidae > Bathynomus > Bathynomus jamesi. The sequence continues at coordinate 344,440 of JAJOZX010003785.1, read as the reverse complement.
GATTTGGAGTTGAGTTCATATCTTTGAATTATATATTCTTTATAAAGCCTTTTATTACTGATTTGGTTTCGTATCATAGTGCAGGGCGCAGTTGTTATTCTTCGTCAGTAAAATTGATCTTTCGCCTTCGAAAGCTTCAGTTGAATTGATACTTAAAAATGAAGCCGCATGCTTAAAGTCACGCAGTTTTCTGATACTTTTTTTACTTTTTTGCTGTTGCTAATCCACTTCTCACCTTGCTGTGACTTTTCTCTTTAACTCTGATATCTATCCACCTATACGAAGAGGGAGACGAATATATGAAAAGATAGAACCATAAAGAAAAAGCCGATAAGTTGCCCTTCTATATCTACTGTATATATATATATATATATATATATATATATATATATATATATATATATATATATATATACTGGGTGATCCAGATAAATGGGACCCATAAAAAAAAGCCAAATATTCTTAATATTTAATTCCTTTCATAAAAACTATATATCATTCGAAAGAGTAGAGTTACAAGTTTATTATGAATATTTATTTTTTGAAAATGACTCCTTTCAAATGTGCTCCATTAGTTGCCAAGCATTCCAGTGTTCTCGCTCGTAAGTTCTGCATCACTTTTGCAAGAGTGTGCGGTGGTATGGCTTGTATCTCATTTGTGATGGCGGCCTTCAATTCTTGCAAGGTCGTTGGGTTATTTCTGTAGACCCTACTCTTTAAATATCCCCAGAGATAATAATCTAAGGGAGAAAAATCCGGAGACCTTGCGGGCCATTCAACGTCTCCAAATCTTGAGATTAACTCGCCTGGAAACGTTTGACGCAAAACTGCCATGCAGTTCCTCGTGGTATGGCAGGTAGCTCCGTCTTGTGGTTTTCTAGACAAAGATCTCTTAATTTAGGAATAAGGAAATCGGTCAACATTTTTTCGTAGCGATCACCATTTACAGTAACCGTGTTTCCGGTGGAATCCTCGAAAAAGTACGGCCCTATGATCTGAGATGCAGTAAGACCACACCAAACAGTTACACGCTGAGTATGCAACGGGACTTCGGTAATATTCAATGGATTTTCTGTTGCCCAGAAACGACAATTTTGTTTGTTTACAGTTCTATTCAAGTGAAAATGGGCTTCGTCTGACATAATCAAAGTTGCTAGAAAATTGGTGGTGTCATTTACCTTCTGTTGGATCCATTGACAGAATTGTCGTCTTCGTGCGAAATCTCCATCGTTTAGTTGTCGCGCTGTTTGAATTTTATATGGAAAGAGCATTAAATTTTGCTTGAATATACGGTGTGTTATTCCATATCCAACTCCTAACAGCTGAGAAGCACGTCTGATGCTTATGTTAGGATTATCCTGTACAATTTCATGAGTTCTGTTAATGATCTCGTCTATCCTTGCTGTGCGCACTCTTCCAGTTGGTTTTCTTTTTCCAATGCTGCCAGTTAGGGAAAAATTTCTGACACACCGACGGATTACTTTCTTAGAAGGTGATTTTGACATCTGAAAATTTGTCTTGAAAGATCTTTGAGCTGAAACTACACTTCTTCCATGCTCATAATATTGCTCAGTTATGAAACGCAGCTGTTCCGCAGTCCATGCAGTCATCTTGAAGGGTTAGTTTTAACTAACACTTTTATTTTGTTTTGTATCTTATCTTGTCTTGTATTGTCAAAACCTATACAATCCTGTACAAACTTGTAACTATCCTCTTTCGAATGATGCGTATGATTTTTATAAAGGACTTATACTTTAAGAGTTACGGGGGTTTCTTTTGGGTCCCATTTCTCTGGATCACCCTTTATATATATATATATATCTTCAGAGATAGTCTTACGGAATGAGACGAAGTGTATCTGTAAATCAAAAACATTTTTATCACGTCTCAATACTCAAATTTTTTGTTTTTTGGAGTTTGACAAGTTGTCTCTCGTGTTAGTAAAATTGAATTAAAAATATCTTAACGTCTTTAATTAAAAAAATTCTTTAATATATAAAACTTAACTGAAAAAAGCAATTTCGATTTTAGTTTTCAGTTTTTTAGTTTATTTTACTTCACTTTCGATTTAAGTTTTGGCAAAACTTTTCGATTTCAGTTTTTTCTATTTCAGTTTTATCAGTTTATCGATTCCAGCTCATATCCATTTCCCACACCATACATACATGTACTATATATATATGTATATATATATATATATATACATTTAGGATAAAAACGAAGACGTAGAGCAAGAAAGTCATTATATTTGGCTGCAGCCGACGTTTCGGGCAACTCTACCCATTTTCAAGGCCTAATAAAATAAAAGGCTAAAATTAATGCATGACAAAAAAAAAATAAAAAATTATACGAATGTCAAAAACAAACTAATTCAGCACAAAATAAAACCACTTAAAGAATAAAAATTAAAAAGCGTAAAACAAGCATAAGCCAAAAACAAATTAAAAATTATATACATGACAAATAACATGATAAAAGTAAAACTTTAAAACTAAAAACATTCAAACAAATTAGTTAAAAATTAGTTAAAAACTTCACTAATAAAAAGTTAAATGAAAAACGCAAAAGTGCACGAAAACACACCAAGCTCACTTGACATCCTCAAACAACTGAGGCGAAAAGGAGACAGGGTCAAGGGGAAAAACAAAAAAATTTAGTTGGTAGGCATTCTAATTAATATAAAGGGGGTAACAGCTGGAATCAATATTGGCTGCAGCCAAATATAATGACTTTCTTGCTCTACGTCTTCGTTTTTATCCTAAATGTAAAATTACGTCTCCTTAGGAGGGATCCTATTTCATATGTATATATATATATATATATCCCCGCAAGGGGGTTCTAAGCTCGTGCTCTTGAGTGCTCTTTGTGCTCGTTTGTCCGTGCTTGTTCCTGGAGGTTTCACGTGCGCCCTCCCGGCCCTAGCACCCAAGGATGATGGGGCTCGACCCTGCAGTCCTTGTCATCCTTGGTCTTTTTCCACTTCGACTGTCCCCTCCACCCTTTCTTTTTCCTCTGTCTTTCCTCTCACTTTTTCTTTGTTTTTCCGCTGAGATATGCCCTTTAAATAGAGGCGAATCGGTTCTCCCGAACTAAAAAAAAATATATATATATATATATATATATATATATATAGTGTAGTGCTTAGCGTCGCTGGCTACGAATCTATTGGCCCCAGGATTCAGACCCGGTGACGGCAGGCGGCGCGCAGCAAAACCCAGCTGTTCATCCTTCATTACAATAAAAAAAAAATTGTTTGGTAGATAAATGGGTACCCTGGGTAAGCCTAGTGGTTTAAGACGCTGGGCTGCTGGTGGGGCGTGGTTCGGATTCCACGTTAAACTGTCGTCTAAAGTAGACTGACGAGCTTGACCTTCGTCAGAATGAACAATTCGTGTCGAAGTGTCTACTGACTTTTTTGGACACCCAGTAAATAGACAAATAGATAGATGATATTCCCATTGCATTTAAGTGGGATTTTATTTCTTCGGTGTACCTTTCAGAAAGCCCAAAATCAAAACAACACTTGAGGAATACGTTTATAAAGAATTTTTTAAGCTTGGTGAACAATTCGGGTCGAAGCAAATCCGAGCTTAAAAAATTCTTATAAACGTATTCATCAAGTGTTGTTTTGATTTTGGGCTTTCTGAAAGGTACACCGAAGAAATAAAATCCCACTTAAATGCAAATGGGGAATATATCTATCTATTTGTCTATTTACTGGGTATCCAAAAAGTCGGTAGACATTTTCTTTTTCAATAACTCAGTTCCTCTTTTCAAATTTAATTGAAACAAAAGTTGTTTAAAAGCGTAATCTTCAGGGTTTTATTTTCGCCTTAATAAGAAAAGTTAGTGCCATAGCAACGCTTTAATATTGCGAATGTCAGGGAATGTTTGAGTTCTCATCCGTATTGGCAATTGATCCAGGGATGCGCCTACACACCAAACTATCTTGAGCATCCTTAAAAAGTTTATTGAAACGCTCTCCGTCAGTCACAGGATTCGCAGTGGTCGACCGCAGTCATCGCGTACGGAAGGTAACCGCGAGTTGTTACGAAAAAAGTGGGTCATCATTGTAACGAGACTTAATCATTTCGACTCGTGGCTTTGGGGTATTATCGAGTCGGCAATTCAGATGTTAAGAATAGACATAAGCGGTTATGCTTATAAGTTACGAGATTTTAAAGTGTTGCATCCCAAAGATTACGCGTTCCATGTACGTGGAAATGCGCGAAGCACTTTGGACCATTATTCCAATAGCGCTAACTTCTTAAGTAACGTTGGATTTAGTGGGTCTACTTTTCACATCTCTGGGAGGGTCACCCTTTAGAACTGACCCTTATAACCGTCGATTCCGCGCTTAAAGTATCTTCATGCGTCTTATGACCCAGTGTGCCTCTAGTCAAAAAATTTTTGGTCCATTTTTCTTTAAGGGTGACATCGAAGGCACCGTGAATTTAGACAGTGATAATTACCTGGCCATGCTTCAGACATTGTTTTTTTTTAGCTACAAGAAATTGCTAACGTAGATAATTGTATTTTTAACCGAGACACTCCATTACTGCATTATGAGGAAGAGGGCGCCACTTTAATAACAACACATTTCCAGGTCAGTGGACTGGGAGCAGTGGCCCTAAGAATGGGCTCCATGATCACTTTGTATTGTGGAAAATAAAGCTGCTAATATATTAACACTCTCTCTCTCTCTCTCTCTCTCTCTCTCTCTCTCTATATATATATATATATATATATATATATATATATATAAACCTTTGGTTAGCTTCCACCCGAATTGTTCATTCCGACGACGAAGGTCAAGCTTTTCACTCCACTTTAGACTTACAGTTTAACGTGGAATCCGAACCACGCCCCATCAGCGGCTCATCGTCTTAACCACTAGGCCACCTAGGGTATATAATATATTATATATATATATATAGAGAGAGAGAGAGAGAGAGAGAGAGAGAGAGAATTTCCTTTATGAAATTATACAGGGTGTCCCATAAGTCCGGCAAATAAAAGGCAAAACAAAAGCTTTTATTTACAGAACGTGCTCAATGTGTCACCACTGTTTTCAATACACAAATTCAGACGTGATACCCAGTCAGCAAGCACACGGTGAATGATGTCAGGAGTAATGGTGTTACATGCCCCAATAATGCGCTGCCGCAAATGTTCAACACTCCTAATTTTCTCTGCGTATACCACCGCTTTCAAGTGGCCCCAGAGATAAAAATCTAGTGGCGTGAGATCCGGGCCTCTAACTGGCCATTCCACAGGCCCTCGACGTCCTATCCAATGACCAGGGAATTGTTGGTACGGGTATTCCCTTACTTGGGTGCTGTAATGTGCAGGAGCGCCGTCTTGCTGGAACCATGTTGGGAAATTTCCTTCGTTCAAGACACTGGGAAATGCTTTTTCCTTGAGCATACGTAGGTAGGTGCCTCCAGTGACATGTTTATCGAAAAAGAGGGGGACTATGATGCGATCCTTCCAAATGCCACACCATACCATCACCCGAGATACACCTTGTTCCTTTGAAGAGGTATACCAGTGAGGGTTGTTTTGTGACCAGTAGCGGGTGTTCTGTCGATTTACCTCACCATTTCCATAAAAAACAGCCTCGTCACTGAACAGAATGGTGGACGGGAAATTGGCATCCCGAGCATAAGAATTATGGTTTGTAGAAATATAAAAATATGAATTTCTCCTGTGATGCCGGACTTATGGGACACCCTGTACAACTAATTTGAATATGTCCTTAATGAATTGAAAGAAGTTGTTTTACATTCATCTTCTGTATGAATTAAGTGTAGAGCTTCAATACTATTAATGTATACAATGTAATGACACTTTCCAAGGCAAGAAAAGGGGCTTCTTAAGTTTAAAAAAAAAAATACATCTGAGGAAATGAGACGAATCCTCTCGTACTTTAAAAAAAATTAATAATAAAACATGGGTTCTAAACACCGAAGATTTAATTTACATATTTTACTTGTGTGTGTGGTGTGTGTGTGTGTGTGTGTGTGTGTGTGTGTGTGTGTTGTGTGTGTGTGTGTGTGTGTGTGCCTTTCGACCTTTCAGATCCTTCGTGCGATTATTCCTCATTTCACGGAGGTCAGGCTTGTTTCCCCTCTTGTATATATGTTATATATGTTAGCAGCAATAAGCGAAGTCCGGCATTAAGCTTAATGCCTAGGCAATTCGCTGAAAGTTAAGAGTGCATGGTATAATGCCTATTTATATAACTTATCTATAATAATAATAATAATAATAATAATAATAATTACCTAACCTAACCAAATATAACCTAAACAGCGGAAGTAACCATTGTAACTAATGCTATACCTATGCATTTTTATTTGTCACGTTATTACGTTACAGCCTTTTTGCGAAATCAGCCGTTTTGCAAAAGGGCCAAAATCCCGGCCTTTTTGCATAATGGCATTAAATGCCAGGCCACTTTGCAAACAGGCCGGCATACTAGCCATTTTGCAAAATGACTGGTAATGCTGTCGGCCATTTTGCGAAACGGCAGAACTTCACATTGAACTGGACAGTGAATGGCCGGTTAGGTCAACTGTCCGCCCTTGACGATTGGTTAGGTTAAGGCGTAATATTTTCGTTGTTTAACGAAAATATCACGCCTTAACCTAACCAATCGTCAAGGGCAGACAGTTGACCTAACCGAGCATTCAGTTAACCTAACCGGGCATTCAATAATTTAAATTTCAATAATTTCAATCGAACTGGATTGAATCGCTTTACTGAAGTTCTGCCTTTTAGCAAAATGGCCGGCTGGATAACCAGCCATTTCGCCAAATCGCTTGTTTGCAAAGTGGCCGACATTGTAATGCCCATTTGCAAACAGGCCATCATATTGCCCATTTTGGAAAAAGGCCGATTTCGCAAAGAGGCCGTAATATATATATATTAATTTAAGATTGTTTTACATTAATTCTCTCATTTAAAAAGGGGAAGAGAGAAAAACATCAATTAGAAAGGATAATAATTGTGATAAATTGAAATGCAATTAGAATTTCGATGATGGAGATTTCCCAAGTATTTTCCAAGTGTTTCCTCATTAATATTCGATTACATAAAATGAATGATGTAACATTTAGATGGTTGAGGGATAATTGGCATAATTGAGAAGCCGCTTTAATGGATATATCGATGGATGAGTGAACGGAAAGGGTGTTCGACATCCACCTAATAGAGGAGTAATTAGCAAAATATAATGAAACAAATGAGTAAAGTCAGTACTAATATATATATATATATATATATATATATAATATATATATATTAGAGAGAGAGAGAGAGAGAGAGAGAGAGAGAGAGAGAGAGAGAGAGAGAGAGAGAGAGAGAGAGAGAGAGAGAGAGAGAGAGAGAGAGACGGGGTCACCAGCTTGACCTCGGTGTGAAGAGAGACCAACGCACGAAACAACATAAGGTTCATAAGGTACATACACACACAGTGACGCTCATAAGTATTCGTACAGATAAATATTTCAGTTATATTTTCGTCCTTATCTTTTGTATCATGCGTAGGATACTTAGGAAAAGTTTATCGTTCGTTTGGAAACTTTTAACAAATACAAAGATTAGTTTAATTCCAACATATAATGTAAAACATCAAAGAATTTGAGTTAAATAAAAATAGTTAGGTGCTTTCCTGTTATCCCGGACCCCAGACTTTTTGCCAGTTGTCAGACTTCAATTTTGACGGAATATTTTCGTTAAAACTAGCGAAAATATCACGACTTAACCTAACCAATTATCAAGGGCGTACAGTTTACCTAACCGGGCATTCAATTAACCTAATTAGCAGTGTTGGGCACTAAAGCGTTAATCCGATAACAGTTAATTAACGAAGTTAACTTTTTTAACGGACTATTAACGGAAGTTAATTTCCATTTATCGTTATCGGACCAGTTAACTTCCGATAACTCGATATTTAGTCCGTTAAAGTCCGTTAACACGTTAACTGCGAGGAGTCATTCACGGAAGATCACCGCTCCGCGAATGAATTCAAACCGCCATAACTTCAGTCTGCCAATTCCGTCCTCTGCCGCAGTGGAACGGCTCTTCTCTCTCGGCAAGGACATCCTGAGGCCCAAGAGGTCAAGACTGGCAGTTGGGCCTAACTTTGAGAAGTTGGTCTTTCTGAAGGGCAACCAGCACATTGTGTCATAGTCTTTAATAAATGTGCCTAAAATTTAATTTTACCTTTCAGTTCCCGCCATAATAATTCTCTGATAAATTAAATTTAGTTAATGGTTAGTGGTTACAAGGGTTTCAAAACATGTAATCAGTACATGTTTTATTAAAAATAAAAAAAAAAGTTAAGCAAAAAAGTTGCAAAACTTGATAAAAATACAGTTAAATACCTATTTATTGTTGGATTTTGCATAAATAAAAATTTTCTATGGGTTTTAAAGCGTTTTTCCTTGATTTTTTTAAATGTTAGTAAAGAAATAGTTATCGTTAACGGATTATCGTTAACTTTCGTTAACTTTGTAGTAAAATTATCGGATTATCGTTATCGCAGTTAAAAATTGGGGTTAACGGGTTATCGTTATCGAAGTTAACTTTTTGGTTAACGGTGCCCACCACTGCTAATTAGTTGGTAAGGTTAGGTTAAGTCGTGATATTTTCGTTAGTTTTAACGAAAATATTCTGTCAAAATTGAAGTCTGGCAACTGGCAAAAAGTCTAGGGTCCGGGATAACAGGAAAATACCAAAAGTTATAATGCGAAAGTTTTCGTGCATTTATTTGCGAAATTATTTAATAGTTTGTGTGTTCACCTTAGGCTTTTGAAGAATTTAAAATTTTTGTCGGTAGTTGGTTGCTTATTGATTAGAGACTGTTGGCAATTTTGAATTCTAGGATTTTCTCTGAATCTTCAGCTGAAAACAGATGACTATACAAACTATTAGTAAGCAGTGGGTCGTCGTGGAAAAGAGATGCCTACAGATTTTAAGAGATCTCTTATTGCTGCATACGAGTCTGGAGTTATAGGAAGATAGAAGAAGAACTTCGAATTCCATTTACGATGGTCACTGCAGTTATAAAGAAATGGAAAGGCTTTAGGACAATTAAATCTCTACTACGGTGTGACGACCTCGCAAGATTTCAGAACGTACAGCTAGACGGATTGAAAGAATGACTGCTGAGAATCCACGAGTTACTGCGGGTGATATTTGCCAAACATTAAGACTGTCTAAGATGTCCATCCCTCTACCGTACGTCGTACATTGATAAAAAATAGTTTGCATGGAAGAGTCGCACGAAGAAAACCTTTGCTACGAAAAGCAAACAAACAAGCTCGTTTAAAGTGAGTCAACGATCATTAAAATGATGGATTTACATTCCAGAAAAAAAGTTCTCTCGACAGACGACCAAAATTGAATTATTCGGGATATGTTTGGCGAAAATAAAATACCGCGGTCGAGGAAAATAATCATCGTTCCTACTGGTTAAACATGATGGTGGTAATTTGCTTCTCTGGATATGCTTTAGTGCAGGGGTTCCCAAACTTTTACCACCAAGGACCCCTACATATTAATACAGTTAATATAGTTATAGTTAATATAGTTAATATAGTTAAAAAGTTAATATAGTTAATGTTACTATTTTTCCAAAAGCTTAGAGACCCCTGGAAGCTTTCTACAGACCCCTGGGGGTCTGTACAGACCACTTTGGGAATCCCTGCTTTAGTGTTTCTGGTTCAGGAAAGCTCGTTGTCATCATTCAAATTTTGAATTCGAAGAAATATTAAGAAATTTTACGAGAAAATGGATTGCCTTCAGTTCGGGAGTTGCGAATGGGTCGCAGATGGGTACTGCAACAAGATAACGATCCAAAACAGAAAAGTAAGAGCAGTTTCTATGAAATGTCAACAAAAAAATTTCAAGTTTCTGGAGCGACGCAGTCAAAACTCAGATCTGAATTTAATCGAGAATTTATGGTTTGATTTAAAAAAAAAGTTGTCCGCGAGAGAAACCCTTCGAATCTGAATGAATTACAACAACTTTCTTTAGAAGAATGGGCTAATATTTCTACTGAGAGATTTCGAAACCTTGTGGCAAAATACCAAAGGCGATTCATTGAAGTCATTCAAGCAAAAGGTGAACACACAAAGTATTAAATAGTTTTCTAAGTAAATGTATGAAAACTTTTGCATTTTAACTTTTTTTTCATTTTCCTCAAATTCTTTGATGTTTTACATTATATGTTTAAGTTAAACTCATTTTTTTTATTTACTAAAATTTCCCAAACAAACTGTAAACTTTCCATAATTATCGTATGCGTGGCACAAAAGCTAAGGACCAATCAATATAACTGAACTATTTCTCTGTACGAATACTTATGAGCGCTACTGATATATACAGTATATATATGTATATACACAAATGGGGATAAGAAATGTAATGAATGAAATGTACCAAGTACAAATAAGATATTTCATCATGCTAGGACTGAAATTAGAAGCATGAGGATGTAATAGGTTTACTTGGTGGATGTAATGTCATTACGTGAAAATGGACATTAATATGGAAAAATGGGGCAAATGGGAATAATTATAATCAGGGAGAGGGGATTGATATAAACTGGAATCGATAAACTGATAAAACTGAATTTTTTTAAAAGTGAAATCGGAAAAGACTGAAATTTTCCGAAAAGTTTTGCAAAAACTGAAATCGAAACTGAAAGTTAAGAGATTTTAAATTCCAAAAACATTCTGGTATTGAGAAGTGAGAGAAATGGTTTTGATTTATAGATACACTTCGTCTCATCCCGTCAGACTATCTCTGAATATATATATATATATATATATATATATATATATATATATATATAATATATATATATATATATATATATATATATATAAGGGCAACTTATCGGCTTTTTCTTTATGGTTCTATCTTTTCAATATATTCGCCTCCCTCTTCGTATAGGTGGATAGATATCAGAGTTAAAGAGAAAAAGTCACAGCAAGGTGAGAAGTGGATTAGCAAGAGCAAAAAGTAAAAAAAGTATCAGAAAACTGCGTGACTTTAAGCATGGGGCCTCATTTTTAAGTATCAGTTCAACTGAAGCTTTCGAAGGCGAAAGATCAATTTTCCTGACGAAGAATAACAACTGCGCCTTGCACTATGATACGAAACCAAATCAATAATAAAAGGCTTCATAAGGAATATATAATTCAAAGATATGAATATTAAATATTTGAGTTTACTGCAACTAAGAAAATGTCGATATAATTCCTAAACTGAACTCCAAATCGAAACTGAGATTAAAAAAAATAAATAAATAATATATATATATATATATATATATAAGTTTCCCACCTCTGATTATAATACAGTTTGAAAATGGAATTAATCTTGATTGTACTAAGAGGGAAATGAGAAATAAGAGGAATTTGTTCCAAAAAGCGAACTTATTCTTCCCATAGGTGGAAATAGCATGAAATTAAGGATGATCCGAATCGGTTATTTCCACTTTTGTGACTTATTTCATATAAACCGAATAGAGTTACTATCATTTTGTTTTTCAAGTATTTTCAATAAATTAAATTTAAAGGAGTTGACCCCCCCCCCTCACACACACACACACTGTTTCGGTCTTGCCGAACGGCACTGATATATTTATTAATTCATTACGGTATAATTGCTCTGTGGAGCTACTAACGTTTTAAGATGTACAAACAACAAATCCCTACTTGTGTGTAATTCGATAGATGGCAGCACTGGTGGTAGTTTCGGTCCAATATCGTGGCCCCCGAGATCTCCGACTAACCCGTTAGATTTCTTTTTTATGGGGCCTTACGAAAGAGATGGTCTACAAGACCAAAGTATCATATAAACGAGAGAGGAGCTCTTGCGTCGGATTATGGATGCCGCTGCTTACATACGAGAACACCCCGAAATGATTCAATGGGCAGTGGACTCTCGTTTGGAACGAGCAAGGTTGTGCATTGAAAACCGAGGCGGATATTTTGAACATTTCTAAGGTGTATCTCATAAAATGTAGCAATAAATACATCAGATTAATACTCTCGTTTATTTTTTTCCGTGCACCTTAAAACGTCCGTAGCTCCGCAACGGTTGGAAATAGCACCGATGTTGTATTAACTTTTTTACTCGATATCATCCCCCAAATCACCCCCCAAAGTATGGCATACCGGTTGTAAAACACACTATATATATATATATATATATATATATATATATGGGATGAATTTCACAATTAGACACGTGAAATGAATGAATGATGTAAACCCACAAGGAAAAAGAAAAATTATTTCAAGGTCTTTCGTGAATTCAGAAGTACACCTCGTCAGGGAATGATCATTCCCTGACGAGGTGTACTTCTGAATACACGAAAGACCTTGGAATCATTTTCCTTTTCCTTGTGGATTTACATATATATATATATATATATATATATATATATATGTTGGTGGGGTTGTTTAACCTAATTCGCAACATCTAAGGTCATATAACGGAGGGGACCTACAGCTTTACTTGGTATCTGAATCATGGGTCACTCTATAATCTGGAAAAGCGACCGTTCTATTTGGTTTACTTCAAATAATACAAAGTATTTAGCATATATGTATTTCTGTGATCGAAACGTCCAGTTACCTTCTGTAATACGTTTATTATTACGAAACTTTAGATTTTCTTTTCATGCCGTCTAGGCCTAGGAATCATCTTGAATTTACAATTCAAGATGGCGTATTTCTAGTTGTTTTTTTTCCACGAACACGACTTTTTAAATTATACTTTCCATCTCCGGTTTTTTGTCATGAAATGTCCCGAATATTCTATAATATATGAATCAAGCAAAATAGAACGTCATATATATATATATATATATATATATATATATATACCGTACTCAATCCTCAAACGTTGAATGTGTACACTTGTGCTATGGACGAAAAATTGAATTGATTTGTATCTCTTGTGATCTACGATTTACTTTCTTAAACAAATTTTTAGTAAAAATGAAGGGACATTTTATACTTCAGAATTTTATAAAAGGATGTATTTTTTCGTTTTCATTTTCTATTTTGTAAAACTCTGAAAAATCTTTGCAGTCTTTTAATAATTGTAAATACAGTATTCGCGCGGTTATCCGTGTTTCACTCAACCACGAATCGACTTAACCGTGATTTACTAATTGTAACCATTGTTGTGCGCTTATCCGTGATCATGACACCGAGTTAACCGTAATTTGGTATGGTGTTTACATCCGCGGCTCGCAACCCGCCAACCCACCAGTCCAAAGCTGGGCACTTGCGTTTTTTTTTGCGGTACTGCGGTACTGCGGTACTACCGCACTACCAAACCGGTACCGCATAACGCAGTACCGCAAAGGATCGCTGAAAGTACAGCAGTACCGGTTTGGTAGTGCGGTAGTACCGCAGTACCGCAGTACCGCAAAAAAAAACCGCAAGTGCCCAGCCCCGCCGGGGCCACCACAACGCGCTTCAGTCACTATTTCTCCGCGATTTATATTTGTGCTCATAGTTTCTCATATCTTTACGTCTTGTGATGACTACAAGTTACTTAATTGTATATTATACTGTAATGGAATAATACTGAAAGTGATGGTGTGGAGGTGAGAGTTGCTTCGGGCAGCAGTGGATGCAACACTCACCCACCGGCGGGATATACCGAATTAACCGTGAAGTCGGGTTATCCGTGATCATGGACTGCCTCTCAATCATGGATAACTGAGTGAGTACTGTATTAAACCTTGTATTAAAAGGTTCTTAAATTTTTAGCAAATTTTTGTATATGTAAAGACATATACATATATATATATATATATATATATATATATATATAAAACTTTTCAACTTTTCAAAAGCGAAAATAATGTTCTGTGCGATGATTTCTCATTTCACGGAGGTCAGGCTTGTTGCCCCTGCTCTAACATATATAGAGCAGGGGGCAAACTATGAGGATGAGCATAGTTTGTGCTTGAAACGTTGCAATATACAAAATATAGTCCCTTTCCAACTTGATGGATGTTTCTTTCCTTCTTGTCTGTTGCTTTCTGCTTAAATTGAAATTGAAGCTTGCCAGAAGCGGCCTTCACCAATATGTATATATATATATATATATAATTTTTGTGGCGTTTGGCTAAAAAGTGCAGCAATCCATGAAGCAACATTATTTTGTAATCATTCGAACCTGGCAGGTGGAAAATGTAGAAATACTAATTGCCTGATACAGAAGGTTGACAAAAGTAAATAGACACTTTTTTTTTTTACAATTTTTTTTATTTGATTAGAAATGTCAATAGATAATTACAAATTAAATGAATCAGTCTATTTAAAATCGTGTTCCTTTCCCTTTTGTAGTTATTGATTTAATAACTTTGTCATTATTATTTTTTTATTTTTATAATCAAATAAATTTTTTTTTTTTTTTAAAAAGTGCCTATTTACTTTTGTCAACCTCGTTTGTAAGTCAGGTGGCTGCGATTGAACTTAGTTGGCTTTACCCGTTTCATTATTAGGATTTAAGGTAATAGGATTCTTTCCTGTATTAAATACATAGAACTTGGACCTGAGAATTCCTTCAAGTACACAAGGTACGAACGACTTTGACGACAAGAAAAAGTTTTTGATTTTCGCAACTATTCCCAACGACTAAAGTGGTTGGTTGGACAGTTTTAAGGTTATCGTTGGTCGAAATTAACTGGGACGGTAAAATGACTGTTTACGAGGTTTTATAACGACTTCCTTGTTTACTTTCAGAAGAAATTCTTCGAAGGGAGATTGTTCTGATTTATTTAGATTTATTTCTTCACACGGATTGAAGGGGATTGTGGACGGGAATGTATCACGCCAAACTGTACTGTTCATAAAGTTGAAGGATCGCAACATTCCTGTTATTTAAAGGACTTATGAATGTCATGAACACGACAGTCATTCAAATGAATGGAGTCATGTTGAATTAAATTATTTATAAAAATTCTTTGAACGAAATGATTGAAACTCGTTTGTGTTAAACTGGAATTCTTGGTTAGAGTTTAATGACAGTTTTGGAATCCATTCATTTGTTTTCAGGGGGTCAAAACCTAATAAATTATCAGTAGGAAAAATAACAAAATCATAGACAAAAGTAGTCAGCAGGAGAGGTAAGTGTACCTAACTCTAAGTGGAGTTTAGTCTGACGTAAAGTATGACTTGTTCTCCCATTAACACTTAAAAAAAATTAAAAGAGGGAGTTATTTTCAGATATTTTGGGACTCCTTCCCCCAATTCTGTCTCCATTAAGTGGGCTGATGAAAGTACTCGTACCTCTCCTGCCTGTGTCAGTGAAACTAAATAAATCTGAGCTTCTACAATTTTTTTTTTTTAGTTACAATCATATATGATGATTTTGTCAAGTTCAGTAAAAGCTGATTTGCGTCCATCCATATATAGACATGATCTAATTGCCTGTTCACCGCGTTCATTAGGGGGTTGATATCGTGGTGTGTAGAAGTGAGTGTTGTATCGTCTGCATATTGAATGTAGTTTAATGTTGTTGATTGATAAAAATCATTTACATGTATTAAGAAAAGTAAGGGTTCAAGGATAGATCCTTGTGGAACCCCACTTTCCAATACAGCATATTCGGATCACCTGAAGATCAGGGCCCCCAGCCTCATCTGATTGCTTGTTTCGTTAAAACTAACGAAAATATCACGACGTAACCTAACCCATCGTCAAGGGCGTACAGTTGACCTAACCGGGCATTCAATTTAATAATAATATTTTCGTTAATTTTAACGAAACAAACAATCAGATGAGGCTGGGGGCCCTGATCTTCAGGTGATCCGCATATTCTGATGAAATGTCATTTACTTTAACAGACTGGTGACGATTAGAGAGATATGACTTAAAACCAATTTAGCATATTTCCCCTTACAATATACAATAGGTGTTTAATTTATCTCGTAAGATATCATGTGAGAGCGTATCAAAGGCTTTCGACAGGTCGAGGAAAACTAAGATGGTGCTGGTTAAGTGTGCGGTCTACCTACGATTGGTTAGGTTTAATCATGATATTTTCGTTAAAACTAACGAAAATATCATGACTAAACCTAACCAATCGTCAAGGGCGATTGACAATGGGATGTAAACAAACAATTAGTAAACAAGATAAGAAGCTATAATTAAAAGGTAGACCGCCGAATCGTAGGTAGACCGCACACTTAACCAGCACCAACTAAGATTGTGTTTTTTTTATAGGTTAGGTTTTTATTGATATTTTCTAATAACATGTTGATAGCGTCTTCTGTAGACGATCGATTTTATTAGTTTGAGACATTTAATAACTTGTGACTCACCATAATTATTTGAAATGCCTCATGCAGAATCATTTTTTTTCAAAAAAGGGTCTCAACAACCACACCGACCGAGCTGAGGAACAAAAATGTCACAACTCGAATCAGTGTAGATTTGTGTGTACTACTGAATAAAATGTCGATAACGTTCTCACTCGTGCCATTTTAGTGGAGTCCATTCAGACGAAAGTGAAGTCCTTTGCGTACGTTTCGTAGATTCCTCGTTATTGGTTGGTCAAATGTACGGGGCTCCAATAAACCTTAGCCCCCCCGCCCATGGCCTAAACCATTAGAGGTACAGTAAAACTGAACATACCTTACAAAAGAGAATTTAATCCTGCATTTAATGAGAAACAAATAAAACTTGGTGTTCCCGCCATTGGCTTCCAAGACAGCCTAAATTCGCTTTGGGTAGCTTGCCAAAAGTGACGTGAATAGATCTTGATCGTTACGCAAATTTGCTAAAACAGTTTCAATGTGTTGCGTCATTGTATCCTTCGAAAATCGATTTGCTGCAGGTTCTTGAAACAAGAGACATTCAACCTTGTCCTTTATAACTGACCCAATGCGTTCACAGACGTTCAGGTCAGGAGAATTTCCTGTCCATTCTTCATTTCCAAAGAAATCGATCTCATGGTTCCGCAACAACTGTTGAGTGGCTAATGCCTTAAAGCAGGGGGCCTTATCGTGCAGAAGTGTGACCTGATCGACATCCATAACATTGTTTGGGTTTCTTAGAAAAGGAATGACATGCTGGGATAGAATAATATCACGAAAATACTGTCCATCCCAACTCTGACCATTTGGCTTCAGCACCCACATGAGCTTCTTTGCAGTGAACAAAACAAACACACCAACACAGTCTGGACTTTTCAATAATTCGCGATAATATTCATTGTCATCGATTTCATCTGGTGTTGTGGCCCACACTCGATCATTTTGGTAGTTAGGCCGACGTGTTACGTAAACAAAAAATTCATCGGAGACAGCTAAATGCACGAAATCATCCACATCCCAATCTTCAAGATAATGTGCAAACCACATTCTGTTATCGATGTTAAGTTGAGTTTTTCTTGGCTTTGGAAGTTCATGCCAAGGCTTTAAACCTTGCCTATGACGGTACAGTCGAATGATCTCACCACTAACGATCTTTCCTCTCAACACTTCGATCTCTCTAGAAAGTTTAGCACAGCTGTTTTTCCGCTTACGCGTACCGCTTTCAATGATGTCCTTTGTTTCCTGAGAGAATAGCAAATTTGGGCGCCCAGATTTGGTTGTATCCATTTCACATTCATCCAAAGTTTTATTCCAATTCTTTTGACGAAGTCCTCACTTCTTCGCAACTTTTTGGCAACCCATGAACGTGTTATAAAGGTGGCTCCAGCATCACGAGCTTCCCGAAATGTTATTGCTCGTACGCGATCTATCACACGTTGCCTCTCCGAATCACCAATTAATTGAGAAGCCATTATATTATCACTTTATCAGCTAGAATAATTTTAATACCTGCAATAAATAAAGAATTTTATATATTTTTATAATCACTAAAAACTATTTCGATATAAGTAAACATGTAAGCTGCAAATGGGGGGGCTAAGGTTTTTTGGAACCCCTTACCACACTTGTGGGATTGATTAACGTGATATTTCTTCGATCTTTTGAAACCTTGGTTGAAGTAACGTTCTTTAACTTAATGCTGTAAGACTTTACATAGATAAATTATACCAGTATTAAAATCAATGTCACCAGAAAAACATCAAGTTACAAAAGAAAGAGAAAATTAATCTTCTTGAATCCTTGATTTGGGTTATCAAGGATTCAAGACGATCAGCTTTCTCTTTCTTTTGAAATTTGATGTTTTATTGTTGACACTGATTTTAATACTGGTATAATTTCTATATGTAAAGTCTTATAGCATTACTCTATACACTTCTGTACGATATGCAACTGCAGAGTTTAAGTTAAATGTTACTTTGCTTTGTATTTGGTCATTTTCAGATGTTATACAATTCAGTACAAAGAATTTACATTTTCTGTTCCCGTTTCTAAACACGTTTGAACACTTTCCAACACGTTTTTGTGATTCTTTTAGTTTCTAAAAAGTTTTCCCTTGTTTCCATTTTGACGAGACAAATAAGTGAGTGGCCTGTTCTACTCTCTCTCTCTCTCTCTCTCTCTCTCGTTTCCAACTGGATTGAAGATTGGTTAAGAGATAGAAAGCAGAGAGTGGTAATATATGGTGTGGCTCTGGAGTGGGTCCCCGTCACCAGTGGGGTTCTACAGGGCTCCGTTCTGGGTCCTTTACTTTTTATCATCTATATTAACGATATAGACATTGGGACTGATAAGTACAATTTCTAAATTTGCAGGCGATACCAAATTAGGAAATAGTGTCGGTAATGAGGAGGGCGTAAGAACGATTCAAAATGATCTTGATAGGTTGGGCGAATGATATGGCGCGTGGGAGATGCCATTCAGTTTGAACAAATGTAAATTAATGCGCATAGGTTACAAGAACCCGAAGACCGATTACTCTCTGTTGGGGAGGAACTTGACTGAGTGATCTAGAGAAAGATTTAAGAGTTTATATCAGTAATGATTTCATATCGTCAAAGCACTGTGCAGAAGTCGAAAAGAAGACCTTAAAAATACTAGATTATATTAAAACACAGTTTCAGTTTAGAAACAAGGAGATTGTAATGTATCTTTACAATTCACTAGTTAGACCTCAACTTGAGTATTGTGTATAGTTTTGGTTTTCGTCCCTTAGGAAGGATATAGAAAGGTTGGAAAGGGTAGAAGCAATGGGCCCCAAAATTGATCCCTTCAATGAGACTACAAAACCACGAACGTACAGTAGATTAGAGCGCTTAAATCTGTTTACTTTACAGATCAGGAGGTTGCACGGTTAGCTTATTTAAGTTTTCAAGATGTTCAGTGGAATAGGAGTGTAGGACAAAAGCCCCCTAGGAAGAATAATAAGAAGAATTTTTTCATAATTATTTTTATTCTTTATTATTTACAGTTTATGTTTATAGTTTATAGTTTATGTATCATATTTTGGCTCTCGTCATTTTCGTTTAAACTAACGAAAATACACAACTTAACCTAACCAATCATCAAGGGCGTACAGTTGACCTAACCGGGCATTCAGTTGACCTAACCGGGCATTCAGTTGACCTAACCTGGCATTCAGTTGACCTAACTGGGCATTCAGTTGACCTAACTGGGCATTCAGTTGACCTAACTAGGCATTCAATTAACATAACAGGTTAATATTGGTTATTTCACCTAAATATCTTCTGATCTTTTCAGATTAGATGTGGCACCTCTTGCCCTACCCAGAAATTTGTCCAGGGGGCTTTTGTCCTCGGGGGCTTTTGTCCGGACCCGGTGGAATAGACAGGGTAGACCACAGGATATTATTCTCATTTATTACCAATTCGACAAAAAGTAATGGTTTTAAATTGGAACTAAAGGCATTTAGTACCTCTATCTGCGGCAATTTCTTCTATAAAATAGTTAATATCTGGAACCAACTTCACTCGGAAATTGTTTCAAGCCAAACCGTAAATATGTTTAAAAATAACCTGGACAAAGTTCTGAATACATTCATAGTTCAAGACTAAAATATAACTAACCCTGCAGGAGTTCGTCTGCACGGTTTGTGTGTGTGTGTGCATTGGGTAGTTATAGAACTAGCTTATATCTTCACTTTCCTGTAAATTTTCTTGGCTACTTTTCCAGGGTCAAGGTATTTTCTTCAACCTTTTTCCGTACCCGCCTGTTGCGGGGAGGGAGCGGAGGGTGGGGAGAGAGCCTTATACTTTTCTATCCAGTTTTCTACTACTGCTAGAATAGTCAAAAGAAGAGTGAATTAGTAAATAACAGGAACCTCCTAGAGTGGGTCGGAAGGTCTTTGAGGTCTCTCTCTCTCTCTCTCTCTCTCTCTCTCTCTCTCTCTCAATGTTTCCTTTCTTAAGAAAAAAATTATCAAAATATATATTTTTTCCATTTCTGTGAACATGAATTCTGAATTCCAATTTAAGTGAAACTGTAAGGTGGAAGGAGTTAGTAAGGTGGAAAGAGATATAGTGTGTGTGTGTGTGTGTGTGTGTGTGTGCGCGCGCGCGCGCACGTAAAAGTTACCTAATTAGATTCTATTCTGTTCAGCGATCGAATTTCTAACCAATTTTATTCTCTCAAAAATTTACATATTTTAGCGAAAGTTTCAAGAAAACAGAAATAGAAGTTGGAGGTGCAAAGTTAATGTAAAGTATCTGCTACAAACAATTAATTGCAGATACACCAATTTATTCTCCAAAATCTAATATATACACTTTATTCGCAAATTAACAAAAAAATGTCTATCTGTCTGTTTGTCTGTTTCTCCTACCTTGTTAATAGGTCTAAGAATAGAGTAGAAAAGTATTTTGTAGGAATACATATTTTCATAATAAACGTAAGAGAACCTACAAAAATGCATGGCATGGATTAAGCGAGGGGAGAGTTGCGTTTCTGCCGTCACGATTTCTTTTTTCTCTTCTTTCCTTTGGGTGGCTGGATGCACGTGACGGGTGAGGGCATGGTGAGGAAAATCTGATTTCTGTTCTCAATTCCTGTTTCAACCTCTTTCCTGTAGAACCATTTCGTCACTTTGCCGGCGTCATGGCTTTGCGCGTACGTGGGTGTAGATATAGAGAATTTAACCTTTATCTCTCTTAATCCTTTTGGGGCAAGCCTGGTGTGGGCCATGGGGTCTTTGTTGGACCGATACTTCTGTAAATAGAGCTGTGAATATGTTGGCTAACATTAAACCATATGTTTGAGGTTTTTGTGACGATACCAAGTAGTTGATATAAGATAAGCACAAATATGTTATTGGTTAGTTTGTACAACGGTGCTATCCAGTGTACGATTTCTGTGTGTGTATAGCGTAATTAATTGTAGAGCTAGCTTATATATTCTCCTCTTTCCTGTAAAATTTCCGTGGCAACTTTTCCAGGGTCAAGGTATTTTCTTCAACCTTTTTCCGTACCTGCCTCTGGCGGAGAGGGTGGGGAGAGAACCTTATGCTTTTCTACCTAGTTTTCTACTACTGTTAGAATAGTTAAAAAATGAACGAGTTTAATAAGAGGAACTTCCCCGAGTGGACCGAACGTTGTTTGATGCTTCCTCTTGTCCTCGTAACTCCTCGTAACTCTCTCACTGAACTGTACTTGTCTCATTTAAACTAAAGCAAATCATAACAGAGGAAACCTGTTGTTATAGAAACCGGGGTTTAGGTTAAGTTTTGCGTAGAAACGTATATATCTACTTTGAACTGCTCATGTACTTTTCACGTAATAAATGGTGAAGTACTTTTATCGTTTGTGCGCATGAAGTCTTCTACGTAAGACCTTTGAAATTAATCGATGGATTTTAATTTTTGCGTGTGAAGTACAATAATGTACTCTTTTTTACTAAAAGTACAACATTATATTAGTATAGTACAGTACTATAATAGTTTATTGTAATTCATACTAGAATTATGTATGTTAATAAGGAGTGCCAGAAACTGGTACAGCGCTCAGGCCAGACTAATGCCGTACAGCACTAACTCCTGGATTATTGTTACCAGCACCATCGAGAGTCGGAACGGAACCCCCGACCTCAGTCTTCACTCTGCTTACGGGAAAACGGCGTTACCCACTAAGCTACGGACGCTGGTCTAACATTATATTAACGAATGCCCATAGTGAAACGTACCAAATAAAACGAAACGTATATCAAACAAAAGACTTCGATCCATGGCTTAGCAGCAGGTTATTAAAGACAGTCAACCAAACGCCTAAATTACATGAGGCCCTCCTTTGAAGAAGTGGCTAAGCGACAGAAGTAAAAAACGCTACAAAACCCAGTTAAAAGTTGTACCAAATTTAAAAGTTGAATAACTTTTGAACTTCTGAAGATATTTCGACGAAGTATCTTCAAAAGTTCAAAAGTTATTTAACTTTTAAATTTGGTACAACTTTAACTGAGTTTTTTATTTTTGTTGCTTAGCCACTTCTTCCTAGGAAGGCCTCCTATAAATGTCGGGAAAAGGTGATTTACACTAAACCTAAAACAAAAAAACTTGATAAACGAATCCAAAAGGAAGAAACGACACTATTATTACTCAAATAAATTTCGTGACTGAAACGGTGATCCAAAATTGACGTGGAAATTAACGTACGAAACGTTAAAACAAACGCTAAAAAGAGGACGATTTTTTCCGCAGAAACTTCTTGTAAATGATAATAATTATGTTATTGATTTAATGACCATATCGAACGAACTCGTAAACATTTCTCAGATATAGGAAGGCCGATCGGGGGAATGTCTCTCCCCAATTCCTTCGGAGGTTTTCTTGGGGAAGAACCCCCCACACACCTGCACAATTTCTTCTTCTTCCTTTTTTTCATTCGTAAATTACTGTTTTCGGTACTTACGTATTATCGGGACTACCAAACGTCATTTTCGTTTAAACTAACGAAAATATCACAACTTAACCTAACCAATCATCAAGGGCGTACAGTTGACCTAACCGGGCATTCAGTTGACCTAACCGGGCATTCAGTTGACCTAACCGGGCATTCAATTAACCTAACAAGTTAATATTAGTTATTTCACCTAAATACTTTCGTCTTGTATGAAAATGCCCGGTTAGGTCAACTGAATGCCCAGTTAGGTTAATTGAATGCCCGGTTAGGTCAACTGTACGCCCTTGATAATTGGTTAGGTTAAGTTGTGATATTTTCGTTAGTTTAAACGAAAATGACGAGAGCAAAAATACATAATAAACAGTTTGTTAGTCCCGATAATACGTAAGTACCCTGTTTCTTAAAATTAAAAATATTTACCTAATTAAAGTTTATATTATAAACTAATGTCCGCTACTGAATTATTATTTTTAAAAGGAATTTAAATTAGTGTATAAATGCCATGATCTTGTGTATATATTGTAAATCTCGTATAATTTATGTATTGGCATGAACTGTAACTCTCATTGGGTCATATTTTTTCAGTTCCTCAGATTTAGTATTTAAAATTTATGTCCCTTTTACTGAAGTTTGTACCTGTAATCTCTCTCGTAGTTCTCGTCTTTTGAACAATGAAGATTTTGAATTTAAGAATTCAATGTTTGCTGTCCTTAAGGTACGCGTTGTTTTAGTCTCTTTTACCCCGTGAAGTTAGTGGTCTAGGTTAGGTCAGGTTAGATTTGGTTTGTTTAAGTTTGGTTAGGTTTCGGTTTCAATAATTTGATATCTTTCAACCATATGGCGTTTGGCCATTTGATGGTTTATACGTTTGGAGAGACGGATTGGGCCTGGATTTGACAATCATTGACGAGTCAGCTGTACTAATCCAATAAACGGTTCTTTTGCATTATCCTCCCAACACTAATTTTTTTATATAATGTTGGTTTGGTTTTGGTTATGGTGCTTTATTTTCCTTCCATTATAAAAAAAATTAGTGTTGGGATTAGGTTTGGTTAGGTTAGGTTAAAAACAGCCCGCCGCAGGTGTTAGCCGTAGTTAGCCGGCTTCAAGTTAGGTTAGGTTAAGAATATTTATTCATATAACTAATGATGTAATTTCAGAATATTTTGCTCCCAACACTTATAACTTTATTTTCTTTCCATTATAAAAAAAAATTAGTGTTGGGAGGATAATGCAAAAGTACCCAATAAACTCCCGAGTTTAGAATGAGTTCACCCGAGCTTATCCTTTAAGTGTTCTTACTATCCTTTATTTTCCACAGTCCTCTAATGCGTAATTGGGTATACGAGATAAGTGTACACATGGTGTGAATGAACTCTGAGGATATTATTTTCATTATACCTTTTACAACTTTTCTATAAATCTTCTTTCACAACTTTTTCTGTCAGCAGTGGCTGGCGGGGGAGGGAGAGCCTTGGCTGTTCTGTACTTATATTTACTACTATCCGGCTAGTCCTGCGTGAAAGCTTTACGCGTCTATAAGTGTAAGCATGGTATAAGTTTTCAGTGTTCGTATTTTTCATTGCGATTTTTACTACTTCGTTCTTGGGCTAGCCTAGAGTGGATCTTAGAGTCTTTGTTGGCCTTTAACTCCATAACTCTTGAGTACAGACATGTACTCAATGTATGAGTTCACTAAAACACATTTATGATTTCAATTCTATTAACAGTAACTTCAAATGACCTTGATGACCTTGGGAGGTCATATGTAAATACTTATTTATTAAGGGTTTGGGAATTACAATACGACTGTAACTCTCCAATTCACTCTTTTATTACAGTCTCATTTGAAGGTTGAAAGTATATACGAACGCGTAAACGAGAGAATATGTAATTATATAAAATTATATATAATTATATATAATGACAAGCAAATTTTCAAAACTTTGAGGTTGCATTAGAAAGTAACATCAAAGTTCTCGGTCATTATTTTCTGGAGTTATTCTTGCGTATTTAGTACACGCATATATATATATATATATATCAAAGCTATTGACTTCTCCTTAGGGAACCGGAGCTTACAGATGAAAAGAAGGATCAACACAACGGCAAACATTTTCATTTATTTGTACATCAGACGTTTCGACAAATCTTTTGTCATCATCAGTGAGTTAATTCTTAAAACCTTAAAAAAAATTGAAAAGTGAAAGTTACATCAATACAATATTAAGACCATTAAAATTAAAACCTAAAGCAAATGAAAATTGCATCAATCAAAATTACAAACATTTAAATTTCATCACTATAAAACTAAAATTAAATAAATTTCATCACTATAAAAATTAAATTACCTCAATAGGTAAATACACAATGTTTACATCCACTCCATACTTGGCAAAGTCTAAGAGGACCACTAGGTGGTCAGGGGATTAGAAAGGTATATTCTGTGAAACACGGTTGGTTTGTCAAAAGAGTCGTATTTGTAGGTATGAGCTATTATTTTAAGGGAGGGTTTGTTTCTATAATGTACAAAGATTCAAATTCGGAGTTCTGTAAGGTTATTGGATCTAATTAAAATTTCAAACTGAGTTTTGTGAAGGGGATGGTCGTTTTCATTACTGTGGTTTCTAATTGCGGATTGTGGAGGGCTACTGAGGGGACGGTTTACGGACTGACAAGCCCAAATGTTGAGAAAGGCGCACCTCCAGTTGGAGTTGAGTGCTGCAAATATACGCAGCCTTACAGCTGTCGCACGTGTATTTGTAAACAACATTGGGGCATACAGTTTTGGGGAATCATCTTTGAAACTTTAAAAAATTTGATAATTTAAGTGGTTGACGAAGGCGAATCTAAAATTTATTTGGGATAACTAGACTGAGTAGTTTGGACAATTCTCGAATACGCAATGATAAATAACCATAAAAAGGTAATTTAATATATCTGGTTTCTTATATTGATTATCATTGTTTAGTTACTAAATTTCAAACTTGCTGTGATAAAACTGTCAACAGACATAAAAGGATACATGCTGCCAAATTGGAAAAATTGGGAATCACTCAGTCGTTTTTTTAATAATCCAGATAATTTTATTTGTAATTCTCTAATAAAGTTTTAAGTATTAGAGAGAAAGAAATATTGTCGTTAGGCTTAAATTTTGATCTACCTCATTATAAACTAAATTTTTATAAATTTTTCCTGGCTTTGAAAAATCTTCTCATGAATATTAAGAATTGTGAGATCCGACCAAATTTCTCGTTTCATAACTTGGTAAAACAAGTGGAGAGCATCTCTTTTAAGAATTTTTATAATTTTAAACCCCATAAGGTGTTTTCTCCCCTCTTTAATAAGCAAGATTTTAAAATTCTTAGTAATTTTTGAAAAGGATAACTCTGTCATCATACAAAACCCGGATAAGGGTAAAGGAGTAGTGCTGATTGATTCAACAGTTACATAAATAGAATGGAGACAATTTTGTCGGATACGTCTAAATTTAAAAGGGTAAAAGAGAATGTCTGTCTAAATTACTAAAACTCGAAGATAAACTTAATAGGTGTTTGCGTAAATTAAAAAATAGTAATATATTGCTGACAATACATACAATTTTTTTATTTGCTTCTGGTTCTAATCCAGGAATTCTATATGGTTTACCTAAAGTCCACAAGCCAAATTTCCCACTAAGACCTATTCTTTCGGCATGTGTACATTCAATTATAACTTAGCCAAATTCTTCGTTCCCTTGCTTTCAAAACTCACCTTTAATGATTATTCTATTAACAACTCGTTTGATTTTGCTAAAGAGATAAAAGAGATCAATCATGCCGATTCTCTTACTATGGCCAGTTTTGATGTCTCATCATTGTTTACTAATGTCCCGTTAAAAGAAACATTAAATATCATACTAAATAAGTTATTCACTACTGATAATACTCTTATTAATGGCCTCACTCAGACTCAATTTAAAAACCTTCTCGAAATAGTGTGTTTTGATAATCTTTTCTTATTTAATAGCAACCTTTACAGCCAAATTGATGGGGTAGCTATGGGTTCCCCGTTAAGCCAACACTAGCAAATGCATTTCTTTGCCATTACGAAGAAATTTGTTGAAAAATTGTCCTAGTAGTTTTAAACCCATATATTACAGAAGATACGTGGATGACACTTTCTTAATATTTAACCATCCTTCACACGTAAAACTTTTTCGTGATTATCTTAATAAACAACATAGTAATATTAAGTACACGTGTGAAAACGAAACAAATAATAGTTTACCTTTCCTGGATGTTTTAGTTAAACGGGCCCATAATAAGTTCCATACTTCACTATTTCGGAAACAAACTTTTACTGGCTTGGGAACCAATTATTTAAGTTGTATGTTTTATAAATATAAGATTAGTGCTATAGTAACATTATTAACAAGAAGTTACCGTATTTGTTCGGATTACTTTTCGTTAAACGAAGAATTTAAATTTTTAAAACAGTACTTTATTAACAATTACTACCCTTCTCATCTATTCGATAACCAATTAAAGAAATTTTTAAATAACATTTTGATACTAAACTCCCGTAACTACAGTACAAAAAGAAACCAGATATATTAAATTACCTTTTTATGGTTATTTATCATTGCGTATTCGAGGTGAATTGTCCAAACTACTCAAGTCTAGTTATCCCCAAATAAATTTTAGATTCGCCTTCGTCAACCCACTTAAATTATCAAATTTTTAAAGTTCAAAGATGAATTCCCCAAAACTGTATGCCCCAATGTTGTTTACAAATACACGTGCGACAGCTGTAAGGCTGCGTATTGGCAGCACTCAACTCAACTGGAGGTGCGCCTTTCTCAACATTTGGGCTTGTCAGTCCGTACCAACCGTCCCCTCAGTAGCCCTCCACAATCCGCAATTAGAAACCACAGTAATGAAAACGACCATCCCCTTCACAAAACTCAGTTTGAAATTTTAACTAGATCCAATAACCTTACAGAACTCCGAATTTTAGAATCTTTGTACATCTATAGAAACAAACCCTCCTTAATAATAATAGCTCATCCTACAAATTACGACTCTTTTGACAACCAACCGTGTTTCACAGATATACCCTTTCTAATCCCCTGACCACCTAGTGGTCTCTTAGACTTTGCCAAGTATGGAGGTGGATGTAAACATTGTGTATTTACCTATTGAGGTAATTTAATTTTAGTTTTTATAGTGATGAAATTTAATTTAATTTTAGTTTTTATAGTGATGAAATTTAAATGTTTTAATTTTGTATTGATGCAATTTTCATTTTGCTTTAAGGTTTTAATTTTAATGGTCTTAATATTGTATTGATGTAACTTTCACTTTTCAATTTTGTTTTAAGGTTTTAAGACTTAACTCACTGATGATGACAAAAGATTTGTCGAAACGTCTGATGTACAAATAAATGAAAATGTTTGCCGTTGTGTTGATCCTTCTTTTCATATATATAATATATATATATATATATATATATGTGTGTGTGTGTGTGTGTGGTGTGTGGTGTGTGTGTGTGTGTGTTGTATAGTCTTATATGCAACTTCAAAGTTAGCGTAAAACTGTTTATCCTATTGACAGACCAGATGTCAGAGAAATTTGTGCATTCAAAGTTGTCCAGGGCTCAAACCTCATATATATACAGGGTGTCCCATAAGTCCGGCATCGTAGGAGAAATTCATATTTTTCTATTTCTACAAACCATAATTCATATTTTCTCCTTCTACAGGCCATAATGTCTGTGAGCAAGGAAGAACGAATCCAGATAATTCTACTCATAGGAAATCAGAGTCAAAGAGAGGTCGCTGTTGAATTCAACAGACTGCATCCAGACCGCGAGCCAATAACACAGAGTTGTGTTAGCAGACTTGTTGCAAAGTTTAAGGAAACAGGATCCATAGAAGATAAACCACGCAGTGGACCTTCAAGGAGGTCCACTGACGATGATACAGCGACTGCTATCCTGGCTCATTTTAACAGAAGTCCCAATAAGTCTCTTCGGCGATTGTCCGCCGAGACAGGAGTGTCGAAAAGTAGCATCCATCGCATTCTTCAGGCTCACAAATGGCATCTATATAAACTTCAGATCCTACAGAAATTAAGCGAAGATGATCCCGACCGACGGATGGAATTTTGTGAGTGGGCTACGGAACAATATGCTCGGGATGCCAATTTCCCGTCCACCATTCTGTTCAGTGACGAGACTGTTTTTTATGGAACTGGTCAGGTAAATCGACAGAACACCCGCTACTGGTCTCAAAACAACCCTCACTGGTATACCTCTTCAAAGGAACAAGGTGCATCTCAGGATGATGGTATGGTGTGGCATTTGGAAGGATCGCATCATAGGCCCCCTCTTTTTCGATGAACATGTCACTGGAGGCACCTACCTACGTATGCTCAAGGAAGAAGCATTTCCCAGTCTCTTGAACGAAGAAGGAAATTTCCCAACATGGTTCCAGCAAGACGGCGCTCCTGCACATTACAGCATCCAAGTAAGGGAATACCCGTACCAACAATTCCCTAATCATTGAATACGACGTCGAGGGCCCGTGGAATGGCCAGCTACAAGCCCGGATCTCACGCCACTAGATTTTTATCTCCGGGGCCACTTGAAAGCGCTGGTATACGCAGAGAAAATTAGGAGTGTTGAACATTTGCGGTAGCTCATTATTGGGGCATGTAACACCATTACTCCTGACATCATTCACTGTGTGTTTGCTGACTGGGTATCACGTCTGAATTTGCGTATTGAAAACAATGGTGGACATATTGAGCACGTTCTGTAAATAAAAGCTTTTGTTTGCCTTTTTTATTATTTTTCCTATGATGCCGGACTTATGGGACACCCTGTATATATATATATATATATATATATATATATATATACAGGGTGTCCGAGAATTATCTGTACAATTTTTGGCTATTATTAAAAGTCAACCATGAAGTGTAGAAATTCCAGTGTTGTCCCATTTTACAGAGAATCTCATTAAGTTTTTTCTGATACCACGTTTTGACAAGTTTTTCAGAAATGTACGCGGGTGCCAGACATTGATGATTTAAAAGCAAGAATCACAGCTGCTATTGAGCGAATTGATGTGGATATGCTGCAGCGTACATGGCACATTTGGAGTATCGATTGGATGTTTTGCGAATCACTAATGGTGCACATATCGAATGTTTGTAACAACGTTACTTAATAAAGAAACTTTTGAAAATACAGATTCTAAATAATCTTGTTTAAGAATTTTACGTGTGTTATCAAGAATTTTATTAAAAGATGAAATTGTACAGATAATGTTCGGACACACTGGAATTTCTAAAAAACTTGTCAAAACTTGGTATCAGAAAAAACTTAATGAGATTCTCTGTAAAATGGGACAACACTGGAATTTCTACACTTCATGGTTGACTTTTAATAACAGCCAAAAATTGTACAGATAATTCTCGGACACCCTATATATATATATATATATATATATATATATATATATATAATATATAATATATATTATATATATATTATATATATATTGTAGGCTACACGTACACACAAACTAGCTACTGCTTTGTTGTACATGTTTTTTGGGTTCAATTTAGGTTAGATTAAGTTAGTTTAAATTAACCTAACCTAACGTAACTAACCTAAAATAAAATAAAATTAAACAAAATGAAAAGCTTGGTATGCAAAATCGTGAGGTAGCACGAAGTAGTAGTAATTTGATTTAGTTTTTTAATTAAAATCGTAACGCGAGTGAAATTTGAAAAAACAATCGTTGTATACGATAAAAAAAGCGCATTCTCTAAATTTTTTAATGGAACCCCTCCCAAATGTAATATAAACGTAAGTGATTAAAATTTTGTAAAAACAAAAGCTGTTACATATAGGAACTTATATATATATATTATATATATATATTGCCGATGTTTCAAATACTAAAATTTACCGAATACCAAATATTCGGTACAAAACTATTCGGCAGAATACCGAATATCGTTTATTAGTTTCATTTGGGTTATTATTAGGCGTCAATGTAAAAACTTGAATAGAATTATTAAAACCTTATTATAAGAATACAATTACAAATAAGTTGAAATTTTATAATTCCCATTTTCTCCCGCACGGGTGAGATTGGGGATGGTCATACTACTACTGTAGTACAATGACTTCTTCAACAAAAAACTGCTTTTGTTGCATACTCCTCGCACTATTACATACCAACCGTCATTAATCATCAGTGGACTCATTATTCTGAGTGTTGCAGAGCTTCTTAGCCCCTGCGAAAAATTAACGAATGACTTTTCCTCTGATTCTTTTTGTCTTTCCTTACTATACCCCGGTGTAACGGGTCTCGTGGTATTTTTGCGTAACATAACTGATGATGCTGGTATTGATACTATGAAAAACGATTTGGGACGGGATCTAGGGTTTAAAGCTTTAAACCCTAGACCCTGTCCCAAAGCTGGGTCCTATTTGCTTAGCAGATAGCTGGTGAGAGAAGCTATATTTTGGGGCCTCTTTGCTAGTGACCCGTTGCCCACGGTGGGCTTCCATCATGAAAAAGAGAAACTAGTATTTGTCATTTACCATTACTTATTCGGACTATAGTGGATTTAATTTCCCAGAAGAGTTACACACACACACACACACACACACACACACACACACATTACGGTGGTCCAAAAAAATTAAAATTAAAAATATATTTCTCATAACATGTCTCATGTCATGACATATTTAGAGGTGGCGCAACTCGAAGCCTTAGTATCATTATACAGTTTGGGGTGGCAAATTTCTTCAAACTTGCGCCACCCTTAAAGATTAATGGATTTAGTTCAATATCCGGTCTGAAGTCTTTTTCCATATAAGAAATGAGAAAATGCATCAGGAGCTCGTGTTTGTGAATTTTAATTTTTTACCATACATGTGTGGCTCACCCTAACATACAACTCAGAATGGTCACCTGAGAAACTTTTGTTATACAGACTGCGCATGGAACAAGGAACTCTTCTGGGAAAATTAAATCATGACCCGGTCATGACCCGTTGCTCACGTTGGGCTTTCATCACGAAAAAGAAAAACTTTAGTATGTGTCATTTACCATTATTTATTCAGACTATAGTGGATTTAATTTTCCCAGAAGAGTTCCTTGTTCCATGCATCGTCTGTGTGTAACATTATATATACGAGTATTAGGGATGTACCGAATACTAAAATTCACCGAATATTTGGTGCAAAACTATTCGGCCGAATTCCGAATATTAGTTTTATTTTGGTTATTAGGCGTCATTATAAAAAACTGAAGCCTTTATCAGTTTAACAGCACATAGAATTAATAGTAAATGTGAGTAAAAATAGCATGTTTTAGCCACCAATCTGCCAGATTCCCATACTCATGAAAAATTTGCAACTGCATTGACTTCTGTATTGCAAGAATGGTCAATAAAGAGCGATCGTGCGCATGTAGTTGTGCACGACAGCGGCTGTAATATTACTAAAGCTGTTAGCGTTCTCAAAATTACTCATGTTCCTTGCGCGAATCATACTTTAGCACTCGCAGTTGATGAAACCCTTTTTGCCAGAAGTCTGTTTCAGAGATCTGAGTTGTGCGCCCAGTCTGTTGCATTTTAATTATTCATCTCCAGCCTTTGACAGACTTAAGGAATTCCAAAAGCAACATACAGTAATTTACCGAAAACAAAACTTATAAGAGACGTTATCACCCAATGAAACTCTACATTCTATATGTTAAACGACTTCTTCAACGAAAACTGCGGTTGTTGCATACGCCTCGGATTATGACATACTGTAGCAACCTTCAAATAATCATCATGGACTCCAATTCAGTGTGTTGTAAAGCTTCTCAGTCGATGTGAAAAATTAACGAATGTCTTTTCCTGTAATTCTTCTTGTCTTCACATGGTGTCTCCCGATGTAACAGGTCTCGTGGTATTTTTGCCTCACATAACTAATGATGCACGTGTTCATACTATGAAAAACGATTGAATAGAAAATTTACAATCTTTTCAAGCAATATATATATATATATAATATATATATATATATATATATATCTCTCTCTCTCTCTCTCTCTCTCTCTCTCTCTCTCTCTATATGCATATATGAAATTATGAAATAAGAGGAGAGAGAGAGAGCATCAAAGAGAAATCTGTTACTATCATACAAACCTAATAGGAATTTAATTACTTCCTTCTCCAGACTGCTCTCGGCCAAAGTTAATTTACACAATTGAACCGAATTCTATCATGCGCATGCGCTGTAAAGCAAATTTGAACATTTCACTAAACGTGAATTTGTCCCAGCTATCTTGCGATTTCAAATGATAACTTTTTACAGTATATGTATCATCAATTATTTCGCTCGTCATTGGAGTACATGTTTAGCTAAGCTGCTGGCTTTATAGCCGGTTAAATGTTTCAGGTATTTAGATTTGTTCCAAGTTCTGAAACTCCAGAAAGTCCAGTTTTGTAAATATTTCCATTTGCAAGAATGAGTTCTTTTCTTTACCCCTGTACTTAGTTACAAATTTTTGTTGTGACAAATCTATGATAAATAGTTGAAACGTTTAACCGGTTGTAAAGTCAGGCGTTTAGCAAAATAATTAGTGAAAGATGTAGAAGT
This sequence comes from Bathynomus jamesi, assembly GCA_023014485.1. Taxonomy (NCBI): domain Eukaryota; kingdom Metazoa; phylum Arthropoda; class Malacostraca; order Isopoda; family Cirolanidae; genus Bathynomus; species Bathynomus jamesi. Next base: position 310,960 of record JAJOZX010003785.1, on the reverse strand, counting down.
TAATCATTTGAAATCACTAGAAAGTTGGGTACAAATTGCTTGCTTTAGTGAAATGTTTAGATTTGTTTCAGAGGTAGAGTCGGTTTACCAACTCTTTTTAAGTTTTCACATCGCAAACGTTGATGGAACACTAATCGTTTAAAGAGACGAAATACCGCTAGTACTATTATTATTTCATAAAACTAAAATAACAGTACTTAACAACATTTTGAAAAAAAGTACCTAGTATGAAGTCATACCATTCGAAAATTTATATTAACTACAGCATTGATCGGTGTTCCCGTAAGATCAGCGACGTGAACGACGTTATAAAGGGGCACAACTTTTGGTCTAAATGATTGGCTATATTCGTAAGCCAAGACAATAATAGGACACGATAATGAAAACTTATTGTCCAGGTATTAATGGACATATTTTCCAATTGGTATAAACGTCAGCTGGAACCGCAGGATGACAGATGTCGACAAAGCGAACATTATAAAAAAAGGCCCCAACTAACCAGGACCCAGCTTTCAGGATTGAATATTATCACAGCTGCAGATTGAGAAAACATCGGAAAACCACCACAAAAAACTTACAAAGAAGATTCTCGAAGAAAAATTACCAGGGTCATCTGGGCGTGGAGGCGTACATTCCATATTCTTTCCACTACTAATGCAAAAATACTTTGGTTTAAACTTTGCTCGTTCTGTGCTATCCGAAACAGAGAGGAGGCGTTCAGAAGGTACTGTCGCCATCCAACTCCTGACTCTCACTTAGCTTATATTTCTGCCCGGAATCGCGCAAAATCTGTTCTTCTACTCGCCAAAAATTCCTTCATCCGACAAAAATGTGGAAACCTATCCAATTTTAATTTTTCTTGCTCTTTCTGGCATATAGCTAAGACCCTCTCCAACAACTTTACTTCTTCTTTCCCTCCTCTTTTCAATTCCGACAGCGCAGTTGCCGTCTTTTCTCCCGATAAAGCTGAACTCTTCACTCAGACTTTCGCCTCCAGCTCAACCTTAGACGATTCGGGTGTCGTTCTTCCATCTCCTCCTTCCTCTGACTTCATTATGTCTGAAATTAGAATCTCTTCCAAAGATATTGTTTCTGCCCTATCTGGGCTCAACTCTAGGAAGGCGTACGGTCCTGAGGGTATCACTTCTGTTATTTTCAAGAACTGTGTTTCTGTGTTGACACCCTGCCGAAGCAAACTCTTTCGTCTTTGCCTTTCATCTGAGACTTTTCCTTCATGTTAGAAGTTCGCTTTCATTCAGCATGTCCCAAAGAATGGCGATCGCTCTCAACCCTCTAACTATGTTCAGCTGCTTTGATTTCTTGTCTCTCTAAGTTTTTGAATCTATCCTTAATATGAGGATTTTTAAGCATCTCCCTCTCACAATCTTCTTTCAGATCGTCAGCATGGGTTCCGCAAGCGACGCTCTCCTGACGATCTTCTTGCATATCTCTCTGACTCTGGTCGTCCAACTTTCGGGATTTCGGTGAAAACTTTTGTTATTGCGCTAGACATATCAAAAGTTTTTGATAGAGTCTGGCCAAATCTTTAATTTCGAAACTGCCCTCCTTCGGTTTCTATCCTTCCATCCGTGCCTTCATCTTTTATTTCCTTTCTGGCCGATTTATAGCTGCGGTTGTAGATAACCACTGTTTCTTCTAAAGCTATTTATAACAGTGTGTTCCTCAGGGTTCTGTCCTGTCACCCACTTCTTTCCTCTTATTTATCGATGATCTCTTAAGTCGCACTTCTGTCCTATCCACTCCCATGCCGATGATTCCACTCATCATTCTCCACTCGCTCAACAAAGCGTCCCTCTCAGTCTCTCTATGATTTGCGTATGACGGCTGTGGTGCACTTGACCTCTTATCTTTCTACTGTCTGATTGGGACAGAGAAAACCTTGTGGCTTTCAATGCCTCAAAAGCTCAGTTCCTTCATCTTTCTGCTCGTCACGATCTTCCACACAACTATCCTTTACCTCCAACTGTACACAACTCAATCCTTCCTCTTCTCTTAACATTCATGGCGTTTCTCGTGATCTTTCCTGGAAAGATCACATATACTCTCTAAACCAGCTTCTAAGAGGTTAGGTATGTTGTGCCCGCTCCGCAGTTTCTTCATCCCAACTCAGTTGCTGTCTCTGTACAATACAAGGGTGTTGTCCGACCCTGTATGGAGAATGCTTCTCATGTGTGGGGTGGCTCAACCCGCATAGCTCAACTGACGGGTGGAATCAAAGGCTTTTCGTCTCATCAATTCCCCACCTCTTACTGTCTTCAATCTCTCTATCTTCGCCGCAATGTTGCCGCACTCTCTCTTTATTATCGCTATTATAACGGACCACTGCTCTTCTGAACTCTCTAACTGCATGCCTCCTCCTTTAAGGAGAACACGCAGCACCAGACTTTCGACATTTCTCATTCCTTTTGTGTCCAACTCTCAACGCAAGGGTTAATCGGTATTTTCAATCTTTCATCTACGCAACCGGTCAACTCTGGAACAATCTTCCTCATCCATCTTTCCTCCTGTCTATGATCTCCCATCTCTCAAACGCAGAGTCTAGGCATCTCGAAAACCTCGGACCTTGATTGTGGAGCTCACCTTCTCCTTCGGCGGCATTTTTTGCGGGCATTCGCCCTTGGCTCCTCCTTCCTTCCTGCATAAAAATTAAGTTCTTACATAATTAAATTTTGTTTTATACGAGATAAACTGATGAGAAATTACTTTGTTTTTAGTGAACTAGGTTTAGTGAAGTAACTTGATTCTCTCTCTCTCTCTCTCTCTCTCTCTTATATATATATATATATATATATATATATATATATAATATATATTAATATATATATATATATATAAATTTGTGTGTGTGTAGGCAACTGGGAATAAGTGAGATCAAGTGTGTGATAAGTCTTGATTGATTGATTGATTGATTGATTGATTGAATAACCTTTATTAATAATAAATAAATACATTGGTTTTACGCTTTACAAAAGACTTAAATAATTGTGAAGCTCGACTATTTATTTAATTTAATTTGGTCTTTAAGCTTTAGGCTTTACTGGACTCTTATTAAATTAAACAGATAGTTATTATTAATTAATAAAATAAATAAGTAAATAAGTTTTATTAATAGTTAATGTATGTATTAATCTTAACTTACCATTATCGATATGAGAAATGCAAGGTTATTATTGATGGCATTATACCAATACTATACAAAGAAATCAGTATTATACAAGAGAGATAAGAATTGAACAATCACAAAAAATGTGTCTTTAATACTAGATTACACACGAAAAATGAATAAACAATAGTAATGTACATTAATCCTAGATTTTTATTAGTATGCCATTATTAATCGGGATTTTAACTCGGTTTTAAACGAATTTACATTCACAATATTTTTTATATCAGCATTTAAATCATTCCATAGTTTCATTCCAATGAAAATGGGTAATTTTTGAGATGAAGACAATCTAAATTGAGGTATAACATGCTTTCATCTATTTCTGGTCTGATACGAGTGGATTTCTTGATGAGTTACAAAATATCTATTTACCCATTGTAAGTTAATGATTTTGTTCTTACACTCGTAAATAAAAATAAAATGTGCTACTTTGATTACATCACTGGGCTTTAGTAGTGTTAGCTCTTTAAATAATGCATTAGAGTGAGTGATCAAGGAAATCAGCATCAGATAATAACCTTATTGCTCGTTTTTGGATGACAAAGATACCATTTAATGCGTTGTTAGCGGAGTTTTCCAAAACGGGTGCAGTATGTTATATAAGGAAGAACAAGAGTATGATAAAGAGTCAATAAAACTTGTTTAGGGACTACATTTCTAAGTTTAAACATTATAGCAACGCTCCTTGAAATCTTTTTCGCGATACAATTTACATGATCACTCCTGTGCAAATTTATCTAGCATTACACCAAGAAAGTTTGTTACAGTACACTCCTTTATAGTCAGAGATGTACTGCTGTAATTGTTTTGTTTTTTTCTTGTAGGGGTAATAAGACCTTAGTAGCTCGGAATATTAAAAAATTGATAAAATTTAAGATTCATGACAATTAAATTTTTTTAAAGTTTAAGACCCCGCCTCTAAATCCGACTTAAAATAGTTTAAAAAGCAGAGATTAGTTGTTCCAAATGTCACATGACATTTGAAAAGCCATGTCAGCTTTAAGGGCGGGGTTTTGAACTCTGAAAAAAATGAATTGTCGTGACTCGTGAATCTGATAGTTAGCCAAAAATTTATACAAGAACTTTTTTTATTGTCGAAAAAAAGATGTTGGTCCTGATTAGGTTAGGTTAGGTTAGTTTAGGTTCGGTGAGGTTACGTTAGACCAGATTAGCGAGTACCTCACTATTTAATACCTTGACAGAAAACACCATTCGAGCTCACAGTTGCTTTCCGAAACACTTATATAGCTCCCTTTTCGGCTCGATGCCACTAAGGTTAGGTTAGATTAAATTTTGTGTGGTTAATAAATTTCCTTAGATATAGGGATTTTAAAAAGTCGATACCTCACTTATGCGGAGATACGCACATGTGTGTGTGTGTGTGTGTGTTTGCTGAACTCTAAAAAATCATTTTCAGTTTAGAACGTGGAATTATTTTTAGCTTTTAATAACTTTTCCAAAATATAATGACTGTTTTTTTTTAAAACATAATTTTTTTTGTTGTATTTGTTGAGAGATGAAAAATTTCGTTTGGAAATATTTTGAGAAGAAAATTTTTATACTTTTTTTTTTTTTTTAAATGAAACAAAACTTCATCTTGGATATTTTTTGTACTCCCATTAAACGTTTTATCATCTTAATAAAATATTCTTTTTCTCTCTCGAGTAATTTTGAAGTTTTTTCATAAATTTGTTGCCTTACTTTTTTTAATTATTTTTTTTGCAGGAAGGAACGGGCCAAGGGCCGACTCCCGCAAAGACGCCCCCGCCATAGAAGGAAAAGAGAACCGAAATCAAGGTCTAAAGTTTTCCAAATGCCCGGACACTCGGCGTTTCAAAGATTAGAGGTCATAGACAGGGGGAAAGAAGGATTGAGGAAGGTCGTTCCAGAGTTGACCGGTTAAGTAGATAAAAAATTAGGCAGTTAGTCACCTCCCATCCAGCGATGGGGGAAGGAGTTAAACATGAAGCAATTCGCAGTGTGAACGGAGGTAAGAACTCGTTATTCAAATGTAATTGAATGAAGTGTATACCGAGCAATCGTGGCTAACTCTAAACAAATCCTTTAACGAACCCGTCTCTATCAGTAAGGAAATAATAGTTAAAATTAATCGAAACTATTACAACATTCGGACCGTTCATTCGTTGGATGGGGTACAGTTTGATGCATTCAGATGATGTAGAGACCCGCAGTGAAGAAAAAAATAATTAACATAACTAAATAAACTATATTTTCTTATGATTTTTATTATAAAAACTGTTGGTGATATGATCTTTCTTTTTTTTTGTCATAATTAAAAAACATTTTGTCATTATTACCAATATTTAGTGGAAGTAACTAAAATACGAGGAGTGATCAAAAAGTATCGATAATTTTACTGCTACGGACAAATGAATGCAAATAAGAAATAACCGTTTACATATGTGAGTCTTCCTGCCCTCTGGTGTCTGCAGTCTGACACAAAATCTGCTACTATGAGTCAGTAGTTGGTTGAAGCGCTTAAAAGGAGGGTGTGTTTTTGCAGTACGTATAAATCTCTGAAATGGAACAACGCGCGTTCGGAGATGAACGAAATGATTAAAACAGCTTTTGGAAATGATGCTCTCGGTGTAACTAACGTTTACAAATGGCACAAAAAGTTAAAAATGGAGAAACATTTGCTCGTACCAGAAATCGAATCTGTTGGACATTTTCATCCGTACGAGAAGTGGAAGGGCGGCCACTGCGTTCCTTGTCTTCAAGCGATGTTTCTCCATTTTTAAACTTTTTGTGCCATTTGTAAACGTTAACTACACTGAGAGCATCATTTCCAAAAGCTGTTTTAATCATTTCGTTCGTCTCCGAACGCGCGTTGTTCCATTTCAGAGATTTATACGTACTGCAAAAACGCACCCTCCTTTTAAGCGCTCCAACCAACAACTGACTCATGGTAACATATTTTGCTTCAGACTGCAGACGCCAGAGGGCAGGAAGACTCGCATATGTAAACGGTTATTTCTTATTTGCATTCATTTGTCCGTAGCAATAAAATTATCGATACTTTTTGATCACTCCTCGTATATTATAGTACTACTAAATTTTAAAAACTTTATTTAATGGTGAAAGTTTATTTCATAAACTTAAACATTTTTATTGCCCGGTTTGAATTTCGTGATAGGTGGCACCGTGTCATATGACCCTTTTGGTAGTTATAAGAGAGGCAACACATCGATAAATGTTCCAACCGTAAAACTGTCAAAGGAGAACTTTACCGCTAGTTTCCAGCTGAGGGGGCGTCAAAAAGGGTGTAAATCCTAAGAAAGTTAAATTAACGTTAAGAGAATTAATTCCAAGAAAGAGATAAAAAAAAAAAAAATTCTCGAACTTTTTTTCATTAGGTAAACTTTTAAAGACGAAAGAACAATTAAATGTAGATAGTCCATTTGTTTCGCCATTCTTTCTTCTTTTATTTTCTTCTTGTCTTGTATATAAAGGGTGACTGTTCACGATTTCAGTTAAAGTACACACACTTCTCTCTCTCTCTCTCCTCTCTCTCTCTCTCTCTCTCTCAAAAAAAAAAAAAAAAAAAAGGTCACTTTAGGCATAAATGCCTAATGAAATTAAATTTGTTAAGGGGTCTATTAATAACATTGGCAAGGTGATACGACCGAATCTAACAAAAGGAATAGTCAAGGAAGGGTGCATTTTACGTTATTCGTTGTAGCGTGAGAGAAACAGCTGATTTGGACAGAAGGATGTACCAGCATAAATATGACCTGAGAACATGGAATAATATTAACAATAGCTGTTTGGTTCAATGCAGGAAGGGGTACAATTACGTTATTCACGTAGGGAATATACAGATGTTGAAGGAAGCTTTTCAGATTTTAAGCATAGAAGGGTTTCGGAATCCTTTTTATATAAAATCTTCGGATTCTTTTAATTCTTATGAGATGGACGAATTGGTATTTAATATTGGTAAGTAAATCTTAAAATGGCAACACTGGGTAGCCAGATGTACGAGGCTTCCTTGTATTTAGTCTTTTTAAATTTTTGTTGCTTAGTTTATCTTCGGTTATCATTATGTACCCTTACCAAGAAATTTGGAGGGGTCAAACTAGGCTGCACTCTCCTTTCGTCTGTTCGTCACTTTTGTGTTCAGGAAATCGCTTAATATGAATTAATAAAACTTCACACACATATGGATCATGAATAGACAATGCGTCATGAACAAGAATCAGGTCCCTGCATCAACGGTTAAGATCAAAGATAAGTGAAAGGTCAGATGGAAGTCCATACCATAACTTCTGAATCGCTTTATATAAACTGATGAAACTTCACGGGTGTATAGATCATTATAAAATGGTGGGTTTTAAAGAAGACTCGGGTCCATGCATTAAAGGTGAAGGTCACAAGTAGAGGTCAAAGGTCAAATGGAAGTACACACCATAATTTTTTTTAACTACTGAAGTTCATGAAACTCGCGATGTTTCGTGAGAAAGACTCAGGGTTTTGCACCAAAAGTGAAGGTTACAAATAGAGGAGGAAACAATGATGTCGCTCCGACATAGTTCTTGTTGGAGCTGGTTTTCCAGTTTTTATCTTTTCGACTAGCTTCAGAATTACACCGTTGTTACGGGCGAAATATGGGGTTGTGTGTGTGTGGGGGGGGGGGGGGTATTTTCTATATTTTTAAGTTTTAATTATTTTTAAAATTTCCATCTTATTGCGGGTGTATATATATATATGTTTAAATGTTTAAAAATAAGAATAAACGAAGAAATAGCTGCTAAATTTTTATTCATGATTTACAATAACTGTTCATAATGACTACCCTCGGCCCTAATACACATCGCGGCTCGTCTGTGAATCGCGCGTGTAGCTCGCATTAGTTCATTACGATTGTCCTTTATGAGGGCTGCAACATCCAAAATGCGACGGAACAATGCATCTCGTGTTTCCACTTTTTATGGTACACTAGCTCTTTCATGCGCCCCCACAGATAAAAATCTACAGGGGTTAGGTCCGGAGACCTGGGTGGCCAATTTTGTGCACCACCACGACCGATCCATCGACCAGGGAAGCGATCATCGAGATGCGTTCTCACTGTACGACTAAAATGGGGAGGGGCTCCGTCTTGTTGGAGGTACATACGTAATCGTGTTGCCAAAGATACATCTTCTAACGGTGGCGGGAGTTTGTCTTGCAGAAATCGTAGATAAATGTCACCTGTAAGACCACCTTCGAAGATAAACGGACCAATCAGCTGACCGTAGAGAATAGCACATCACACATTGGCACTGAACCGATGTTGAAAATTACTTTCCACAATGGCATGATGATTCATTTCTGACCACACATGGGAATTGAGTGTGTTGTTGACACCGTCGCGGGTAAATTAAGCTTCGCAGAACAAGACGTATCGATGCAATTGTCGATCGGCATTGAGCCAATAACAAAATTCCAGCCGTTGGGCACGATCCCCAGGTTGGAGGTGCTGAACGTGCTGTACGTGGTATGGATACATGTCTTCTTCGTGTAACGTTCCTTCGCGTACTAACATGAGGACTCCGCTGTACCATCTGAATAATGTTTTCTTGTTCAGCCACATCTTGTACCGGACGCTCAAATAAAACAGTAACGCTAGGAAATGAACCGCTCTCTCACAATCGCCGGTAAACGTTGCTAAATACTCGTCGATCCGGAATTCTTCGATTTGGAAAACGTCGCTGGTATTCAGCGACAGCAGCAGTAGTATTTCCATCGCAAAATCCGTAAACATACACTATATTGGCATATTCGGCATTTGAAAACGTAAAAGGCGTACTGAACGCACAAAACATCAACTGTACGCTGTGAAACACAACACTCTACTGCGTAGTTTAGTTCGGTTGGGTAGTAACGTTAATTCAGTTCAAGGTCACGCATGCGCATGCTTGAAATTCAAACATCCATAGCTCCATAACCGTTAAGAATCGGACCTATGTCGATATGGAGTTTTTGACTGGAATGACCTCAGCTATAAGCTCCCGAAGTTATGACATTTCGTCGTCACTCACCCTGTATGTATGTATGTATTAGAGCAGTGGTCTCCAAAGTGGGGTGCGCCTGCCGATCTAGGGGTGCGCGAAGAAAATTTGATGATTCTGATTTATCATTGTTTTTTCTTAGAAAATTTTTGAATTTCAAAAAGATGACCGAGAAAGAAAATATTCGCTAACACAGTCATTCCTAGGAATTTGCGAGATAGTATCCGCGATATCGCTTACTTGCGATTAAAATTTAGCAAACTAAATATCACAATTCGAGATCACCGCATTGTTTTGTAAAATAATAGTTGATTGACATCAGGGAAGATACAAGTTTACGAACCGAATTTCAACAGAAAACTGTGCACAATTGGTGGATTGGATTAAAAAATGAGTACCCAGATTTAGTAAGCGCAGCAAACGATGCGCTCCTTCCATTTGGATCTACATATCTGTGTGAGGTGTCTTTTTCTGCTATGATAGGTATTAAAACCAAGAATCGAAATAAACTGAACTTGGAACTGGACCTTCGAATCGCTGTATCACAAAGTGTCAAACCAAGATTTTCAGAAATTATGAAGCACAGTCAGCCACATTGTTCTCATTAAATTATATTGGTAAGTACTGTATATCTTCACCCTATCGTATTTCTGTTGTATACTATTAACTTACTAGTAAATAATGAAAGGATATATATATATATATAATCTTCATGTTCATTAGGGGTGCGTGTTATTTATTGTTGCTGATTAAAGGGTGCGTTATCAAAAAAGTTTGGAGACCACTGTATTAGAGAACTATAATAACCGTAGGTTGATTTTATACGAAGACTGAAGTAAAACGTACAGAAGAGAGGAGGCTTTGTCCTCGCGTCGCCCAGACGTTGCCTTGCGGCGCGGGGACGAACCCTCCTCTGTGTTGTACGTTTTACTTCAGTCTTCGTGCCTATATATATATATATATATATGTTAAACACAGACCGTGCATGGAACAAGGAACTCTTCTGGGAAAATTAAATCCACTATAGTCCGAATAAGTAATGGTAAATGACAAATACCATAGTTTTTTTCCTTTTTCATGATTTTAGCCCGACGTGGGCAACGGGTCTCTCGCAAAGAGATCCCATAAATATAGCTTCCCTCACCAGCTATCTGCAAAGCAGACAGGATCCAGCTTTGGGACGTGGATCTAGGGTTTAAAGCAAGCCTAGATCCCTACACTCAGAACCTCTATATAAGTAAAAGACTCGTTGCATTCACGTCGTGTTGAATAAATCAAAGAAAAAGGGGTAACTATTGTATTTTTAGCCAAAAAAAAACAAAACTTAAACCTCAACCGGGACATTGAGCGTCCACTTTTCAAGGCACGAAACACGTCCGTTTAGTATACACAAACTCAGAATGGTTCCCTGAGAACATTATATGTAAACACAGACCGTGCATGGAACAAGGAACTCTTCTGGGAAAATTAAATCCACTATAGTCCGAATAAGTAATGGTAAATGACAAATACCATAGTTTTTTTTCCTTTTTCATGATTTTAGCCCGACGTGGGCAACGGGTCTCTCGCAAAGAGATCCCATAAATATAGCTTCCCTCACCAGCTATCTGCAAAGCAGACAGGATCCAGCTTTGGGAACCATTCTGAGTTTGTGTATACTAAACGGACGTGTTTCGTGCCTTGAAAAGTGGACGCTCAATGTCCCGGTTGAGGTTTAAGTTTTGGTTTTTTTTTGGCTAAAAATACAATAGTTACCCCCTTTTTTCTTTGATTTATTCAACACGTGAATGCAACGAGTCTTTTACTTATATAGAGGTTCTGAGTGTAGGGATCTAGGCTTGCTTTAAACCCTAGATCCACGTCCCAAAGCTGGATCCTGTCTGCTTTGCAGATAGCTGGTGAGGAAGCTATATTTATGGGATCTCTTTGCGAGAGACCCGTTGCCCACGTCGGGCTAAAATCATGAAAAGGAAAAAAACTATGGTATTTGTCATTTACCATTACTTATTCGGACTATAGTGGATTTAATTTTCCCAGAAGAGTTCCTTGTTCCATGCACGGTCTGTGTTTAACATATAATGTTCTCAGGGAACCATTCTGAGTTTTGTATATGTATATATATATATATATATATAAAACCGTTCGTGTGTGTATATATATGTATATATATATATATATAACCTTCGTATATCAAGTTTTTCATTTGGTAATAACTTAGTTCGAAATCAATTCCTAACTACTCGACTGAAAACTTACAAACTGATGTTTGTTATTGCAAGTTCTTATTTGAGTTTGGATTTCAAACCAAATATTTCGAAAAGTTAATGGTAATAACGAGAACGTGTATATATATATATATATATATATCCTTTTTCGATAACACTAAATCACTCCAATTTGCCACATTTATAAATCTCAAAAAGAGATTTCTAAATTCTAAATGTTCTTTTAGGCTATTATAAATCACATAAAAGAGTTAGTGTAAAGCTACAATTATATAAATTCTTTTGCTACTATCATTATTTGAGTAGGACTTGCGAGCTTAATAATTAATCTTTTGTAAAACGTGGCACCATGGGAGTTCCTCCAGGGCGGAGTGGAAACGCTTTGAGACAACAGTGAGTGTTTCGCCCTTGGGCCAGCCGATTCGGTTGGGCCCCTTAGCTTTTTGATGTAAGCATTTGTTTCGTTTTACCATTTCTCTAAACAAGTGTTGTGTAAAGAATTTGATTTTCTAATTACTATGTATGAAATAAAGACTGACAAAGGGTGATGCGTCATTTTATACGGTGTCCGGCGAATTTGTCTACAACAATTTGTCTAAAGATACAATCTACAACAATTTGTCTAAAGATACAATCTACAACAATTTATCTACAGCAATTAGTCTACAGGTACAATTTATCTACAATAATTTGTCTACAGATACAATTTGTCTAGAGAGGAAAAATGAAAGCTATTTGATGTTAATTATTATTAATTTTTTCAAAAAAATGAAAAATTTGTTTCTGCAATCCGTTTTCTTGAGAAATGATAAAGAAAAATGTTATTGGATATTGAATAAATTTATTTACTGAAACGACGCAATACACTCCAACATCTTTTTGAATAAGTCGTAGCTGGTGTGGCGCTTACGCCATACAAATTCACAAAAAATGACAAGAATTAGTGCGATATCTTGCAAAAAACAATAGTATAAGAAACTCGATTAGGTCAGGTTAAGTTAGGTCAGGTTAGGTTAGGTTTCTCAAGAAAACCGATTGCAGAAACAAAATCAGGGTCATCGACTGCCCTTGTTTTCAATTTCGTAGGAAAATCGAGAGCAGTCCATGAAACATACTAGGTCCAATATTAGTAATAGTTTCTCTAGACAAATTGTATCTGTAGACAAATTATTGTAGATAAATTGTATCTGTGGACTAATTGTTGTAGATAAATTGTTGTAGACAAATTGTTGTAGATGAATTGTATCTTTAGACAAATTGTTGTAGACAAATTCGCCTAAAACCACTTTATACCCTTCAACGAGAGAAAAGCACTCCCTTCTCTCAACGGACTGAGAGAGAGAGAGAGAGAGAGAGAGAGAGAGAGAGAGAGAGAGAGAGAGAGAGAGAGAGAGAGAGAGAGAGAGAGAGAGAGAGGATGCCATACAAGCAAGGGTACAAAGTGTTGTTCCGGAATCTCGCAGTCAGATTAATTAACGGTATAAACTTCCTTGTTGATGCGAGGAAGCGACATACTGAGAATACTTTAAACAGTCGGAGATGGTGTAACGAAGAATAACATCATACCGAAGAGGTACCAATGGCAACGGGTGCCACGGAAAATTTTCTACACACTCAAATAGTGTGCAAGATTTGGTCTAACCTTTTCTTGAAATGATCCACAGAGGAACTGTTCATAACTTCTGAAGGTAAACTGTTCCACGTGTCACAGATCTTATACGTAAAGTAATTCCCACACACACTAGTCCTAAACCGTTTCAAATCCAACTTCCAACCATTGTTGCGAGTTGGGTTATCATTTAAACTAAACATGCTTTTAAAATCGACAGCGTTGAACCCGCGTAAGAGCTTGAAAACCTCGATCAGTTGACCGCGCAGCCTCCAAGTTTCCAGCGAAAACAAGTCCAGGGCGCGTAAGCGTCGATTGTAGCCCATATGCCTAACGGAAGGGATTAACTTTGTGGCCCTCGCCTGCACTCGCTCCAGCCTCTCAATATCTTTCCTGAGGGTGGGCGACCAGAACTGCACAGCATACTCCAGGTGCGGCCGAACCAGGGAATTGTACAGAGAGAGCACAATCTCTTTGTTCCGAAACTGAAATTGCCTCCTGATATAACCCAACAGCTTCTGGGCTTTCTTTTCCACCTCTACGCACTGTTTGGTAAACTTAAGGTCGCTGCTAATTAGCACACCCAAGTCCTTTTCCAAATCAGTGGCCTCGATATTACTCCCCAACATGGAGTAGTCCGACTTGGGATTGGCGTAGCCAATGTGCATCACCTTGCATTTACCCAAGTTAAACGGCATTTGCCATTTTTCGGACCACTCTCCTATCCTACGTAGGTCCGCACGCAGTTGCTCGATCGCTTCGGGCGTCCCAACATTGGCCCCAAGCTTGATGTCATCAGCGAATTTGGCGATCCGACTGACGATGCCACCGTCGATATCATTTATGTAAATGATAAACAACAGTAGCCCCAAAACGGAACCCTGAGGAACCCCACTAGTGACCGAGGCCCAACCCGAACTAACCCCTTTAATTACAACCCTCTGCCGCCTATTCTTCAGCCAGTTTTCAATCCACCTACCTACTTCCCCACCGATACCCAGTCGGCGGACTTTGGCCATTAGCCGGCGGTGAGGTACCTTATGAAAGGCTTTCTGAAAGCCGAGATAAAGCATATCAGTCACCTTACTCTTATCATACTCACCCAACATGACGTGGAAAAACTCGAGCAAGTTGGTGAGACACGACCTATGCCGTCTAAACCCATGTTGGGAGTCCCCAAGCAGCTTGTAGGAATCCAGATGGTCAATGATCCTATCCGCTATTATCCCCTCTAATAATTTACCTACAACTGAAGTGAGACTAATGGGACGATAGTTGCCTGGACTTTCGTGATCCTCTTTCTTAAAGATAGGGGTCACGTTGGCTTCCCTCCAGTCACCAGGCACCTGGCCCGTCTCCAAAGATTTGTTGAAGACTGTAGCCAGGTGGGGAGCCACCTGGTCGCGCACCTCCCGCAACACTCTGGGGAGAAACTGGTCTGGCCCAGGAGCCTTAAACGCGCTCAGTTTGTCTATTCTATCGGTAACGACTGTCGCGGTACATCGAACACTATCCAGGCCAGCACCTTCGTGCCTGACGCCTGGCTCGGGGATGACGCGGGTGTCCTCCCTGGTGAACACTCCCGCAAAGTACTCATTAAGCACATCAGCGATGTCCGCGTCGGAGGTCCGCAGAACGCCGCTTCGGTCCTTTAACGGACCTATCATGCTTCTAATGGGCTTTCTACTATTAATATAACTGAAGAACTCCTTAGGGTTTCCCTTGCAGAGGCTTGCCACCCGTAGTTCTTCGTTACGTTTCGCTAGCCTAACCTTCGCCTTCACTTCCCTACACAGGCGGACATACGCTTCAGTGTTCTCATGGGAACGATTGGCCTTCCCCCTCCTATACGCTACTTTCCTATTTCGGATAGCCGAAGCGATGTCACGACTGAACCACTTAGGCTGCGTTGAAGCAGGGGTGACCGGTTTTGAGGGTATGGCAGCAGACTGCAGCACCATAAACTCGTCCCGGAATGCACTCCACACTCCCTCAACATCGCCGCCGACCTCTAACCCCATCTCATCTACGCTATCCCGGAGGCTAACAAAGTCCGCCCGCCGTAGATCGAGCTTACTGCCTCTCGAGTTACTACGTTTCACCCGAGGGACGCACACACGGAACCTAATCAGACCGTGATCACTCCCGCCCAACGATTCGTCAACGGTGAGGCCAGTGACGAAGTTGTCTTCGGTCGTGAATACTAAGTCTAGAACGCTTTCGCCTCGTGTAGGCTCATTGACTCACTGAGTGAGGAAGTTCTCATCAGCAAAGTCAACTAGCCTCCTCCCTTCAGCATCAGCAGTCCTGTCTTACCACTTTATGCAGAGAGAGAGAGAGAGAGAGAGAGAGAGAGAGAGAGAGAGAGAGAGACGAATACATAAACATTTCCCTCCTCGGATTTTAGCTTTAGACACTCTCAATTTCGTGTCGAAGTTCATCACAAAAGGTCAGCCTTGGGATAATTTTAAGTGTTCGCACCAACTCCTGGAGTTTATCTTAGATCACTTTACGTCAAAACAAAATTCATCATTCGTCAGCAGAAATGTATTTTTCTGACGAAGGTTTCCTCGCACCTGCGTTTAAACACAATAGAAGCACTTTGTTCTTGTCTTCAGAGTTGGAGTTTCTTAGTTTGTCAGTACAAGATAAGAACTGCTCAAACGCTGACGCAGTTTTTCTTACACCATCAGTTTCGACCGTGAGAAGACTTAACAACATTTTAACGGGTTTTCATTCCTCAAGCTGTTAATGCTCAAGTTAATTTCCAAAGACAGTCCGTCTTGAAGCACCATCGCAAGAGCCTATACCTTTCACATAAACTCAGTGTCAGTAACCTTTTTGCATAGGCCTAACTCATTTGACCTACGGCGTTTAACAGTGTCGTGTTAAGCTACTTTATTATATAGTCTACAAATTTCATACAAACTATGAACCTAACCGAATAGGCTTTCTAAATTGTTTCCAGTACCGCGTATCCGTCTTAACCTAATATCGCATTTAGGCTTCTTATTGTTTATTAAGTAAAGTATTTTATCATCCTAATTATTGCATCGTAATACCATTGAATCACTGTACTTTTGTCCTCCACTCCTTTAATCCTCACTATTCAATAATTCTAATATTTACGCACTTTAATACGAATTATCTTATTATTAATCATTGTTAAGTAATCATTCTTTTATTTTTGATAATTTATCAAAAAACTACGAAGCCTATTAATCATCTTCCTTTATATTGACATTATTTATTTTATCGAAAGATCAAGTTGGTGACGCCATTATCAGGATTTAATTATTCTAATAAAATTTATTATAGAGCTTCCTATATATATATATATATATATATATATATATATATATATATATATATATGCGCCTCGGTGGTGTAGTGGTTAGCGTCGCTGACTACGAATCTATCGGCCCCGGGTTCGAGACCCGACGGCAGCCGGCGCGCAGCAAAACCGAGCTGTTCATCCTTCCACACAATAAAGAAAGTGGTTAGTAGATGAATGGGTACCCTAGGTGGCCTAGTGGTTAAGACGCTGGGCTGCTGATGGGGCGTGGTTCGGATTCCACGTTAAACTGTAGGTCTAAAGGTAGAGTGAAAAGCTTGACCTTCGTCAGAATGAACAATTCGGGCGGAAGCTAACCAAAGGGTGTATATATATATATATATATATACACACACACACACGACCTGGTGGTGTAATGATACGCATCGTTGACTACAAATCCATTGGCCCCCCCGGCTCCCGGCGAGTGCAGTTGACGTGCAGCTCAGCCACTGTTACATCCTTTCATAAAAAAATTGGTTGGTATGTAAATATGTATTCTGGTTAGGATGCTGGGTTACTGATCGGGAGATCGAGTTCGGGCGAAGGCGAGGACTTTGTAATTTCTGACACCCTCCGTAATGGATCGTAGTTTCGATTCTAGAGTAAGCTGTAGGTCTAAGGTGGAGCAACAAGCTTGACCTTCATCAGAATAAACAATTCAAACAAAACTAAGGCGTGTGTATATATATATATATATATACACACAGTAAACATGTGTGTATATATACACAGTATATACACTATATATCTTTCAACTTTTCAAATGTTCCATGCGATGATTCCTCATTTCACGTGGGTATATATAACCTAGGTTAACCTTGGTTTTGCTTCCGGCCGTATTGTTCATTCTGACGAAGGTCAAGCTCATCACCCCACCTTAGACCTACAATTTAACGTGGAATCCGAACCACGCCCCACCAACACCCCAGCGTCTTAACCACTAGGCTACCCAGGGTACCCACTTATCTACCAATCAATTTCTTTATTGTGTGGAAGGATGAACAGCTGGATTTTGCTGCGCGCCGTCTGCCGTCACCGGGTGTCGATCCCGACGCCGATGGATTCGTAGTCAGCGACGCTAACCACTACACCATCGAGACGCCAAAATATTTAGTAAATTTAGTAAATATTTAGTAGAAAATAAATGGTTTAATAAAAAATATAAAAAATTAATAAATCGCAAAATTAAAAGTGTTTAATGAAATTTGCATATTTTAAATAGTTGATTATAAAATGGGAACTTCATTATTATGGTAAAAATGGCATGAGTGAACTTATATAACATCAGGAGGAGCGAATGAAGTGATTTTTTAGAGATTTAGAGATTTGCGAGGTACATAGTGATTAAATCTGCCTGATATACGTGAGAATTGTATCCATTACATCTGTTCCTTCGAAAGAGAGTTCATTTCCTACAGTTTCTATTGTATAGTTAAGTTTGTGTTTAAAATCATTAGACGGTCTGGTGTTATAACGATGGTGTATTTCATGGGGGTAATTGCTCTTTGAGTGGGTGATGTAGGTTGGTTTTTATTGATATCTTTGAACATATTAACAGCGACATTGAATTTGTATAAGTCATTTAGTTTTAAAATATTTAGCTCTTTAAACATTGGGGTAGTGTGACTTTGTCTGTCGTCATTATTCGAGAGAGTTCGCAGACATTTTTTATGAATTACTTCCAAAGGATGTTTTATATATTTCTTTGAGGTACCCCTGCTGTAATGCAATATAATAAATGTGGATGGATGAATGAATAATATAGGGTGAGCGGAGCGTTTTGAGGAAGGGTCTTTTTAGTTTAAACAATATGAAGAGAAAATTAATCTTGATATTTTGGATTTGATATGTTGCGCATTACTTTTGAAATTTAGTGTTTTTGTTTAAATTAATGCCGAGTACTTTAGCCTCATTCATCCTTGCGAGAGTAGTATTCCTAATTCTTACTTGACAGTTTTTATTAATATGTTTTGTGGTAATAATTAATTATATAAGATGCTTTGTCAGGTTTAATAAAAATTTATTAGCACACATCCATTTATACACAATTTCTAATTGCCTGTTCGTTTTATTAATCAGAAAGTCTGAATTATGATGGGAAGAAGTCAGTGCAGTATCATTTGTGCATTGTACGCAATTTAATGTGGTTGAGAGATGAAAATCATTGATGTGAATTAGAAATAACAGTGGGCCAAGAATAGATCCTTGTGGGACTCCACTAGTTAGCATCGCCTCGTCGGATAAATTATCTTTTAATCTGATGCATTGATAACGATTTGACAAATATGATTTAAATCACTCGAGGATACTTCCTCTTATTCCATATATGTGAAATTTATTCAATAAGATTTCATGCGAAAGTGTATTAAATGCTTCTGACAAGTCGAGGAACCTCAAGGCAGTGTGTTTTTTGCTGTTTAAGTTCTGATACAAATTTTCTGACAGCGTGTTTGTGGCATCTTCCATTGTATGTCCACCTCTAAACCCAAATTGTGTTTTAGTTAAAATATTGTATTTGATTAAGAATTTAGTAAGTTTATTGGACACAATTTGTTCAAATAACTTAAAGTTTACGTAACATTCCTTCTGCGGGGAGACGAGGGCGGTTTTGCGGCCATTCACCCTAGTCCCCTTCCTTCCCGAGTAAAAAAGTACAGGTACATAATTCATTAGACACAGTTTTCCTTCTTTCAATATACTTGCTTTTATATTTCAAATCATAAATTTATTCAAATGGCTTCCAGCTAGCTGTAGCTCTACACAAACTGTACCGAGAACTCAAGAGTATCTATAATTTCTTCTATTCACGCTGCCCATTAACTATGCATTGACTGTCAATATATATATATATATGAGAGAGAGAGAGAGAGAGAGAGAGAGAGAGAGAGAGAGAGAGAGAGAGGAGAGAGAGAGAGAGAATATATCTTTGAATAGACTTTCATTTTTATATTTTACACGTGAACATTTTCATTTGAAAAACGGGAAATGAATCTCAAAAATTTTTTTTGGCAAGTTTGAATTTAAAAAAGCGAAATAAATATTGAGAGTTTAAAATAAGAATTTCTTTTGATCGACCATCAGAAAATACAAAAAAAGAAGAAGAAAAAGCATTAAAAATTCATTTGCTTAAAAGGATTTTTTCCAAGATGAAGATACGAATTTGGAGAAACTTTGATATAAACTTTGGTAAAACTTGGATGAAAAACTTTGAAAAGCTTCTTGTAAAATTTTCATTGCAATTTTTTTTTTAAAATTTAATAAGAAGCAATTTTAAGAATAGATAGTGTATATATATATATATATATATATACACACACACACAGGGTGATTCAGCAAAAAGTACATTAAATTGGAGGATGAAATCCTTGGATAATTCTAAACCACAATGTCTCTATGGTAAAATGTCAGAGTCTGCATAGTTTCCATGTTACAATACTGTACATTTAAGATGTTGTATTAATGAGAGTGAGTATGAAGTGAAACCCCCGTAGGTTTTTGTAATCATTTATTCACAGATCTCTACAGTGTGACCCCTCTTTGTTACAACCTAAAGGAAATGTTCAAAGTCGCCCCCTTCTGCCTCAATGCAGGCCTGTACACGTCGTACCATTGAATGTCTGACGCGTTCCAGAATGCCTGGACTATGTTTAATTTGCTCGCACCTGTCACGAAGACGTGGCCATAATTTATGGGACCTCTTTGCGAGTGACCCGTTGCCCACGTCGGGCTAGCATCATGAAAAAGAAAACTATGGTATTTGTCATTTACCATTACTTATTCGGACTATAGTGGATTTAATTATCCTAGAAGAGTTCCTTGTTCCATGCACGGTCTGTGTGTGTTATATATATATATATATATATATATATATATATATATATATATATTAAATGAATAAATTATAACATATTGAATGAATAAATTTAGAATGATGTTGTTTTCCCTTTTGCATTACGTAAAGGTGCCACACATTCTGGCATCCCATTGATGAGCTTTACCATTTGTTCTTGAGGACAATCAAATTGGTGTCTATTTACTTTTGTTAACTCTCTGTAAACTGTTCAAAAGTTTGGAAACACCAAAGATATATAGGTATTAATATTTATTACTGGTCGTATGTACATCTCGAGTGTAAAGCACGTAGAAATATAGGGTGGTTCAAAAGTCCCTATCTATTTTGCTGAAATAATGATATTTCTATTTTATTTTCTACAGGCCCCTTAGATGATGATGGATGTACAAGAACGAGTGATGGTAGTAACACTACGTATCCAAGGGAAGTGCAGAGAAATTCGAGAAAAATTCGAAAGATTTCACAAACCGTAAGCTGGTCAACAAATTTAAAACAACACCGGGGTCTGTTCATGATGAGGCAAGATCTGGACGTTCAGGTACCTCTCAAGAAAATGTCGAATTGGTAAGAGATACCTTTGAAGCAAATCCTAGAACAGTGGTGGCGAACCTATGGCACGGGCACGCGATTCAATCTGCCTGGCAAGCCTAAGCATAGAATTGTTATCCAAAAAAATGAGTATAAAATAATAGACTTAATGTTTATAATTTGGTGTAATATATATAAACTTTGGTGGGCACGCAAATTTTTTTTTTATGGTTTACATGTTTCTTTTTGGCACGCGACTGTAAAAAGGTTCGCTAACCATGTCCTAGAATGTCAGCTCGTGCAGCGTCACATAGACTGAGCATACCAAAAACGACGGTTCTAAGGATTTTAAAGTCAAAATTAAAAAAGAAAAGTTACCATATTCAAGTGCTACATGAATTACACGAAGAGGATTATCCAAAACGAGCCGCCATGTGTACAGAATTGATTGAAAAAAATTCATTCCGAAAACTTATTAAACCACATTCCCTTCAGCGATGAGGCGACATTCCACACATGCGGAAAGGTTAATCGACATAATTGCCGTATCTGAGCTAGTGAAAAACCAACCTAGTTCTACGAATGGGAGAGAGATTCTC
This sequence comes from Bathynomus jamesi, assembly GCA_023014485.1. Taxonomy (NCBI): domain Eukaryota; kingdom Metazoa; phylum Arthropoda; class Malacostraca; order Isopoda; family Cirolanidae; genus Bathynomus; species Bathynomus jamesi. The sequence goes on along the minus strand of JAJOZX010003785.1, from coordinate 289,614 downwards.
CTAAAGTTAATGTCTGGTTGGGTATGACAAGATCGAAGATTTGCGGACCTTTTCTCTTTGCAAAAGCTACGGTAACATGGCCAATTTATCATGACATGCTTCAGCAGTTTCTCGAACCCAGCTTCGTTCAGATGGCATTCTCGACACTGTTGTCTTTCAACAAGATGGAGCTCCATGTCACTATGCAAACATCGTTCGGGCGGACCTTTTCTCTTTGCAGAAGCTACGGTAACATGGCCAATTTATCATGACATGCTTCAGCAGTTTCTCGAACCCAGCTTCGTTCAGATGGCATTCTCGACACTGTTGTCTTTCAACAAGATGGAGCTCCATGTCACTATACAAACATCGTTCGGGCGTACCTTAATGAGCTCTTACCAAATCGCTGGATTGGACGTAGTGGAAACAGGCCCTGGGCAGCACGATCTTGGGATTTAAAACTATTAGATTTTTTTTGCGTGGGGCTTTATAAAGTCTGAAATTTACAAAACAAAAGTTACAGACCTGCAGGATCTGCGAACCCGCATCGTCGCGACAGTCGCTAAAATAACCCGAAAGATGCTTGAGAATGTGTTCCGCAATGCAGTGGACAGATTTGAGATTTGCAGAAACGCTGATGGTACTCGCGTCGCATCTTAGACCTAAGCTTGATAAATAAATATACATCTAATAATTATGTTATTGCATTTTTATCCTAAAATACTATCATTTCAGTAAAATAAATAGGGAATTTTGGACCACCTTGTATATTTTATTATTTTAATGAACAATTACATAACCAAAGATATATATATATATATATAGAGGACGAGAAGATGGTATATACACGTTTGTTAGAGACGTTTCGGAAAAATTCATTTTCCATCATCAGTGCAAAAAGTGAAAATGTACAAAAGTGAATAAATATGATGAACAAAAAATGTATACAACAATATATTAGCGTAATTGTATAATATTAATAATGTATTTATATTAAGTATTTAAAAATAAAAAAAGTATATAAAATAAGGAGAGGTAAAACAACAGTTAAAATATAAAAGGGTTAAAAAGGTGAAAAATTTTGAAAACAGTATCTTACCAGGTTATTATAAGGGTGATGAGATGATTGTAGAGAGGTTGGAAACGATTAGATGTTGAAATGTCAATATTAGATTTGTTGGAAAGCGAAAAGGAGTGATAGCAAGATTTCTTTTTAAGTGGTAAGGCGAGAGAATTTATCTGGTTGTGTTTAAGTTCAAAGCGGGACTATAGTCGATAAGGGTTGGTTTCATAACTAAGGATATATAGGGATTTGAGAATGCGAAGGTTGGTCGGTTGGTATGCTGAGTTGATAATTTTGAAGTTGGTAGGAAGTAGTGGGTGGTTGTGGAGGTGGCAATGATCCCTTATTGCTGATTTGGACGGTTTATTCAAAGGTTGTGATGTGCTAGTAGACATGCCGCGATGACAGAAATGTCTGTCAATAAACATTTACCATCTCCTCGTCCTCTTATTCCCTGAGAACAAACTCCTCTTCGATCAAGTATATATATATATATACTAGTGGTGGACCGGATGTCAGTTTTTCAACATCTGCAGATGCGGATTTTTAATTTCAATATCCGCGGCTGCGGATATTTTGTTAATCTATGAATATAATATAGAATTATGAATATATGACAATTTTTCAAATTTCTTGATATTACTATTATGGGAGGCAATGCATAAGAATTAAAATTAATATTAATGTTTTCATTATGATAAAAATAATAACTTTCTCAAGAGTTTCAGCCACAGAAAATTCAATGAAACAAGTTTCATTCAATTTTCTGTGTTACCACGTATTTATATTTTGAGGTTTATATATTTGTTTGTTCATTAATAACACTGGGGAACAAAAACGTTTTTTTCTTGGTGCCTGAGATTTTAGACCTTATTCTGGATATTTTCATGCCACTGATTCAGAAAATATCATCCATTTTGTTCTAGCAGCTCTAGTTTTTGAGATATTGCATACGTCATTACCTACTTTATTACCCTTCTGGAACGGTATTATGAGTTGCTCGTAAATCTAAATGCATCTGTATAATTAAATTGTAGCTATGATTTTGCTGATGTTGCTGTTTTGCATGTGTATTGTACATGTACTAACGTGAATTCTTTCCTGTTACAGGTGTTGACATGGCTTCATCACGAAGAAAGTGTTTAAATCATCCAGATGTGTTTTGTTTTATCTGCGGAGAGTACACGTTCATTGAACAGAGAAAAACTATTACTGATTTTGTGAAAAAAGCTTATTTTGCCTATTTCAAAGTACAACTAGGGGACCAAGATAAGCCATGGGCTCCTCATGTTGTGTGTAAAACGTGTACGGAGCATCTGCGGCAATGGACCAACGGAAAGAGGAGGTGCCTGAAATTTGGTATACCAATGGTATGGAGAGAACAGAGAAACCACAGTGATGACTGTTACTTTTGTTTGGTGAATATAAAGGGCATCAATGGACGTAACCGGAGTAAATGGACGTATCCTGACATAGACTCAGCTAGACGGCCTGTTTCACATTCAGATGAGATACCTGTCCCATCATTCAGCCATCTTCCAGAGCTCCTCAAGAAGATGATGAATCTGCTACTGACAAAGAAAGCATATGTGGGCAAAATGACAGTGATTTCGAAGGACCGTCATCAGTTGCAGAAGGTTTTAGTCACACGAATTAAACGCCCTCATAAGGGACTTAAGTCTTTCGAAGAAATCGTCTGAATTGGTTAGCTTCGGCTGGGAGAAAAAATTTTGCTGCTGCCGGAACCAAAATCACGTTATATCGCGACAGAGAAAGGATTTACTGCCCTTCTTCTCAAAAGAGAACGATTTAGTTTTCTGCACAATGTGCGCGGATTGCTGATGAAAATGGGCATATCGGAATACACACCAAGTGAATGGCGGTTATTCATAGATAGCTCCAAACGGAGCCTAAAATGTGTCTTCTACACAACGGCACAGATACAGATCAATCCCAATTGGTCACTCAGTCGGTATGAGAGAAGAGCACGGGACAGTCGCCCTAGTCCTAGAAAAGATATCATACCGAGACACCAATGGGTGATCTGTGTGGATCTGAAGATGGTGAATTTTCTCCTGGTCAGCAGAGCGGGTACACCAAGTACCCGTGCTTTTATGTCTCTGGGGACAGTAGAGCTAAAGATGAACACTGGTGAGAAGACAGTGGCCTCTGAGAGAAAACATGGTGGTTGGAGAAAAAATATCAAGAAGCTTGGGTGACAGAGAAAGGATCATATTGCCACCACTGCACATCAAACTAGGTTTGATGAAACAATTTATAAAGGCTTTGACAGAGATGGACTTGTTTTGGGCTACATATGTAGAAAAATTTCCTGCGCTGAGCATGGAAAAGCTGAGGTAGGTATTTCGATGGACCGCAAATCCGGGTACTCATGAAAGACCCGCGTTTCCAAGATTCAATGGACAACATTGAGGCCGTACGTGGTCATCGTTTAGTATGGTTGTGAGAATTTCCTTGGGAACTATAAGACCGATAACTACGGTGAACTAGTGGAGAATATGCTCTCTTCTTTTTGTAAACTTGGCTGTAAAATGAGCATCAAACTGCATTACCTTCACAGTCATTTGGATCGTTTCCCAGATAACCTCGGTGATCTAAGCGAGGAACAGGGTGACGATTTCACCAAGAACTAAGGACCATGGAAGAACGGTACCGCGGACGATGGGATACTCACATGATGCGGGATTACTGCTGGCATCCAACGCGAATTTCCTGGCACATCTCATCGCAAGAATCTCAGAAACGCGGTTTATGTGAGATGTCTCAATGAAAGAACTTTTTTTGCCGTTCGTGTCTCAAGCTTGTTTGAATTTAAGAAATATTTTTCGTACCTTATGCTTGTTTGATGTTAATACACTATTTTTGCTGACATTCATCATACTTTTGTATTCAATTGACAACAACAGTGATTGCCAGTCAGCAATTATATATATTATATACATTATATAGAAATATATATAGATATATATCATATCTTGATAAGCAGAGCTGATGAGAAAAACTAATGTCATTTTTAGAATCAGCGACCTCAATATACCCAGAAACAGGTCTAACATCTAAGTCACCAAAAGTTGTGTTCCCAGTGATATAATTATACTTTACATGAATGTGCATGACTGGGCATATAAGCTACTTTATAAGCTATTTAATTGTAAATTGCATAATTTATTAGAGGTAATATCCGCATAACATCCGCAGTCAGAAGTGCAGATGTAGATGTTAAAAATGATACGGATGCGGATATCCGGTCCACCACTAATAAATATATATATATATATATATATATATATATATATATATATATATATATATGTGTGTGTGTGTGTTGTGTGTGTGTGTGGCGGTTACACGTGTTTCGATCGAAGTCTGAATAAAAGCGGTTTACAGTAAAAATCCTGCAGTTAATCAGTTTTAAACGGTGCCGATATTGTTAGTTAATTGATAGTGCATAGCGGTATTTCTTTTTAAAAAGTAAAAATCGCGGCGTATACCAAAAAAAAGTAAATAAAAACAAAGTGAATTAATATATACAGCATTTGTTTTTTTTTCCGAGTCTCTTTGTGAGGAAAGTTTTGTTTTTGAAGTGCCCGCAAATATCCCCCCATTATCCCCCGCAGCCACGTCGAGAGGACCAATCAGTGAGAAGTATACAGCGTGCCACATCCCCACCCTGGAGTAACGGAAATCATTTCCCTCACACAGCTTGAGTCATCCCCCACCCAATACCTCCCATAATACCCCCTTTTTGAGTCACTTCACCAACATGGAAATTAATGCATACCTGCAACTCTGTGGTATCTGTAAAGATGCAACGGATGAAACAGTGGCGATGAGGTGTGATTTTTGTCAGCTACTTTTTGATTTTAAATGCCTAGAATGGGGAGATGAAAAAATCTCCCTTATAACGAACGCAAAGCAGTTTTAATGGGTGTACCGAAAATTCCACCCATGAAAATTCCACCCACGAAAATTCCCCCCAGTAAATTCCACCCAAGGAAAATTCCACCCACAGAAAATTGCACCCACGAAAATTGCACCCACCCAAAGAAAATTAGTTTAACCAATCGTCAATGCCGTACAGTATAAAGAATCTTCTCTTAATATATAAAAATAAATAAATAAAAAAAAATTTATTGTTTTTTATTTATTTTTTTAGGTTAATTGTACGCCCTTGACGATTGGTTAGGTTAAGTCGTGATAGTTTGGTTAATTTTGCTACCCGCGACCCGCACGAAAAGCCTATCAGATCATAAATGAAGACTGAAGAGACTAGTGGAGCGCTATAATAATACAGATAGTTTAGAGTTCCTCAAGAGCATTGCATACAATCTTCATTAAACGTCGAATAATTGTTTTTAATATATCTTTTACTTATAATCTTTTACTTTTTACTGTAATAAATTTGAAATAAATCTTTTACTTTTTACTGTAATAAATTTTTAACAATTTATAAATAATAATACACATTTTAAACTTAAACTAATTTTCTTTGGGTGGGTGCAATTTTCGTGGGTGCAATTTTCTGTGGGTGGAATTTTCCTTGGGTGGAATTTACTGGGGGAATTTTCGTGGGGGGAATTTTCATGGGGGGAATATACATGGAACCGGTCAGACAACTCTGACAGACAACTCTCGCTTTTTATAATTCGAGTGCTGAATGCGCTGTCCTTCAAATTGGTCTATTATTTTGATTACTCATTTTTCAAAGTTGCAAGTAATATATATATGTAGATTTTGTTTTGTTCCCTCCTGTATATATATATATATATATATATATATATATATATATATATATATATATATATATATATATGAAATATCCTGTTTGCGTCTTAAGGAGCGAAGAACACAACATTAATCAGATTTCCCTGTAATCTTCCTATTGGAGGTAAATAAAGACTTATTACAAACATATTCTATTATTACTTCAATATTTTTAACCTTAATACGAGTGAATCAAAATACAATGGAAAAATCAAAATGGAACATCACTGATCAATGAAATTTTCGAAAGACGACAATGTTTATTTGAGACACTGATTTTTAACTTTATGAATTTGTAAAGCGCATTCCGTTTTCTTTCGTTTAGGGGACACTGAGTCGATTCACTTTTATTTTTATTTGAGTCACGCAAATGACACAATTCGAATTTCTTTTAGAATTTTCTTTGTTACAATTTAGGGAGGACGAAGTTATTTCAATTATTTTTTCCACACTAGTCGCAATCTTAATCGCGAGGTGTTTACGTCCAAGCCTTCAAAAACGCACTCACTCGTACCCACTTTTCGTATACAGTTTTCGCTTCTGCTGCCTTTGTTTATCCCAAATGGAGTCTCGCATTTTTAATAATACATCAACCCCCGTTTCTACCTAGCATCGATTTTATACCAAATTATTCTGAATTATTAAAGGTTATTTTGATTCAACCATTTTTTTTTTTTAACTTTGACTGCGTTAATCTAAATAGTTCCAAATATACATATTTTCTTCTATGATTTTCACAGTTTATATATTAACAACGTCTTAGAAAGAATTTAATTTAACATTTTAATAATCCAACAATAATGGAATTTTTCTTTTAATGAACGTTGCGAGTATTTCTAATGCGTACGATCCTCCTACTTTGTTGGACGCGCGGGAGGAGAGCTGAATGGAAATCCGCCATATTTAATATACTATATAATTCAATTTATTTTCTCTCATCCAGTCTACTGCATGTGTAGCCGGTGTTTTTGTAATTGTTGTTTGAAATTATACAGAATTTAACGAGCAATTCAGTTCTCTCTACCTTACTGCTTAAATAAATGGGTATTTATTACGAATATCTTCAACGAAAGAAAATTACATTTTACGTTCAAGCACGGCCATCTTGCCTCGCGTTCAGCTTGCATGAGCATATCCATTTCCTGGTTAAATTATATTAACCATTCGTAACTACATTACATTCCCCGTACATCACAATATATATAATATATATATATATATATTATATATATATATATATATATATATATATATATATATATATATATATATATTACTGGTAAAAGATGTGCGGGCCGGAATCTTAATTTAACAAAGAATAGGAGAACTAGTCAAAGATGAACATTTATTGACTTGCAAACCGTACGGTATTTGCTGTTGCCATCTTCAGTGCTGCAATAATATATAATAATAATATTAATAATAATAATAATAATAATTAAAATGATAATGTTTAAGAATGGTAATTAGAGCTAAGATATAAAATTAAATGTTAGAAAAATGAAGACCAAAAAGTTACAAAACAAATTTAAAGTTTAGTATTACCGGTTTATTATCATTATAATAATAATAATAATATAATAAAATATACCTTAAAAAAAGAACGCTTCGAGTCATGGTGAAGAGAAATGAAATTATTTGAAGTAGAACTGCAGTAAAACACCAAAATAGGAGTAAAACACTGAAATTAAGATTATGAAGAGGTTTCATCATTTTTAGGAGATAAAAAAACCTTTTGAAATTAGGTACAGAAATTCAGCTGTTAAAGTTAGTATCTGTGTGTGTGTGTGTGGGGGGGGTATTTTAAAATAGGAAGTTTATGGAAGGGCTTAGATTCACTGAGGGGTAATATACAGTTTGTTTCGAGAAGAGGGAGGGGGACTTTATTTGTCCTAGTAATTATTTTAAAGGTGTCAGATTTTATGGGGGGGGGGGTTGCTGAAGAGAATGTTGTCGGTAGCTGAATGAGATGAATTTGTTATTTTATTACTGAAATGGGCACTTAAGTAGTTCTTTGTATTCAATAATAGGGATTTGAAATTGGCGCGTGGTCATGCCAACGTAGGACGACGTGCAATCGTTACAAGTATATCCATCAACGACTGAGGAAGACGATGGGTCGGGAATTTTGTCTTTTATTTCAAAGAAAGAATTGAGTCTACGGCTTAGGGTGAAACTACATTTAATTTTAATTTGGTAGTAATATTTTCTAATAAATTTAGAAAACTTATTTTTAACGATAATACTGTTATATCCATTTTTTATTACAATGCTGTTATAACAGTATTATAGAGAATTTCTCATTGAAAATCTCTTAATATTGCTATCAATTAAGTTGGTAAGGAAACTGTTACTTTGTAGGAATTTTTTAGGGAAATCCAGTTCAGTAAGAAAGATGCCAGCACCAACGGCATAGGGTAGAGGTGCCCTATCTTGTTGAAAGATTACTCTCCTCATGTCAATTCCAGTGGACCTTAGTTGGGGAAGGAAAAAAGATGTGTGTAGCACGTTAAGATAGTTCTCTCCAGTCCGATACAATCGCCAAAGAAGAATAAACCCATTTTGAGTCACGTGACAAGTGACGTACACCAAACGTTAACTTTTGGTGAATTCCATTATGTTGATGGGTTTCAGCGCTACATAGGTCATGGTAGAACGATAGCATATCCACCTCGATCCACACAACTTAACTTCCTTTGGATTTATATCTATGAGGTATGTTAAAACGCTCGTGTATCGTGACAAATCCAGGGATCTGGCAGAATTCCGCCAAAGAGTCAGAGAGGTTATTGGATCCATTCCAAAAGAGCATCTTGTTCCTGCTCTAATGGAGTTTGAAAGTGGAATACTCACAAAACTGATGAATGATGGCTATCATGTGAAAATGTTTTAAATTTGGTCAATTTGGAAATGTAAATAATTGTATATTGTATATCATGCAGGGCCGCCGCTTCCATTAGGCGAGATTAGTAAATGCTAAGGGCGCCAAAGATCTGGGGGGCGCCAGCGCCTCCCGCCCTGTGCACGTCTGATAGTATTATGTAGAACAACATGAAAAAAATAATGAAGGAATGAGAAGCATAGACAATGATGAAAGGTTGTACGACGTATGTACACCAGTTTAGCTTGACTGATATTTCATAATTAACTTATTCATCTTATTGGGTCATTATAGAACTTTCACTATCACGACCTTTAACCCTTTAGGGACGGGAGTCGTAATAAGCGATTTAAAAATGTTGCGCGCACAGACGGGAGTCGTCAATAAGCGACTCGGCTTATTTACGGCTTAATATGAGTTCCGGGAGTCGTCAATAAGCGAATAACTGTTTTTATGTGACATATGCCCTTCTTGCTTGGAAAAAACAGTAGATATGTCCTTTTTGCACGCATATTTTAGCACTTTTGAGCGTTCTGATTTGTTACTACATATGCCTCGCTTTACTCGCTGTTTTGATTGGTCATGACACTTTCTTGAACTGTGAAATAATTTTATAATTTTATAATAAATGTATGTATTAGCAAATTAAAATAGATCAGTGTAAGGCAAATAGTTTCTTCAATATGGTACCTTGATTACTTTGTGGGCAAACCCAATCGTGAAGTGGGAGGCGGGTGGGGGCGCCAGCTGCAGTCCTGCTAAGGGCGCCAAATAGGCTGGCGCCGGACCTGTGTATATGTATTGATTAATTAGAAAAAATAAGCAATTATTATTTTTTTACCATTATTGCTCGTACAGCATATATATATAATATAATATATATATTATATATATATATATATACAGGGTGTCCCAAAAAAAACTATATACTCTTTATAGCATCATATATTTTAGAATTAAAAAAAAAACCAAACAATATATTGTTATAGCAATTGCCAATGAAAGGTAAATTAGTAATCTAAGTGATCAAAATGTTATAGCGAGTTGTTTGCATATAAATTTAATTAACTACGCCAAGTGCTCAAAATGTTCTCCGGCGGCATGAATGCACTTTCAATACAACAAAATCGTGTGGTCTGATGAAGCTACCTTCAAGCTGAATGGCACAGTAAATCGACACAACTGCAGGTACTGGTCACTTGATAATCCACACGTTTATGTGGATAAACATGTTAATTTACCAGGATTAACAGCATGGTGTGGTTTATCATCCAGGGGTTTGGTTGGACCATTTTTCTTTAATGGGACAGTTACCGGTGCCGCATATCTCGACATGCTGCGGACGGAAATTATACCTGCAGTTCGGAAGTTGTTTGGAAACGACGACTTTTACTTTCAACAAGATGGAGCCCCCCCTCATTATCATTGTGATGTCAGAAGGTACCTCGATGAAACGTTGCCTAACCGTTGGATAGGACGAAGAGGAAGCGTTGAGTATCCTCCACGTTCACCGGACTTGACTCCACTTGATTTTTACTTGTGGGGGCTACCTGAAGGATGCAGTTTATGGTGCAAGACCCGCAACACTCGAACACCTTAAGGATACAATAGGGAAAAGTGCGAGACCATCACAGCATCCACATTAGTCCATGTCTGCGAATCAGTTAGTCGACGCATTCAAAGTGCATTCATGCCGCCGGAGAACATTTTGAGCACTTGGCGTAGTTAATTAAATTTTATATGCAAACAACTCGCTATAACATTTTGATCACTTAGATTACTAATTTACCTTTCATTGGCAATTGCCATAACAATATATTGTTTGGTTTTTTTTTAAATTATAAAATATATGATGCTATAAAGAGTATATAGTTTTTTTTGGGACACCATATATATATATATATATATATATATATATATGAATGATGAATAAAACCACGAAGGGAAAAGAAACACAAAGTGGTGCTCAAGTGCTTTCGTCTAATGACATCCTTAGGAACACTGTGTTCCTGAGGATGTCATTAGACGAAAGCGCTTGAGCACCACTTTGTGTTTCTTTTCCCTTCGTGGTTTTATTCATCATAAATATTTTTCACGGGTCACTTTCATGAAATAATTTTCATATATATATATATATATATATATATATATATATACACAAAATTAGTTGTTTTAATATGCCCTTAAATGCGATTTTATTTGATAGAAAACGTGCGTTCTCCATATTTGCTGAAATGCGATTTCATAAATGGAGTTGTGTAAACAAATCGTTTGTCTTGTTTATCCTTTAAAAGCTTTTGAAGTTCTGATAAAACAAATACAGCATACTTGTTATGTTGGATTTTTTTCCTCTACGACTGTATATTCTCTTTAACCTAATTCTTTGACTATATATATATAATTATATATATATAATTTAGGGTGGTCCACAGAATGGGGTAAAAAATCGAAGTTCAATTTTCTTTCCTCCCAGGCTATAATCTGGTTCCTTTTAGCTAAAACATATTTCATGTAAAATTTAAGGCAAATCGAATAACTTTTAGGGGTGGCTCAAAGCTGTTTTTTGTATACCATTATGCCCTTTATTATATAGTGAATAATTAAAAGAAACATTATTTACAGATACATTAACTAATGATTATTTTTCTTTCAGATAGATTTATTAAATTTACAGGTTTTGCAATGTCAAATAAACATACATTTTACTTAATGAAAAAGTCAGAGGAAACAATCACTGGAGCCAAGCTGCCTTCCCGTGGCCAGGTCCTCCGCATGTTCCTCCACCATCATCAAGTCTTGAAGAAGGAGATCAAACCTAGTTCAGAAGCTGTTTTTGAAGAATTGCGTCTCTTCTGGGAGAGAGCCCGAATCCCTACTCAAAGGAAAGACCACATTCTTCACAAAATTCAGGCTCTACACTTGGAGTGGAAAGCGATTAAGAAGAATGCTGGGAGGAAAAGCAACTCTCAGTTAGAATAAGAGAAAACCTTTCAGGAAGAAATGGAGAACCTATTTGATGTCGCCCATGCTGATGCCTTTACCTTAATCAAAATGAAGAAGACCGGCAGTTCTTGATCCAACAAAGGAAAGCGGGACGAGTGGGATCAATGGTCTCTGCAGATATGGTGACTGACAAGGCAGAAAAGAGAGCTGCTGAGAAGCAAATGAAATTGGTAAATAGGAAGCGGAAAGCTGAAGAAGAAAAATATGCTGCTTCACAGGAAGTTATGCTAGATCAGGAAAGTTCTTCTTCTGAGTCTTTATGTGAGTCAGAAAGAGAAGATGAAGATTACCTTATTAATCCCCCATCTACCAGCGGACCAACTCCACCAAAGAAAAAGGCAGCAAAGAATATCATATCTCCTGAATTGGCTGCTGCTCTGGACAGGACTGGCATCAGTGACAGGAGGGCCACCTTTGTATTAGCTGAAACTGCATCTAGCCTTGATCAAGATCTTTCAGAGGTGAACATCTCTCGTTCTTCAATCAAAAGGCACCGAGAGAGGCATCGAAGGGAAATAACCCATGCCATTAAAGCTAGCTTTAGTCCAAGTATTTCGATTGTCCACTGGATGGGAAGTTGATCCCTAATCTACTTGCCAAGAATGAAAAGGTAGACAGACTCCCAGTCCTTGTCTCTTCAGTTGAATCAGGTGATTCAAACTGCTTGGTGTTCCCAAACTACCAAGTGGAACAGGGAAGCTCAATCAGCTGCAGTGATAATCTTCTTTCCGAATGGAACATAGATAAGTCAATAATCGGAATGTTATCAGATACTACAGCATCAAATACAGGAACAAACAGGGGAGCATGCGTTCTTCTGGAACAGAAACTTGGTCGACCACTCTTCTATTTTGCCTGTAGGCATCATTGCATGGAAGTCATGTGTGGAGGAGTGTTTGAAGCAGTCCATGGTTCATCTTCTGCCCCTGAGCCACTTTTGTTCAAAAGGTTCCAATCTATGTGGGACTACATTGATTTAAAAACCTTCTCTACATCACAGGATGATGATGAGATGAAGGAGCAAGTTGATCCTTTCAGAAATGAAATAATTGCCTTTGCCAAAGAACATCTGGCCACTGGAAATTTTCGAGATGACTATAAAGAGTTTTTGGAACTTTCTTTGATCTTTCTTGGTGAAAAAATTGAGTTACACATTCAAACGTCCTGCTGGCACGCACTATGCAAGGTGGATGGCTAAAGTTATCTTTGCCATCAAAATGTGGCTTTTTCGAAATCAAATCACCCTGACTCCTCGAGAGAAGAAGGACCTGAAAACCCTTACCCTTTTTGGAGTCCTAATCTACTTAAAAAGCTGGATCACTGCTCCTATTCCATCACAAGCTCCGAAGAATGATCTGGATCTTATCCAAAAGTTAAAGGACTATCATGACCAGAAAGTGGCCAAAGCAGCTCTCAAGAAATTTGAAAACCACCTATGGTACTTATCAGAAGAGCTGGTGGCCCTTGCTCTCTTCGATCAAACTGTTGCACCAGACACCAAGGGAATCATGGTCCAGTGTATGAGGGAAAAGGAGGGGTCATTAGACTTCTCAAAGAGAAAAAGACTTAAGGAATGCAAAGCAACACTGAAATTAGAAACTCTTGCCACAAAGAACTCATTAAAGCTTCTTAAGGCCCTACCGATCAATATTAGTTTTCTTGATGATGACCCCACCCTGGGAGGAGAATGAAAACTTCCAAGAAGCTAAAAGAATCATAGGAAACATCAAAGTAGTTAATGATCATGCTGAAAGGGCAGTAGCTCTCATTCAGACCTTCAGCGGAACTCTGACAAAAGGAGAAGATCAACTCCAGTTTCTCTTAAGTGTGGTGGATGAGCACCGAAAGAGGTTTCCTGATTCTAACAAGTCCACAATCTTAGCTGGGCAACAATGAGTGGCCTGGTCAGCCATGATACCCCCGCCAACAAGCGGATAATACCCATATATATGGGGGGGGACCCAGAAGCCATGAATGTGGACTTCTGGGGGTAGTTGAGCCACCTCTAAATATTAACCGATTGAACCCAAGTTTTGCTCAGAGAAGTTATTTGGAAAAGGAATCTAATGAAACCCTGGGAGGAAGAATTTAAAATACTTCCATTTTGTGGACCACCCTAAATTATATATATAATATATATATATGCTGCAAACCTTGTGGGTTTGCAGCACAGCATTCATTCATTTCACGTGTTTAATTTGAAATTCATCCCATATATATATATATATATATATATATATATGAAAATTATTTCACGAAAGTAACACGTGAAAAATATTTATGATGAATAAAACCACGAAGGAAAGGAAACACAGAGTGGTGCTCAAGCGCTTTCGTCTAATGAGTGTTCCTAGGATGTCATTAGACGAAAGCGCTTGAGCACCACTCTATGTTTCCTTTCCTTCGTGGTTTTATTCATCATGTATATATACATACATACAGTACATACGAGTATATAAGTACTCAAATGGTCGGGGTACGTCATGGCCAGTGTTGTAACACCGTTTCCCGTCGATCAGCGAGGTTAAGAGACGTTGGATTTGGAGAGTAGTTGGATAGTAGTAGACTGTCCTCCGCGTCAAGATTACTTAACGACCCACGGATCCCACGGAAAGCTGTAGTCCCCCATCCGTCATATGAGTATATAAGTACTCAAATGGTCGGGGGTACGTCATGGCCAGTGTTGTAACACCGTTTCCCGTCGATCAGCGAGGTTAAGAGACGTTGGATTTGAGAGTAGTTGGATAGTAGTAGACTGTCCTCCGCGTCAAGATTACTTAACGACCCACGGATCCCACGGAAAGCTGTAGTCCCCCATCCGTCATATGACCTTAGATGTTGCGAAGGATGTTAAATGACACGATCAAACAAACAGCAATAGTTTATACTCTTTTTTGTTGTTTAGCCTAATTCATTTTCATATATATCTATCTATTTTCATATATACAGTATCTATTATGATTTGGCATTTGTCCGTATCTAAATAGTATGTATAAGTAAGGTAACACCCATGACCCATATTCCCCATCAAACGGGGGTTGGAACCAGAGCCTAGCTACCTTAGCCAGAGTCAGTTGGAGGGAGGTGGTCGCCCACCGCTTCATCGTGACATAAAATATATAAAAGACCACCTCCCAGCTCTAGAGAGTGGCCACAAAATCCCTTTGCGGTAAAATTACAGCATATCGTTAGAGAACATAGTTTTTCATGTAAAGGTACTTTGTGGCCACCCTGTAGGCAGTACTCAGCGGAGTTTCATCACTGCCGGGCAACGCCCTAACTAACCAATCAAACCACGAGACGCTCTAGCATACAGATAACCTTTTTTTTTAATTAAATGAATAATTTCTAAAAATAAATTAGTGACACTAAAATTTATATTTTGATGATATTTTCACTAAATGACTTTTTTGTTTTTCCTACAAACAAATCTCTTCTGATTTTGGCTGCAAAGTTCGGTTTTTATGTCATGAGACCAGAGGATCTTCTTGTTTCAAGGACTCCTGAGTGTAATCGAGGTGTACTAGAAACGCGCAGGTTTGTGCTTTGTGCACCTTCACTTCTTGTGAAGTGTTCTTTGGACCATTGAGATGAGCACTAAGGTACTTGCTGCTTCACGTGACGACGGAGGTCCTTGGCAGTACAGTAAGTTGGAGGTTCACGCCGAGGTCTCGGACCCCTTAACAGTTCTGGGGAATATTTTTGGAGTTCCTGGTATTCATAAGGATGCAACATCACCAAATGGCTACCATTTCTTTAAGACGTTCAGTATCGTAGCGCCAAGTAGATCGAGAAGCTGAAAATTTTTTTGTAGCCTTTTAAGACTCGTGGCCGTCGACAGACTCCTGTTTCAGGTCTTCCGCGAGCTCTCTCAAAGAAACCATCGATGATTTGACACCGAATTAGAAAAACTGATCTTTTCATACCTGAAGCGTTAATAAAGGCATGCCTATTAAACTGTACGTAGTACATAGTTCAAAGACTATATACTACAAGAGTCAATTCTGAAGATGATTACATACTCCCGCGATATGTTCTCGCATATTCGAAGCTGTAGGAGTTATTGATCCGAAGAGTACCTTAACTTTTGTGTTGCAGTCTTCAGGACCAAACATCACTATTTTTATATGATGACCCATTCATTTATCTTTATTCATTATTTTTATAAATAAATCACAATAGCTTTATATACAGTGCATATTTTATCTCATTATTTACACTTCTCTGCATACATTTACAATTCAAACGAAAGTAACACGTGAAAAATATTTATGATGAATAAAACCACGAAGGAAAGGAAACACAAAATGGTGCTCAAGCGCTTTCGTCTAATGACATCCTCAGGAACACTGAAGTACATAAAGAGTTACAGCCTATATATAGGTTACAGAAAAAAAAAATATATATATATATATATTAGTGATGGGACGATACCAAAATTTTTAACGATTCCGATTCCGATTCCGATACCACTAAAAAGTCTCGATTCCGATACGATTCTCGATTCCGATTCCGATTCTCAATATTTTTAAATATAATTCTATACTTGTTTTTCTGGAAATTGTCATATTTTACTCTGGTAAGATTAACTATTTACATTATGAGTATGGTAATATAAATTATAAATTATAATAGATTGGTTTAAAAATAAAAATCAACTGTAAGTTGTAACAATTCATTTTAATCTTCTTGATTACACATCATGGATATACATGTTTTAATGTATAGCTACTGTACAATACAATAAAAATAAAAAATTTTATCCTTTCATTTAAATTTTAAAGTTTACATTGCAAAACTGGTTCAATTAAAAGTTAAAGAATCGTTTTAAGAATCGGAAATCATGGTACAATTCTCTCGATTCCGATTCCGATTCCTGAAAAATGCTCGATTCTTCCGATTCCGATTAATCGTCCCATCACTAATATATATACAATAAACGGAGAGATAAAAATAAAAAAAAATAAAAATTAAACATTAAAGGATTGTGGGAGGAGCATACAAATTTGTAAGGAAAAACTACTGATTTTTAGCACAAGATCAAATGAATTGTTTCCAAACAATGTTATAGATAATTAAAAAAATAAAAATACAAATTTATACTGGAAATCTGCCCGGGTTTTAGCACGAGTAGTTCTGCCCTTCTTGTTTAAGTTCGATGTATATAAAAATAAATTGAAAAATAAAAGTTATTAGAGTAGCATACGAGTTTACCAAAGATTTAGCGTTCTACCCTTCTTATCTAAATCTGTTCTGAAGGAATTCAAAACAACAGGATCGAGTTGAAAAAGACCTTTGCTTATGTTGAAGTTATTTGTAAGTTGGATAATGGCAGACTCAAGAATATTTCTATTAACAATGTTGCTAGAGTGAAATAAAACTGAAGCATTATTCCAATCAATACAGTGGGATAACTCTGACAAATGGACAAAAAGGGCACTGGACGACTGTCCTGTTCTAACGGAATATTGATGCTGTTTTATGCGTGTGTGCAAATCCTTTCCCGTCTGACCTATGTGAAAGGAATCACATTGTTTACAACCAATTTTATAGATAATGCCTGAATTACTGGTAGTGCTATTTTTTACTATGATATTTTTCACAATATTGTTATATGAAAATACTACATTAATATCCAAAAGTTTAAGTACATTAGCAATGCCTAAAAAGCCCGGGAAAAATGGAAGTACTAAAATATTTTTTGACAAAGTACGAGTGTTATTATTCACACGATAGAAAGTTCGTTTTGCCTTGTTGAGACAAGATTCCATAAACGCAGATGGATAACACATATCACTTCCAATACCGTTGATTTTTTCCAATTCGGCATCGATGTATTCCGGACTGGCGATCCTAAGGGCGCGGAGAAACATTGAAGAAAAAATGGCCTTCTTAGTGCGGGTGTCATGTCCCGAGTAAAAGTGTACGTAGGACAAATTGTTTGTTTTTTCCGATAGATACTAAACTTAAAACCTGGGCTTTCCCTATGTACACGCACATCCAAAAACGGGATTGAGTTGTCTTGTTCCAGTATAAATTTGTATTTTTATTTTTTTAATTATCTATAACATTGGTTAGAAACAATTCATTTGATCTTGTGCTAAAAATCGGTAGTTTTTCCTTACAAATTTGTATGCTCCTCCCACAATCCTTTAATGTTTAATTTTTTTTTTTAAATTTTATCTCTCCGTTTATTATATATATATATATATATATATATATATATATATATTTTTTTTTCTGTAACCTATATATAGGCTGTAACTCTTTATGTACTTCAGTGTTCCTGAGGATGTCATTAGACGAAAGCGCTTGAGCACCATTCTGTGTTTCCTTTCCTTCGTGGTTTTATTCATCATATATACACACACACATATATATATATATATATATATATATATATTATATATATATATATATCGGGGGACACACACACACGAGAAACTTGTTAAATATTTTAGTTATATGAAATTGAGAAAATTTTTAAATATACAAAAGAACGCAGCCATCAAAATTTTAAGCTTCACACACGATTTTGAAGCCAATGAGGCAAAATTTGTGAAGCTGCATTTATAAAATGGCTCGTGAGCTTAAAGTAAATATTAACTTTTTAATGACGTAAAAATTTCCTTGAAAATCTTCAGTATGAAATTATTTACACGTTAGAATGGGAGCTACAACTAATTAAATTTACACTGTAAATATGAAGTTCAAAAGGGCGTACCTAAATGGTCTTTTTGTAATTTTAATCTTACGAGTAATGAAAGGTATGACTGCATAGGTTCCAGTTTTGGTATAGAATTTTAGTATATAGGGTCAAAAATGGGAGCCAGTAAGTTCCTGGTTAGTGTCTATGCGGTCCCCAATATGGAACCTCACTGAGAGGTACTTTTCCTAAAATCTATTTTGACACGAAATAAGAAACCAAACGATTTGGAATTTTCATGTCACAAAACATTAGTGTTTACGATGTCGGTACTTATGTTTTTCGTTTGAATTTAGAACTGAATTCATTTGGTTTGGGCAATTTTTTATAATTATAAATCGAAAATGCATTTTCAAATTGAAGTTAAAATGTTCAATCAAGCAAATTCGTTTGCTTCTCATAAATTGTTTGTTAATATTCAGCAATGTTATTTTAAGAGTTTTTAGACATTGTTGGATATAAATCAATAGTTTTGAAAGATAAATGCGCGGGTATAAATATCTCACCTTTACAAATTCAATTCAGTTTCAATTGAATTTTTAAAGATAATTTATGGACGCACTATATTTATTGAAATATGCGCCAGGTTGTATTATGATAATAAAAACCTACTCTAATAGAGTGGGTTTTTATTATCATAATTTGACCTTCACGTAGAAAAGTGAAGTTTTTTTGCATTAGGTTGTATTAGCTTTCACCTCGTCGTTGGATAGTGATCAGCGATCGCGACTTCTACTCAAGAGGTCCTGGGTTGGAATCCTGGTGGATTAAATTTTGTATATACTTATATAGGTTGTACCGTTGTAACAAAAGTGCTTTACCATAGGCGATGACTTGTTATTTGTTATGAAGGCAATAAATGTTCAAAATGTACGATAGTCAGGTGTTGACACCGTTAATTCGATCACATAAACTACATTGAACGTTACGTAGGACAGCCTTACTGATGGTGTTACATTCATGTTGTATGTTGTTTTTTTAAGTGTTGAATAGTTGGTGGTCTTATCTGGTAAACAACCGACTCTAAATGTCCCCAGATGAACAAGTTCAGCGGGAATAAATCCAATCCACCTCTTATACAAATTATCTTCCAACCATGTTCGAACAGTCCGTGCGTAAAGGAGTGAAACCCCATCTTCCCGAAATCAAAAGTTCAATCGGGCTTGCGGAGGCATTTCATCCAGATAAATTTGTAAGATCTCTTCTGTCATTGCTAAGAACGCGTCACCGTTTACATTCTCTTCATAAAAATAGAATACAGTTCCAAAGGTACGTCGCCATGAAACGCAGCCCACACTATAATCCAGTGATGGGCAACCTAGGCTAGTGAGTGGGCCGCATGAGTGGCCTTCCTTCATCTCAATGGGGCGCAAGATTAAAAATGTGCGTGTGCGCTAAACATGGCAGTAGTATAGCCTCAAAAGGGGAGAGTGCAAGAATGTTGCAAGTTATTATGTAATGTTGCAAAGGGGGTGGGGTTGTTGCAAAGGGGGGTGGGGGTTACAAAAAAAGAAAAACAAAAGAAAAGAAAAAAAAAGAAAAAAATTCCCCGAAAGGGGGGATGCTGCAGGTGCAACAAGGAAAACTTGGAGGCGGCGTTATCCCCCAAGAGAAAGAAGGAGGAGAGAAAGGAGGAGGAGAGGTGTTCACCTGGCAGGAGCCAAGTGCACATTAAGACTTCAGCCGAGTAGGCGTTGTTTTATAGGCTCCTAATCAGCCAGTTGGCGTAAATGGCTTGAGTTGCCAGATAGCGCCATGTATTCATTTAATCGAAGACTGAGTTGCCAGATACCATTGTATACATTATTATATACTCCTAATCAGCCAGTTGGCTGTAAATGGCTTGAGTTGCCAGATACCTCTTTTTAGCAGTATTATTGTATACATTATTATATACGCCTAATCAGCCAGTTGGCTGTAAATGGCTTGAGTTGCCAGATAGCGCCATGTATTCTCTAATCGAAGACTGAGTTGCCAGATACCATTGTATACATTATTATAGACTCCTAATCAGCCAGTTGGCTTAGAAGGCTTAAATGTTGCCAGATACCGCAATACCACTGTATACATTATTATATTTCTTAAAAGAATACCGGTAGTAGAAGGCATAACAATTAAGTAAAACAACATTGCATCATTCTGTTTATTATAAATATATAGAAAATAAATATACATTTCAATTGAGGAATATGCATATAACAGTACAGGAAATATATACACACAATATGGATATATATAAAATAAAATATACATTTCAAATAGAGATAAATATACACTTCAATAGAAATATGTACATAACAGTACAGGAGAAATATCACGCAAAATATATATATAAAAACACAAATCAATAGAAATATGCGTATAATCAGTACAGGAGAAATGTCAAGCAAAATATATATATAAATACAATTCACTTTTTTTTCAAAATACTAAACTCGGTCTTAATCGAGTTTACAATTACATCATTATTGCTCTGCATTACGCAGTATATGCGGCTTAATAATATTTCACCGCTTAAAGTATAGGGAAACCTGTACTCGATATGAAGGGCTTTCATATCGTTCAGTACTATTTTTGTTCCCACTTTACAACCGGTTGGTAAGTCATCTTTAAATACGTCTAGAATACAATCAAAAGCACGCACAAAGAGTTCATCGTTGGCTACATTATTAAACACAAGTTTATAAACACGCTTTTCCAATCGAGGGTTTATTTCTACCGACTCGAGCTTTTCAATCGTGAACTCACTCAACATAGCGGCAATTGAAATAATCTTCTAAATCGTTACGACAACTGCGCGTTATATAAAGAAATAGTTCTTCAGGGTGAACGGTGTAGGTGAGCTCAGCCTTGTACCGATCAATTGCTTTGTACCGAAGTTCATGGTATTTCAAAGAGTCTAAACTTTTTAAATAAACGTCCAGCTCTAGACCATTCTCACCAGCCCTACACTCGGTAAACCCATCGAGCAGAGCGGTGTAGGCGTATTCAAGTACTGTATCAAAATAAAGCATGTCCGTAACACGCGCGTCTAATATAGGTTTCAGTTTACGGAATCCGACGATTTCAAACATTCTGTCGAGGATGAAACGGTTTCGCGTAGGAACAAGAGCGTTATTATCAGAAGCATTCTTCCACATCAGCCGTATATCAATGCACGGCCGATCGTTATTTATACACAACGTACATACAACGGCGTATGAGGGTGCGTCACTAATCTGCTCTCTTCTTGTACCTACGTTAGCAGGTATTTTATAACGATCTTCACTCCACTTCTCAACTATCACAAAGATTCTATTCATCTCCTCGATACTTAAATAAACCCGTTTGTTTGTCGGTCTACATTCCGTTTCCAGTACATAGCTAATGGTACCGGAATTACGCCTGAACACGCGCAACGATTTCGTCACGGACACATCGTACGAGGCGTTGAGAATGCTGCTCAAAGGAAGTTCCATCGTATTCGAGGAGCGCACGTCCACTCGGCTCAAGCTCTGAGATAACTATGAGCCGTGTGAGGCACGCAGGTAGGCAGGAATGGTTCGACGGGCGGCTGACTCGATGATACGTGAATGGGCTTGTTCGTATGACCGCGAGTCGAATTGTACATATTTCGGTACAAGAATATCACTACCAGCCTACGCACCAGACAGTTTGGATAAGAACTAGGAACATTTTATGTTTTACTAAACATCTCCACACTCCGGCGCACTATTTGAGAGGAACATATGTTCATATTTTTCCTTTCTGCCCATCATTACGAACCTCATCATGATATACGTTAATATAGTGATAAAAATACTTAAGATTGTCCATGATCACGAGATTCACATTTTCAGTCGTAGGGTATGAGTAATCGACATGGTGTAGCATGACGTAATACCGCTTGTCACACCACCCATCAGCAAGACTCATTATCCATACCTGCTGCTTCTCTTCTGCACGCGTTGTTTCTTTTACTTCACGGTGTATGTGAGACTTTATAAAGTTTAGCTCTGCAGTATACTTCAGCACATCGTCTGTGCAACGAAAGCCTTCAACGGTCTCACCAGAACATCCGTAGAGTATTTGTACATCTTGGAACTTCGCAAACCAATGTGTTTTTAAAAGAGGCATAGGAGGGAGGAATAGGAAGTTTTTCGGTATCCACCACATCCTGGCACTTTACTGAATACCATTTCGTAAACGTTGTACAAGCAATATTAAAGGTAGCCATTTGAATACACGTCTGATCTGAATACACGTCTGATCTCTCGGGCTTACTGCGGTCGACTGACCACGCAGGGATTCCCAGATAGTAGCATGACTCACGGTCTTACAGTGGGCGGAGCTTAGAACTTTCACCTGCACACACACACACACACACACACACACACACACACACACACAAAGGAGAAAGTGAAACGCTATTTGAAACATGATTTATTTAATAAACGAGATATTCAAGTTATATATATTTACAAATACGATTTAATAAACGAGATATTCAAGTTATATATATATATATTTACAAATAGATACGATTATATACAAGACGTGTGAGTTAGAAGCATCATTGGTATCCAAAGGGTAGGTATCATAGGTACCAGGTAACTGGTAACGTTTCCTATAGGTGTTACGGCACACCATCGTACCCCTAAGTTCCTTCACCCCCCAGCTTCTGCGCCCGAAAATTGTGGGTGCCTACAATTAGTTGGGGAGGTTGTTCATCATCGTCCAAACATACTAGATCCTTCAACGACTCAAAGTTAACAACCTCCCGATTCGCATGGTTGAGCGTAATACCCTTTGCCTTCACGATATATTTCATTTCCTCCCCCACCCTGACCCGTACCCCATAAGTCTTAGGTCCTGTTGAGGCAAAAGAGTCGGCGTATGCGTTGTCCCCATACTCATCCTTGATCTCATCAGTGAGCTCGCCGAGGAACTCCCCAATAGTGGGCATGTATTCACCCTCCCTCTGTGAATATCACGCTATCTGTATCGGCATACAATACTCTCCGCCCAAGAGAATGCAATAGACCCCAAAGTTTTATACGGGCGTAGGCTGTTGTGAAGCTGGCCACAGGTATGTTTGTAACCCTTGAGGTATCTGTGGCAAATTCAGTGTTGTTGTACTTTATTACGTAAGTATTACCTACATTTACGATCTCCATGACCTCTTTATCGGGGGCATTGGCATAATCCCAGACATCGCTATAACTTTGTGCCAAATGAATGCTCCCTCTGCCGGTATTCTGCGCAAATTTTCCCCATAGACTGTTTAGACACAACTTTGCACTAAAGCGCTTGCCAGGATTCTTTACAATTTGGACACGATCAAGTTGTATACCTTCGCGGTCGCGGTAACGTTGAATATAGGCAGACTTTTCATCTTCGGTATCAACTCCTCGCGGATACCCTGATGCCTCAACCTTATCCTTCAAAAAGGTGTTTATATATGGTGTGAAAAGGTTGGGTAGCTTCTGAAACCTCCACACCTCATGTATCTTCAGTATTCTATAACCATGGCGCACGGCTAGGGCCAACTCAGGACTTGTATATACGCCTCTGAGCTTACGCTGGTGGGGTATATGGTTACATTCGCCGTTATCCTCTTCCGCGCACTTCACGCACAGGGGAAACATGAGCTTGTCGTCGATAACGACAGGTAAGATCGGCATCCATAAATTGCGTGGAGGGAGTACGTCTACGAAAGAGCCCAAAGTAACGATCATTCAAATTTTTTGAAAATTCATTGATGGAGGGTAGGCTAGGTCCCACCAGTTTCTCAGGAGCGCCCACGGGGTACGGATTGCTCTTCATGCGTATGGGTATAAAGAACAGAAATCGTAGTAATGGAGCTTCACGCCCTCCGTAGGTGGGAAGTATAGTCTGAAAGGATTTGTACGTCCTCCAAACAAGCTATCACCACATTTGAGAGGATCCAGCACCATTGAACGCTTGATCGTTTTTATTTCCTCACGGTACACCTCGTCTGTCTCCATCCGTGCATCATATTCATGCTCCCACAAGACTTTGTGAGTGAACTGTGATCCTATAAGTTGATCGCGGGTGCGGGTCGATGCAAGACAGTCGGCAGGAGACCTACCGTGGATATCTCCGGTGATTCAGCACTCAGGACGGGGGCATCCATGCCACCAGCAACCGTTAAAGGAGTACACAGTCTTCACACCAGTGACACGGTTTTCACTTAACCCATCAACCCAAAAAACACGTCCATTAATCTTAATGGGTACTTCACCCGTGTTGCGGGCGTGCTTTATGTATACACCTGTCTGTTGCTGTAGGTGTATGAGCCAGTAAATAGCCTTGTGCCCGTAACTGCGGGGATTGTTTCGGTGAATAATGGCTAAGGTGTCTTTCGGCATGAAGTTATTCTTGAACACCGTAAAATATAATGATGCGATGGTGGTTGCGACTTGCAGTGGATCGCATTTGAAACGGGCTATGTACATCCTTCTAAAGGCCTGGAAACATACTCTAAGCACGCGCACATCATTCACGCAATAACGCTCACATTCATCAGCTATATTATAAGGGTTACTTTCATTAAAACTGTCGTAGTATCGATCAAAGTCTTCACGTTCATCCATACAGTCAAAATAATGTTTGGGGGGTGGTGGGCCTACGTAGTTTAAAGTCTCGCTGGTGAGGAAAGTGTAAGGGAAGTATCCTTTGGAAACTTCAGCTGCTACTCCCATCACCTTGGGTAGCTTTGCTAATTTACAAGGTGTGAATAATAAAGTATCTTTAAATTGTACATTGCCTCTTATCTGCATCTGTATTAATTTGTTGCCTCTTTTCAATGGATCACCTGTAAATATCTCAGAGGATTCGTGTTCAAGCAACTCCTTATAAAGGAACTGCGTGTCAAACTTTGCCCCGTTATGGGCGAGAATATACATTTTTTTGAACTTGTCGGCTAACTTGACAATATAGGACACAAATAGTTTCACAGGACTATCGCTGACATTCGTTTTAAAAACGTTTGTCCGTTTACCACATTTGGGGCACTCGTCACATTCGATATCCATACACTCATCACAGATAGTCTGGCTCACAAGTAAATGTGGAATTACCTCTGGTTTCAGCGTTCGTATATGTTTCTATATCGTAGTATACAGTTATAAATGGGTTATTTTTAGGCTTAGCATCTTTCATATAACATACATGCTTTACTCCATCCGCCTTATATTCCTCCTGGCATGTAGGACAGTGAATTACGTCACACTTGTGCTTAAATTTTCCCCAATTATCCATTGTGTGAAACATACCACATTCACAGATTCTCATTTTCCTGCACGTGCCAATTGATTTATGGAAATCAAAACAGCTATTATTGAAAAATGTGCGTCTACACACATCACAGTCTCTTCTCAGCTTCAACTACACGGCTTTCACATTTGGTGCTTTTACACTGCTCACATACCATGTGACATTCTTTACAATGTCTCACTATATCATCCGCAAACTCGAGGCACCCCTTACACAAATCATGATGTCTCCCATATTTTCGACTTTTGTCATAACTCGCGTAAAGCCACCTTATATTACGGATGGGGAGATACGTTGTCCCTGACAATCCTAAAATAAGTAGGGGCCTTGTACGATCTCTCACACAGCTTTTAAAAACATACACAGTCCTACGACGATCATCCAACCCAAACACAACTATGCGGACATTCATTTCCTGTTCTACCCTTCTCAGCTCTTCAGGACCCATATTACAGTCAAATTCAAGTTCACAGTCTACAGCTAGTTTACGGGCACGCTCCACGACTGTAGGCAACCAAATTTTTTGAGTTCGTGTATTTTGTACAGTAAACATACGTGCTAAGAGTACTGCTATAAAGCCGCAACCACGATCGACGTTTATATGCCGTCTATAAATAGCTTGAGAATTGAGGTTAAGAGTATACGGTATGGCACTATGACCCGCAACACGGTATACATGGTCAATATTTACCGTGAAGTTGTCCATATTGAAGGCTATACTACTTTGGGCGGCTTGCATTATACGCCCTAATATATATTCTACATCTTCAGCCGCCAAACGTCTAAATGGCACTATCACCCAATAATCGTCTACATCACCGTCATCTGACCCGAATCCAAAGGACAGACTCGTCCTGACTTCACGCTCGTCGCGATTCTGAAGAGCAAACTCTATAATACGCTCTACAACCCGGCGTAGTCCGCGCTCAATACCATTGCTATACACGACTCTAGGGTCGACCCTGACTCTATACCGATTTCTAGTCAAGGCTGGGTGGGGGCTGCGGAGCGCACCAATTCGAGCGTTATATCTTCCTCAACAGAACGGGGGGCGGCGGATGAATTAGGGGGTATATTAGCGGAAGGTGCTGCTGATGGGGGGCCTGTTGCGTAGGAGGTTGATGGTTGGGGCTCTATTATTGTAGACTTAACAGAACGGGGGGCGGCGGATGAATAAGGGGATATATTAGGTGCTGCTGGGGGGCTTGTTGCGTAAGAGGTTGAGGGTTGGGGATCTATTACCGCTGCAACAGGCGCGTATTTCGGTCGCTTTATACCTGACGCGGGAGTTTCATACCTCCGCTTTGGACGTGTTACCGGTATCGCTGGTGAGGGTTCAGGGGAGGAGATCACAACTACACTGTCGTCGAGGTCATCCGTAATGATGGGCTGCTCTACCTCATCGTCATTCACGGTTCTGTGGGAGAAGAAATATAAGGAACAGCACTCAAAATTTGTAATATTTTGTAAATGACCCACTTAGGAGTGTGACGTGTTAGAAATGGACTCTGTAGAAAAATTCAGATTCACGAGCCCATCCACATGTATTATATCTGGACCTACAGGATGTGGTAAAACTGTGTTTATGCTTAAAATCATTAAAGAAAAGGGGAGATGTTCTCGAAATTTGTGCATAAAGTTATATGGTGCTATTCGACGTATCAATCAGTGTTCAACGAGTACCAAGATGATATTTTGTTCCACAAAGGCGTATATGACGTTAATTCGTTAAAGGGAAATGAACATACAATCATTGTAATTGACGATCTCATGTTGGAGATGGATAAAACGTTTGCCGAGACATTTACAGTATTCTCCCACCAAAGCTGGGCACTTGCGTTTTTTTTTGCGGTACTGCGGTACTGCGGTACCACAGCACTACCAAACCGGTACCGCATAACGCAGTACCGCAAAGGATCGCTGAAAGTACAGCCTGTACTTTCAGCGATCCTTTGCGGTACTGCGTTATGCGGTACCGGTTTGGTAGTGCGGTGGTACCGCAGTACCGCAGTACCGCAAAAAACCCGCAAGTGCCCAGCTTTGCTCCCACCATCTTAACATAAGCGTGTTCTTCATCAATCAGAATCTATTTTTCAAAAATAGATACATGCGCGATGTGTCGTTAAATACGCAATATCTAGTCTTATTCGCGCAACGTAGAGATGTATCACAAATTGGGGTATTAGCCAATCAAATGTTCCCGAATCAGCGTAAGGAGTTTTTGGAAGTTTATAAAGAAGCTACAAGCACGCGTTACGGATATTTGCTTTGCGACCTTCATCCGCGAAACACGTTTAGAGTGCTTCTGCGAACGAATATATTTCCAAACGAGCCTGAAACGGTGTATATTCCAGAATGACAAAGAGACTAAAGAAATACCGTAAATTAATAAAAATCTATCATCGACGTCCCCGGGCTATGCAGCAGATGTTTATTAAAAATATCGATGCCGACTTTTTAAAATGCATCTGTGAAATCTGTCTTAACGTTATAAATTGCAATGTATCAATGAAAACCCATCAGAAGGCTCGCCTACGCCGCTACAAGAACATAATACGTGCACTCGCTCGTAAAAGCCAAACTGTAGCGAAGAAAAAACGAATTATTGTGCAAACAGGAGGGTCATTTCTCCCCATCTTATTTTCAGTTTTGGGTCCTTTACTGACTAGATTAATATAATGAAGAAAGTGGTAGTGATTCCCCACGAGGTGTACGCCTCACTGCAAAGGAATCCAGACACGTATCTAGATCCCCGTAAAAGCAGACTTAAAAGAATGGAAAGCGAATTGTTAGCCCTATTAAACAGTGAAAAAACACCTGATGAGAAAAGAATCTTATACCAAGAAGCTCTGCAGAAATTTCTTCACGAGTACGAAAATTATAAGAGCCCTACAGAGATTCCTGTGGTTATTAGGCACAGCACGGGGGACGATGGCGACATAGGATCTGTGCCCGACGACACAGCTGACCAACCAAAAGATTAGCCACACAACATATGGAACATGTATTAAAAAATACCCTCCCACTTACATTGAGGAGTAAAGGCTTAAGTCTTTATAATCTATTGAATGAGGATCCCGCCATACAATGGACCGATACAGGGGAGATCATTGTGGAAGGATCAAAGGTACAGGGATCGAATATCGTAGACATTGTCCATGATCTGGTGAGAAAGTGGGATAGGCCATCACCATCAGGATGGAAGCATATTAAAGCAAGACTACAACAAATAAATGTCCCTAAAACGTTGATAGGAAATCTGAACAGGTTAAAAGACTTGGAACATGCAACGCCTGTGACACAATTGAAGGCGCCGTCACCCCCGGCGGTAACACCTTTGAAGAGGAGCAAGAAGAGGTTAAACCAACCCTACCCACGTGCCTCTAAAATACGCAAATGGCTAACGTATTAACTAAACGCTATTATGACATTTCTACCCCATCCTCTTACGGCGGCGTAGATAGACTGTACAGAAGTGTTTACGGAGTACGGAAAAAAGATGTTGAAAGATTTTTGAGGGAGCAGGACGCTTATACGCTTCATAAGCCTGTGAGAAAAAGGTTTAAAACAGCCAAGACAACGGCTTCCTCGATTGATTCTATTTGGCAAGCAGATTTAACAGACATGCAAAGATATTCTGTGTATAACGATGGTTACCGCTACATTCTATTCATAATAGACGTATTCTCTAGATATCTGTGGCTAGTTCCTCTGAAAAATAAATCACCTGAAACAGTTGCTAAAGCCACCAAAACGCTAATGTTAAAAGAAAACAGGGTTCCTGGCTATTTTTGTACGGATATGGGGAAGGAATTTATAGGCCGTGCTTTTCAGAACATGTTGACAGAGTTTAATATCAGCTATTACACAACCAATTCTATACATAAGGCTTCTTTAGCTGAAAGAGTTCAGCGCACCATAAAGGAACGCATGCACCGTTATTTTATACATAAAAACACATACAGATTTCTAGACATTCTGGAATCATTGGCATCATCCTACAACCGCTCACACCATCGCACGATTGGGGCAACACCTAACGAAGTTTTACAAAGAGGTACGCTCCCGAGAAGAGATGGATCACCACCGCCACCACACTGCGCGCTTCAAAATCAATGATTATGTAAGGCTGTCGCGTTCGGGGAATAAATTCGCAAAGGGTTTTGAGCAAGGATGGACACGCGAGATTTTTAAAGTTAGGGCTGTGAGACCTAAAGGTGAGATAATGATGTATTACATTGAAGATTTGAATGGGGAAGAAATCTCAGGAGGCTTTTACCGCGAGGAATTGCAGAAAGTTGCGTTTAATTTAGAAAAAAATGTTTAAAATTGAGAAAATTTTAGGAAGCAAAGGTTCAGGAAGGAGAAAAATGTACCTGGTGAAATGGCTAGGGTACCCAGAAAGCTTCTACAGATCTACAGAAGCTAAGGCTAACAAAGACCCTAAGATCCACTCTAAGGCTAGCCCGAGAGAAAGGAGAGAGTAGGGGGTTAAGAGAAGAGAGGAGAATAAGGGGTTAAGTAAGGAGCAACACCTATCATTCGTGGGTTAACATTCATTCAGAAAAAGAGGGAAAAAGTCTCACCATCATCATCCGCCGGCCACTGCCGACAAGTCAGAAAAATAGTCGGAGAATATAGGAGAGGGGTGAAAGATGAAAAGAAGTAAAATAAGAACGCTTACAAACCATGCAAACACAGTCTTAACTCACTGTCATACCATGCAAACTACAAACATGCAAGAAAAGAGTTAGAGACATGCAAAGTAAGGAGGATAAGAAAAAAAAAAAAGTAGGTAAAGTTAAACAAAAAGTGGGTTAGTTTACGCTATGAGCTACATCTACATTCGTGTTAGTCTAATTTTTTTTTTTTTTTTTTTTTATTGCTGGCATCACACGCTGGCATGTCACAAGCTGGCATTCATCGTCAACAGACTCATCCTCGAGCACCACCACCAGAGCTCCTGTTAACTTTCTTTTTTAATTTTAAACAACGTTAATATTTTTAAAATGTCTGTCAAGACGGTTCTTAAACACATTAACGCTGGTAGAATGAACGACTGACGCGGGAAGATTATTCCACAACACACTAGCCAACTTTGTAACAGAACTCCATGGGCACATTGAATTGGGTCGTGATTCGTATGAGGTGGGGATATGCGAAATTCAGCTGGACACCGTCTTTTTAAATATTGAACATAAAGAAACCGTTTTTACGATTCTTAGAGACATTGACGAGTGTGAAAAAGCTGGGGTAGCTATGGATGAAACTATGCGTATCGCTCGGACTAAGATTGCACGGTATTACAGTACAGAAGTAAGACTAGGGCCGGGTCAATATGGTTCGGCCGAGGATGTTGTGAGAGGCTTAAACGTAAGTTTAAGAAACTCAAACCTTACGAATGATTTAGTATACGAAGTCGTAAACAACCCTGCACATACACTAATCCTAAAATCAAAGACTAACAGACGTATTAAAGACCATAGAAAGTTCCAAATTCTAGCCAATGGCCGCTATAGCGCAGTCTTCCAAAGAGACACATTTCACGAGACACAGCATGACTTGTCCAGATTAATGTATCAATTGAAGATGGAGAAATTGGCTGAAAGGTCCCCAGACATGTGCTATATTTACAGTAATATAGTGGAGCACCAGTTTGTTGGGGATACCCAGGTACGCCTGCTGCGCATTGCTCACATCCCCAACCATAGAGGAAGGAGTTTGAGTATTACATATGACAGACCCCATTATGTGAATGTCGCAACTAATTTAATAACCAATATCACAATATATATAAGAACGATTGAGGGCGAAAACTTCCCATTCGGTAACGGAGCTTAACAGTGAAGCTACACTTTCGACGCACTGAGTTATAATGGATAGAAAGCCTTTCACCGTCTATCGAAGGATGCGATACCAGCGCGGTAGTGGACTTGGGTCCATTTTTTCATCCATACTACGTACGGCTGTTCCTTTGCTGAAGAGGGGTGCCAGATACCTTGGAAGGAAAGCGCTACAATCAGGCCTTAACACTGCAGAAGACATATTGGCCGGGGCTAAACCTAAAGAGGCTCTAAAAAAACATTTAAAGCGTACACGGGACGAAATCATCAAAGATGCAAAGAGAAAAATGCGTGGTGGTGGGAAGAAGAGGGCTCCCCGGAAGAAGAAGGGGTCACGTGGTATTAAACGTAAAAGGCTATCAAAAAAGAAATGCTGTAAGCGAATGAAACCTATGGTTGACCACTTTTTTGACTGATATAAGCTAAGGACATTGATCTCATGAATCATAGTTTGTTTACCACTTGTCGAGAGAGGAGTCACTATTTCGCCATGGCACGCTTCATCCACCCATGTAGTTCACAATGCTGTAAATCGGAGCTGTCCCTTTTTGAGCTCCCGCCAACCCAAGTTTCTATTGAGCACAGTGACTTTATTACAATTAACCCTTTAAACACAATTAGTTCCCCGAGTGCACCTATAGAATTCGTGATACCCAGCTCAGGTCCTTACTTTTTTGATCCAAGCTGTGTGCACATGTACGCTAAGCTACGTATAGCCCATTCTGATGGAACGGTCTGCGATGACAAATATGCTGTATACCCTGAAAAAAACTTTCTGCACTCCATATTCAACCAGTGTGACGTATATTTAAATCAGACCAACATATCGGCAGGCACGGGGTACTATCATCTACGAGCCTATTTGGAAAATGTCCTCAACTTTTCCAAAGAAGCGAAGGCTACCTTTTTAAGTGCGGAGGGATATTATCAAACTAAAGATGAAAATAGTATAAAGGATAAATTTAAAAATTCTAAAAAGAAAATATACGAGTGTTTTGGACGGTTGCACACAGATTTCACTTTCCAGGAGAAGTTGCTTGTGAACGGGGTGGATATGAAAATAAAGCTCACCCGCACGAGTCCTGAGATCTGCTTAAATCTGGATGCGAATCAAGAAGAGGGTGCAAAGCCCGTTGTGGTTCACATTATAGACACACCTCCGCGTACGGCGAGTGAAATTAAGTTCACCAAAACAACTAGAAATTGAGAAAAATTTACTAAACGCTACAGTGAAATATCCTATTAACAGAGTGCAGATCAAACTATATACGGTTCCTGCAGGGTTGGCATCGAAGCAGATAGAAAACATTGCCCTGGGAAATCTTCCTAAAAGGATATTAATCGGCATGCAGGACCACGCTTCGGTGAATGGAAAATATAAAAAGAGTGCCTTTAAATTCGAGAATTTCGGACTTAAAAATATAACTCTATACGTTAATGGCACTGCTTTGGGTGGAACAATGGGTACGGACTATTCATCAGACGCTGTGTTACCGCTTTGTGCCAGAGCCTATAGTAATCTGACCCATATTGCAGGTGATTGTGATGAGCTTGGTAATGGGGTAACGCAGGAAGAATTCATTGATCAATTGAACCTTTATCCGTTTGATATTACACCTGACTTATCTGCTAGCGTAAATACCCATTTAACCCAACAGCAGAGCGGAAACATCTCAGTGCGGCTGGAATTCGCCAAGCCTATAGACGCTCCTATTAGTGTACTAGTATATCTCGAATCGCAAGCCCTAATAGAAGTAGATAGATTTAGAAGCGTTATCACTGACTTTTAAAATGGATGCTAATGCACTTCAGAAAGTCGAGAGGATATAAAGAAATATATCCTAATTATATTTTAAAAGAACATTCGGTTTCAACGTTAAACTGTGGGTCTAAGGTGGGGTGAAAACCTTTCCAATTCAAATTGCGCTAGGGGACAACGAAAATTATTTGGTGTTTCTTATAAAACTTTTGGCACTGAGTCAGGTTTCAGAATTTTCTAATGTTAAACTGTGTGTCTAAGGTGGGGTGAAAACCTTTCCAATTCAAATTGCGCTAGGGACAACGAAAATTATTTGGTGTTTCTTATAAAACTTTTGGCACTGAGTCAGGTTTCAGAATTTTCTAATGTTAAACTGTGGGTCTAAGGTGGGGTGAAAACCTTTCCAATTCAAATTGCGCTAGGGGCAGCGAAAATTATTTGGTGTTTCTTATAGAACTTTTGGCACTGAGTCAGGTTTCAGAATTTTCTAATGTTAAACTGTGGGTCTAAGGTGGGGTGAAAACCTTTCCAATTCAATATAACGTCGAATAATTGCTGCTTCGAACAACTGTTTTTCGAACTATGGTTTTCGAACAATTGTGTTCGAACACAATGGCAAAAGATACAAGCATATCCCGTTATTTGAACAAAACTCTCTCTCTCTCTCTCTCTCTCTATATATATATATATATATATATATAATTGTGGGCATATCTAAGAAAAGTCGAGAGAGGTTTTGTTCAAGCTGTCTGTGAGAAAGGTCATTTATGGTCAGAAAAAAACAGAAAAAAAATCGCCTCTGGCAATAGGTGAACCGATTTGAACAGATTCTCGGAAATGTGTGTTTCATAAATTTTCATCTCGATACAACTTAGATATTATATATATATATATATATATATATATATATATATATATATATATATATATATATATATATACGGGGTTTGGGGAATGACGATCGTCTGTTTTGAATTGTTTCATAAATTTTCATTTCCGTTCGTTTTTCCCCACTGATATTCGAATGTTATAATGAAAATTGAGTGTGTAAAATTATTTATTTGATAAACAGAATTTAATTGGATTCACCCCAACGTCAGACCATTACTTCGGTCTTATATAATTATTTTAGGAGAATTTAATAAACATAATATTAAAGGTACATTTCTTTCTCATTAAAATGTTCAGGGTCACGCGGCCTGTTTTGCTTTTTTTTTGTTTCACTACAGATTTGTTTGTGGGTACTTCTTTTATTTATTTCTTGTAGTACTTGTGTTACCTTATTTCTATACAATAATGTCTTGAAGTGCTATTTTTGTACGGATATGGGGAAGGAAATTATAAGCCGTGCTTTTCAGAACATTCGAAAAGTTTAACTAAGTTTAATGAAGTTCAAGTTAATGTTATATTTGATTCTAATCGTTAAACACTATATACATCTATTGTAAAACCCTATATACATCTATACATCTATAGTGAAACACTATATATATATATATATATATATATAGAGCTATTTTTGTACGGATATGGGGAAGGAATTTATACGCCGTGCTTTTCAGAACATGTTGAAAGAGTTTAATATCAGCTATTACACAACCAATTCTATACATAAGGCTTCTTTAGCTGAAAGAGTTCATATATATATATATATATATATATATATATATATATTATATTATATATATATATGTATCATAAGCTGTTTAAAAGACTGTATATATATAATTATAGTAAACGAAATAAACTAGTTAACCATAAAATTAATTATTTTCTATTATGAAGTTTTCGAATTATGTGTGGTAAACTATGTTATTTGTTTCGAAAAGTTTAACTTCAAGTTCAATGAAGTTCAAGTTAATGTTAAATTTGCTTCTAAACGTTAAACTAAAATTAAATGTTATAATATGAAAATATATATATATATATATATATATTTACATATACCTAACATAAGATGTTTAAAAGAATGTGTATAATATATAATATATATATATATAGCATAATATACAGGGTGGGCGGAAAGTAGCTCCCTATTTTGGATTGGTAAAAAAATACGTATATTATCCATATATTTCAGAAGAAATAATATGAAAAGGTAGGCATACATGGTAGGTTTTCTCTAAAATTCAATGTGGGCTCCAACTCTTTCCACCAGCTTCTGGAGCCGCCCAGGAATGGCGTCCACTGACTTTAGCAGGAACTCCGGCGGGATGGGGACATGACTTCCCGAATTCGGTCCTCCAGTTCTTCCAATGTCCTCGGTTTGGTGCGGTAGACTTCTTCCTTTACCCACCCCCAAAGAAAGAAGTCGCACGGTGTCAAGTCGGGGCTCCTGGCTGGCCATTGATGTGGACCACGACGACCCATCCAACGCCCAGGGAAGTGGGCATCCAGCCACTCACGGACAACAAGAGCGAAGTGCGGAGGGGCGCCATCTTGCATAAATATCAGATCGTCGATGTTCTCCATGTGCTGGCAACCGGCCAGACCTCGTTTCGCAACATAGCAAGGTACCGCTCAGCATTCATGGTGTTGCGCAGAAGGAACGGGCCCACAACCTGATCTGAGGTCATACCACACCACACCGTTACACTGAACCGATTCTGCCGTTTTTCAGCGGTAACCGTGCGACTTCTTTCTTTGGGGGTGGGTAAAGGAAGAAGTCTACCGCACCAAACCGAGGACATTGGAAGAACTGGAGGACCGAATTCGGGAAGTCATGTCCTCCATCCCGCCGGAGTTCCTGCTAAAGTCAGTGGACGCCATTCCTGGGCGGCCCCAGAAGCTGGTGGAAAGAGTTGGAGCCCACATTGAATTTTAGAGAAAACCTACCATGTATGCCTACCTTTTCATATTATTTCTTCTGAAATATATGGATAATATACGTATTTTTTTACCAATCCAAAATAGGGAGCTACTTTCCGCCCACCCTGTATATCTAGCAAGAGCAATCCGATCATTGCAAAAAAACTGGAAAGGTATGCAACTAATAAAGATTGAGTGTGTATTTATTTAATAAACATAATTTAATTGGAATAACTACCGTCATATTGTGTTACACAATGGATGATTAATATTTCTGGGATACATGGCGCTATCTGGAATACATTGCGCTATCTGGCAACTCAGCCAGAATAGAGGCTTATAAAAGACCGAGAAGTTGATGAAAGACTCATTCAAGCTCGGCTCCCAGCCGAGCAAGGACCTCTGGTCCTCTTTCAGGCCCTTTGGTAAAACCCCTTAGTGGCCTCTTAGGTTAGGAAAACGAAAATAACTTGTGGGAGAACTCCTCTCTCTCCTCCAGGTGTCTCTCTCTCTCTCTCTTTTCTACAGGTGTCTCTCTCTCCTTCAGGCCTCTCTTCTTCAGGTGTCTCTCTCTCCTTCAGGTGTACCCCTCCCCCCTTGGCTCAGTCAACTGGCTGATTCTGGCTGATTAGGAGCCTATAAAACAACGCCTACTCGGCTGAAGTCTTAATATGCACTTGGCTCCTGCCAGGTGAACACCTCTCCTCCTTTCTCTCTGGTCCTTTGGGGGGAATAGCTTGGGGGAGGCCCCCAAGTTGCATGCCCCTTGCAACCTAGGTTGGCAACAAAGGCCAGTACTCTTTTTTTCTTTCTTTTTTTTTCTTTTTTTTATTTTATTTTTTGCAACCCCCCTCCCCCTCCCCCACTTTGCAACAACCCCACCCCCCTTTGCAACATTACGTCATCACTTGCAACATTCTTGCACTCTCCCCTTTTTCGGCTATACTACTCATGGCCCCACGAATATGCTTAAATACAGTTAATACAGCCCGAAAATTTCATAAAGAGTTATTATTGTTATTTATATATTAATTGAATTGTGATCAACTTCAAATAGTAACGCAAAAGAAACATTTTTCTTATGCTTACCTCACACTGCATAATATAAATACGGTTTCATTTTCATTAAATTAACAAATTTTGTTAAATTAATCAAAATTTTTGGTAGATTAGGGAAAGATTAATATAAAGAAATTTTGTTAAATCGAACAAAATTATCAGTAGATTATGGAAATATTAATATAAATTCCAAAATTTTCATTCATGTGGACAATGGTTAGTAAAATGTCTCTCGGGCCGCAGGTTGCCCACCACTGTTAAAATCCTCGGATCGATCTGAGCACGTGTATCTTCAGTCCAATGTGGATGATCATCGCTCCGATATCGGAAATTATGGAATTTGACGGTGTCGTTTTGGTGAAAACATGCTTCGTCACTGAATAAAACATAGGAGCGTAAGGAACTACGCCAGTAGAGGAACGAAGAAAGCCCACTACGAGGTCTGACCAAAACACTGCCAATATCATTTAATCGCCTCAGTACCTTTCCAGCCATTACATAACTTGGCTTCGGTCTATCAGGATGAAGTCTGTGGAATTAATCACATGCTTCCGGTTGACTTCTACCATGCATTTACATGAAATGAAACTGATTTAACTTTTTCTCGCGAGGTGTAATCAGCCATATTGCTCAGCGGTTATAAACATGAAACAAAACGAGAAGGCATTTATTTCCAATGGTAACAGACTTTTGTTACACTCTATATATATATATATATTATATTATATATATATATATATATATATATATATATATATATATACAGGGTGGGCCGTAAGTTTCCATACATAGGAAAAATAAACATTTTTTTATGGACAACCATTTTTATTTATATAATATGCTCTACATGGTTGCCATTGTTTTGAAAACACATTTCAATACGTGTTCCCCACTGTTGATGAACACGCATTAGCACAGTTGACGTTATGCTTGTAATGGCGTTGGTGATACGTTCCTTTAGATGATTTATGTCTCGTATCTTTTCCTGATACACCATGGCCTTCAAGTGCCCCCAAAGATAGAAATCAAGGGGGGTGAGATCTGGGGATCTGGGAGGCCACTCCACAGGACCACGCCGACCAATCCAAGCATCCGGAAACTGCTGATCCAAATACCGACGCACGTGAAGACCATAATTTAAATTTTCCTATGTATGGAAACTTACGGCCCACCCTGTATATATATATATATATATAATATATATATATATATATATATATATAACTGCAATGACCACACAGTATATTAATGTATAGAAACGACGTAAGTATAGAGGAGTGTTCTGCACACGAGGAAGAGAAATAACGAACAAATGAAAAATGAGGTGACCGCCCGGGAATCGAACCCAGGATCTTCCGATTGCCGGTCAGATATGCTACCACTACACCACGGGCCCGTGGTGTAGTGGTAGCATATCTGACCGGCAATCGGAAGATCCTGGGTTCGATTCCCGGGCGGTCACCTCATTTTTCATTTGTTCGTTATTTCTCTTCCTCGTGTGCAGAACACTCCTCTATACTTACGTCGTTTCTATACATACTGTATATATAATATATATATATATATATATATATATATATATATATATACATATATATATATATATATATATACACACACACACACACATTGTAAAGTATATATTTTTCTTATTGAAAAAATATACAAAGCTACCTCATACAGTCTATTGAACACTAACTTAAGCGGAATGTAATTATAATGTTATTTCACAAACAACTTCCCGTAATATAATATAATATAATATCATACCGTGAAATACATTATCAGTTACAGTGTAGTAATAAATTTTGAATTTCTTTGAGAATCCTTTATTTAACTCATTATAATTCCTTTTCTTCATTATAATTTCCTTTTTGTTCAAGCGGAGCTAGAGATGTGAAGGACTTCCTTTCATGTCTTAATATGATTATGTTATATAATGAACCTTTATATAGATTTAATAATATTAATAATTTGTTTTTACGTACCGTAGGATGCTTTCACAATAGCTTGAAAGACGGGGGAAGGTTTATAACCTTGGTTTTACTTCCGCCCGAATTGTTCATTCTGGTGAAGGTCAAGCTTGTGTTCCACCTTAGACTTACAGCTTAACGTGGTATCCGAAAAACGACCCATTACAGGTGGTCAGAAAGTACAAAGTCCTTGCCCGAACTGGATCTCACGACCTACCGGTACCGATCGGCAGCCCAGCTATTTAATTACTTAGTCTACGCACGGTACCCATTTATCTACCAACCAATTTTTATTGTGTGGAAGGATGAGCATTTGGGCTAGCTGCGCGCCGCCTGCCGTCACCAGGAATCGAACCCCGTGCCAATGGAGTAATTGTCAGCGATGCTAACCAGTACACAACCGAGGCGCATCTTATATACACAGTGTGTGTGTATATATATATATATATATATCACGCGCATGACTCTCGTGTGTGAGTTCAACAGGGTTTTGTGGCACTTGAAGCGGTTAGTCGCGAAGGGTAAATTGAGGCCTTAGCCGGCATTTATCCGAGGAATGGGAGCCAATTATTTGGTAAAGTGTTACAAAATGGTGAAATTGTAATTAAAGTATCAGTTAAGGAACTGAGGAAAAGTCAATGCTTCGGACAAATTTTGTTTCGCTCTATGGCCTTTATGACGGAAAAAAAAGGCCAACTACAGATGAGATGTGACGTAACAATTATCATAATTTGGGGTACAATTTCAAATAAAATGATAGGTGACACGTGACGTCTCATTGGAGACTGGCGCAGGAATTAATATTTGTAGTATAATGATAGGAGAGACTCGCTGCCTCGGCCGCGATGGCTGCAGAAATGAAATTTAACTCATTAAAGGAATACATTGAGAGCTACAAACAGAGGGGGGGTGCGGAGAAGATGAAATTGGAGGGGGGGGGGGTTATCTCCCTAAATGAAGAATTTTGCGAGCTGTAACAATTTTGAGATAAAACAGTTCGTGAAATCTACAATTTCTGAGTGGCGCCATAATGCCGAGAAATTATATTTATATTAAGTACGTATTTGTACGAAGTACACTTCATTTAAATACACTATTATTACGTACAGTGTATGTAATTACAATTATTAAGGTCGAATCT
Source organism: Bathynomus jamesi (assembly GCA_023014485.1). Lineage (NCBI taxonomy): Eukaryota > Metazoa > Arthropoda > Malacostraca > Isopoda > Cirolanidae > Bathynomus > Bathynomus jamesi. Next base: position 249,336 of record JAJOZX010003785.1, on the reverse strand, counting down.
ACATCTCGTTTCGTATTAAATACAATAAATACAGTTACATTTAGATACGATAGGATACAATTCGTTAAAAAACTATACAAAATTATGAATAAGATTTCATATTATAATGATTAAGTAAATTAACTTTTATTCCATGCAGGAAGGAGGGGCCAAGGGCGAATACCCGCAAAAACTACGGGAATTATCTTAAATGTTTTTGAATGATTTCATTATTGATACATAACTATTTAACAAAATAATTTACGTACACACACACACACACACACACACACACACACCACACACACACACACACACACCAATACTTAAAATCAACCTAACAATTATAATACTTTATAAGGTATGTAACGACGCAATAACGATACAATGACAAAAATTGTAAGTGTATGAAATAGAAACGTATTATAACAGGGTTCATGTTTTATATATACACAGGGTGTCCCATAAGTCCCGTCTCATAGTATTATTTTTAATTAAATTTACAAAAGTAATACATTAGAACGAAACCAAATGTTCAGATTGATGTCTTGTTTTGGGAACTTTTTTTTTTGTTGTAGGTAGAACAACACGCAATAGCTAATATGGAAGTGAGTTACACTCGTGAGAAGGCCTCCGGAGACCTTTTCCTCAGGAGTGCAACATACTTCCATATTAGCCATTGAATGTTATTCTACCTGCAACAAAAAAAGGCCCAAAACAAGACACCAATATCTTAAAAAGTAAAAAATATGTTACTTTCAAATTTGGTACAACTTTAACTGGATTTTCTGGCGTTTTTTACTCTTGTCGCTTAGCCACTTCTTCTCCTCATAAAATATACAGAACGATTTACCATACTTTTAACTACTAAATGCTCAATAATTACTCAATGAAGTTATGAAGTATTTAGTATTTAAAATAGTATGAAATGGTTACAATTAACTTTAAAAGTAATTACGTTGAGATTAATTTAGAAAATGTCTTGATTTACTTTAATATTATGTTAATTATGATGAGGAAATGAATGTATTTGAGAAGGAAATTGAAAGACATCAAGTACAAATACGAAATAATTTACATACTAAATATGTACAGGAAGATTTACAGGTCTTTAATGATGATTATGAAATATGGTTAGAATTTAAAGTGATTTACCAACCAATTATGAATTTGTGAGTGGTAAGTCTGTGATATATGAAGTGTGGGTTTTAAACCCTTTCGGTACAGCACGCGCCGCGGGCGGAACGTACTATGTTACACAGACAGTGTTTCTTTTACACCAATTGAAGTGCGGGCGTGAAAATTAAGAGCGTTGGGCGTACGTAGTAGTAGTTAGTCTGAGGAGATCATTCGTACGTCGCACGTGGTTCACAACCTCTTTTGTATGGTTACCCAAAACCAATTGTAATCCAGCTCCATTACCCAATCATTAGATATTATTTTTTATAACTCCTGGATCACGTGTCATTACACCACAAAATAGTTGTCATTACCCAAGTGGGGTAATTTACCCATAGGTTGGGAACCACCTTCTTAAAGGTTTAATAATTAAGAAATGAACAATTTCAGAGGAAGATTTGACGAATATGAATGAATGAATGTGAATAAATTCATGAAATAATTGGTAAACGTGAACAATTATTTGATAGGTTTTACAGAAGGAAATCATTCAGTGAATTTTACCCATTAGTGGCCATTGGTAGAATTTCCTACCGCCAAATTTTTTTGTCATTATTGCATCATTTTTTCTTGTATTCATGTGGTCTTCGGTATGAGTCATTGATATGACGCAGTCGTTTAGATTGCGTCATCAATGACATATGACTCAATCTTTTAGATTGCGTCATATCAATGACTCATACCGAAGATCACGTGAATACGAGAAAAAGTGATGCAATAATGACAAACAATTTTGTCGGTAGGGAATTCTACCAATGGGTTAATACGAATTAAACGATTAAATAAATATTAAATAAAATTTTATATGAAAATGATAAATATATATGTGTATATACGTTACACGTGGGGGATATTTACAGATGGGGGATTTTAGAGATATAATTACGAAGTATAATTAATGGTTAATTGATATTAATCACTAATTAACTAATTAACTTGCAATGCAATTTATATAGTAATTTATACGGATTAATGGAGAAGTAAGGAAGAACGGAGAGAGTTGGATAAAACAGGGTGGTAGGGTAAAACAGAGTTCCACCTTTTCTGATAGGGTGATGCTTCTATCTAGTTACGAATGCAGTTACTTATTGCTGAACCATGTGTCGTCGGTATGGAGGTGGAACCCATACAATAGAGACGCTTTTGTGTGCGCACTAGAAAATATATCTTTTTGGAGGAGTGCTTTGATATAGTTCTTTGTGAAATTTGCGAGTAGCTTGCTGGCCTCATCAACTATAGGACCTGTTGCTTTTATGTAAGCCTATTAAGGTTTTTTTTTACATTACAGTGTTATTCAGTTCGAAATGAAATATACAAAGCATTTCTTTTTTCTGTAAACACCTGCTTTAACTACAATTTTACGCATGTACCCTGTTTTACCCTACCAGTGGGGTAATATATGGTATGTGTTTCTCCTCTTTGAAAAACAGATTTAATACTAACATTAACAGTTAACAGTTAACAGTGAAAAACAATCAACCGTAATAATTTAAAGCGATAAAACTTATAAGAGCAGAAAACTCAAATTGTTTGAGCCAAGAACAAAGGCGTTACAAACAATCTAGCACGACGTACCCTGTTTTACCCCACTCTCCCATAAATCATAATGACAAAAGTGGTTGAATACGTATTTGCAAGGACAAGTTGTACTTCGATTTAAGTACTAGGAGGAACATTGAACTTATGGTTTGCAAACATGGAAATAGTATGACATTTGGAATGATCAAAAAGGAAGTAATTTCCATCTTTGCCATATATATACTAGGGACACTCAATATATTTTGCCCCACCCTTTTTTCTTAGCTAAATAATAGGCCATGGGGCTGAAATGTCTTTTGGGCCGTAAGTTTGAACTTTCTGCGCTTCACATAACCGGATTTTTCCAGTTTGAATCTCCTCTTCTTGTATAAAACCGCTTTTAAACGCCCTTATATAAAACCGATGGTTAACGCAGCTTCGAAAATGGCGTCTGATAGTGATGTGTGTCGTAAACAGAGAGCTGTTATCGAGTTCTGAACCGCAGAGAAGGAAACAGTTGGAAATATTCACAAACGTCTACAAAACGTTTACGGAGATGCTGTTGTTGATCGAGGCACAGTTGGGTGCTGGTCTAAACGTGTGAGATCATCGATGATGAGCCACGTAGCGGTCGCCCGGTATCGGCTGTGACATCTCACACTGTGCAACGTGCTAACAGCATCATTCGATCAAATCGGCGCGTCACATATAAGGAGCTATCACTGGAGCTAGGAATTAGTGAAGGAAGTGTGAATATGATAATTCAGCAAATGGGATACTCAAAAGTGTGTTCACGGTTTGTTCCTCGCGAACTGACTGAAGATCACAAAGCCCAAAGAAAAGAAATTGCTTCTGAGTCTGTTAGTTCGATACAAGACAGAAGGGGGTGATTTCCTTTCACAAATTTTGACTGGGGATGAGACTTGGGTTCACCACTTTGAACCTGAAACAAAACGCCAATCCATGGAGTGGCATTACGCAGACTTCCCACTCAAGAAAAAGTTAAAAATGGCTCCCTCTGCAGGAAAGGTTATGGCCATCATCTTCTAGGAATTAAAGGGGTTATTCTGGTGGACATTATGAACAAAGGATAAACAATAAACTCAGAGGCATATATTGCTACCCTACTGAGACTTCAGAGACGTACGAGTATAAAGCGAGTTCGACCGGAGAGAAAACTGAATGACGTCCTTTTGAACGATAACGCAAGACCACACAACAGTTTGCAAACAAGAGAGGCTATCACAAAAATGCGCCTGACTGTGTTACCCCACCCTCCATACAACCCAGATCTGGCACCTTCAGACTTCCGTTTGTTTGGGCCAATGAAGGATGCTATTCGTGGAAGAAAGTTTTAAAGTGACGATGAGGTTGTTGAGGAGGTTAAGAGGTGGCTTCAGCGGAACCCAGCGGACTTTTACCAGCAAGGAATAAAGGCCCTTGTTTCGATGTGCAGGAAAGCCGTGGAAAAGGATGGAGACTATGTTGAAAAATAAAAACTTGTAAAAAAGGTATGTAACTACTTGTGTACAAAATTTCTGGATCTTACAAGGAAACTTGGAAAGAAAAAAAAAGGTGGGACAAAATATATTGAGTAGCCCTCGTATATATATATATATATATATATATATATATATCAGGGCGACTCCTGCACTCGGGCTTCTCGGGGCTGAGCCCGAGAGGCAAGGGGCAAGGAGAAGCATGAGAGATAAAATTGTGTATTTATAGATTTAAGTTTTAAATACAAACTGTAAAAATGGTTTTTGGCTGGTAGTATGTTACTATTTTTCTGTCTAGCCTTCGTCACGCAAGCAAATTTTGAGCGCATTTAGATACCATTACTACCTATAAAAAACTATATTGACACATTAAGTTTTCGTGTAATCTTTCAAGATCCTTTACTCGGGCGCAAGACATTACGCCCGAGAAAGTATAAGTAATAGTGTACAGTATATTTAAAGTTCTTTTAATGAATAATTATTTGCTTGCATACGGTTACATAATAGTCCTTCTAATTCTCATTAAATAAAATACGTTTTTCCTCCTATTAATTTTTTTTATAAAGAAAAAACATTTCAACTCGGGCTTATATCCTTCGGCCTTGTGGAAGCACAATTTTTAATTCTGGCGATACATGGTAACTTTTTACGTTTCGATAAGCGTGCCTTCAACTGCCTTGGGCGGCGGTGCAGTTTGATTTTTTCCGCAATGTGAGGTTGTTCGCTTTTCTTAAATAATCTGGTTTATTTTTAATATTATAAGTATTCTGAGAAGTATAGCCCACTCATGGGCAAAAAGGAATTACATGACCGAATATTAAAGGAATTTGCTTTAAAACCAAGATGCTTGGACTTCATGTTTAAGTAAATAAAATTCAAATAATTTTTTTTTACCGAAGTATGTATTTATTTATTTTATTGATAAATAATCTTGTTATTGTCATGCATTTAAATGTCGGCTTATAATCTTATGTAGACTTGAAAATTTAAAAAGAGCCCGAGTAGTCTTGAAGAGCTGGAGTCGCCACTGATATATATATATATGATCAGAAGGATTAGAAACTGGCACAGCACTTAGGCCAAACTAATGCAATGCATTGCGCCAACTCTTGGATTATTACACAGCTCAACAAAAAAAATTTTTTGTTTCGTTGCCAAGGAAATTCGTACGAATTTAGGGTAGTTTGGGGTTGCTGAATTCCAAAATGAAAGTAGTTTTTCCGATTTGGCTCTAGTTCTTGAGATAATGAATACCCTCAATTAATAGGAAACGTAACCATAACGCGTGCATATGGGAAACTACCGGAACATTCTAGATGGTGAGACACGCGAATATTCTTAGTGTTTACAGTGGAGCGGTACGTGTAAAGATGGTAAACTTCTTGCTTGGGCAGCAAAGTGGATATACGAAGTACCCTTGTTTCATCTGTTTATGGGATAGTAGGGCAAGGCAAGATCATTGGAAAAAAGTGACATGGCCTTCAAGAGAAAACATGACTGTAGGTGCAGCGAACATCATTAACGAGCCTTTGGTTGACAGGGAAAAAATCATCCTCCCACCACTTCATATCAAGCTGGGACTAATGAAACAATTTGTTAAGGCCTTGGACAAAGATGGCGATTGCTTCAAATACATTTGTAGATCGTTCCCTGGACTAAGTATGGAAAAACTAAAAGCTGGAATCTTTGATGGCCCTCAAATCCGTACACTTATCAAGGATTCTAGTTTCACAAAATTTATGAATGGTGTTGAAGCTTCTGCCGGTGCAGTTATGTCTCAGTTGTCAAGAACTTCTTGGGTAACCACAAAGCAGACAATTATGAAGAACTGGTGCAAAACATGCTCACAAACTTTGAAAAGTTGGGTACTAATATGAGCATAAAGGTACACTTTCTCCATAGCCACTTACACAGATTTCCGGATAATTTTGGTGATTTTAGCGAGGAACAAGGGGAGAGGTTTCATCAAGATATCAAGGTGATGGAGGAAAGGTATCAAGGCAGATGGGACAGACACATGATGGCAGACTATTGCTGGAACCTCCAACGTGATTGTCCTGATAACCCACATAAAAGAGAATGTACAAACAGAGATTTACTATACATTAATTGTAATTATGCGAATCAGCTTACTGTGTTTATCTGTTATTATACCGAATAAAATGCCATTATGTATTTCATGTGTTTACTTTTGTATGATTTGAGACAATTTCAATGCGATTTGTAAGTAGGCTCCGCCTGAACATTAAATTTTTTGCATTTTTACGTGTTTCAATGGGGTACCAATTATCTCATAAATTAGAGCCAATCTAGCAAAACCGATGTCATATTCAGAATCAGCACCACAAAGTTACCCCAAAATCACTCTAATATGATTGGCAATAAAATGAGTGTTGACCAGTGTTATTATTACCACCACCATCGGGAGTCGAAACCCCGACCTCAGTGTCGCCACTCCGTTTACAGGGAAACGGTGTAACCCATTTACCTACAAACGCTGGCTACCAAATGCATATAGATCTCACTACCCTCGTGATAAAAAAAACCATCAACGTCATTAATGACGTCACTAAAAACGTCATAAATATGGTCACGAACAACGTCATGAGCGACATTACTATAAAAACGTGCCTAAAATGTCATGCAAACCGTCACAAGCAATAATTACGTCATTGAGAAGGTCAAAGAGAGTGTGTTAAATTCATTAAACTTAATCAAACTTTCAATGAGTCCTCTGAATATAGATATTTGGGTTTGCCTTCAGGACGCCTTTGAGGTCTCAATTGGAACCGTTCAAAGGATTTTCCACAGTAATGCCTTACACTTATAATATTACAACACCCACCACACCCACACACACAACGACACACGCACACATATATACACCTTTGGTTAACTTCCGCCCGAATTGTTTATTCTGACGAAGGTCAAGCGTTTCACTACACCACCGAGGCGCATACGTGTACAGTATATATAGGTGAGTCAGAAGTCCTTCCTCAGAGGGTAATATCATATATTTAAGCAAATTTATGAGTTTCGTATTGATATTTGCTTTTGCTTTTGAGTTGTTATTTATATTGAATTTATTTCCGAGTGCCAGAGTGAAAGTGTTGAATGAGTGTACCACAGCTTTCAGTCTCGCACACGCAAGAAGCACAGTTTGAATATATTCTATAACTTAGACTCTTTCGTAATTTTAGTATGATGTTTGCTTTTCTGCTGTGGAAGCCTTTACAGATAAAGCTCATTATTTGTCCAGCTGTTGTGACTTTAATGTTATAGTGCTCTCTGAATTCTGCATCCGATGACATTAGTCCTCCAAGATCTCTGACTTGTGGGTTTGATGTTGTTTGTTTGGCTTGCAGTGTTTTGTACCCTTTATTCTGTAGCACCATGTTGTCACTATATCTTATAAGTTGAAATTTTTTTCGTTGAACTTCATAATGTTGTCTTTCGCCAACAGGTGAGCGCAACTGGCCGATAGTTCTTAGACATTGCTGTTACCCTCTTTGAATAAGGGGTCAATATTCGTGTTCTTTAAGTGGACGTGAAATTTTTTTCGTGTTAAGTGATGTTTTCCATAGTAAGTATATAGGCTTCGCAATACTCTCTTTACATTTCTTCAGAAACGTGACACTCCATGAAAAAGAAAATTATATGTTTAATTGGACCTAGTATGTTTCATGGACTGCTCTCGATTTTCCTACAAAATTGCAAACAAGGGCAGTCGATGGCCCTGATTTTGTTTCCAGCTCGGACTTATTCAAAAAGGTGTTGTTTGTTGTTGTTTAGCCGATCAGCCCACCCTGATCGAGCAAGCCGGCGGCACGCAGGTAACCGATCGCCCTCTCCGGAGTGGACCAGAGGTTCAGCGCACTAGTGATGTTGTGTTGTGTTCGTTGTTGTGCTAGAGCGGTACAGTCTGTCATAATGTGTTCAATTGTTTGTGGTGTGTCCTGGCACAGGTGGCAGGTGTCGTCTATGGAGTTGTCTAGTCTGTGTTTATATGTCCGTAAGTTGGGGTGATGTCCACATCGGAATCGTGCTAAGTTAACTCGATCCGATCTGCTCAGGCTGATCTCTGACCTGTTAATGGGTGGCGGCTTCGCACCTAGGATCGCATTCGGACCGAGTCGTGTCAGTGCTTTGTGGGTTAGGGTGTGTGTATGTGTTTTCTGTACTGTGTGATGTCTGTGGGGCGTGGTATGGAATGGAGTATTTGGTTATAATGTCTCTCTGGTGTTACCTTAATGGTGCGAGGTGTTGGTGCATGATTGTACATGTAGTGGCAAGGGTGTTGTGGGTTAGTTGTCGCTGCTGCCATGAATTGTGTTCCCCTCATGTCTAAATGTTCCCTAACTTTTAGTATTTTTGTTTCTGTGTGCAGGTGTTCTATTGGTGTTGTTTGAGTGCATCCTGTAATGATACGAAGTGCGTTGTTTTGTACTGTTTGTAAGGTGTTTATGTGTGTGTTTGAGATAATGGGTGCCCAGCATGGGCTAGCATAGTCCATAACTGAGCGAATATATTGTTTGTATATGAGTGATGTTGTTTCTTGCTGGTGTCCAAAGTTTGTGCCTGTTAGTACCCTAAGCGTGTTAAGTCTTGACGTACACTTGTTTTTAATGTCCTGAATGTGGTTTGCAAAAGATAATGATGTGTTGTATGTGACACCAAGTATTTTGGTTCTGTGAGTGTGTGGAATGTTGATGTTGTTTAGTGTAAGCTGTGGAATTACCTGGTGTTCTTTTGTGTTGCTTGTAAGCAAGGTGATGGTTGATTTTGTGGGCGCTACTTTGAGTCTATTGGTGTGTGAGCCAGTCTTGTATACTGTTTATGTATGTTTGTAGGTTATTTGTAGCGGTGTCGATGTTGTTGTGGGTGGATGTTAGAGTGATATCATCTGCATATGATGATAAGGTAAGCTTGTTATCTATGGGTGTTGGAATGTCATGCATGTATAAGTTGAAGAGTGTTGGTGAGAGAACAGAGCCTTGAGGGACCCCGTTCGGAAAAAGCTTGTTTTTGGATGACTTGCCATTAAATGTGACATGTGAGTATCTTCCTGAGAGATAGTTGCTCAGCCACCTTTTGGTGTTATTGTGCATGTTTGTGTTGAGTATTTTGTTTATGAGAGGGAAGCGTGGGATAGCATCAAATGCTTTACTAATGTCTATTGTTGCTAATAGTGTACGTTGAGCTGGTCGTCTGGAGTTGATGCCATCCATGATGTGCTGCGTGAGGTTAGTGAGTAATGTCGTGGTTGAGTGGTGAGGTCTGAATCCATGTTGAGTAGGCGATAGTGGAATGTGTGTGTTGGTGATTTGTAAGATTAGTCTTTCTGTTACTTTGGAAGGTGGACATAGTAAAGTAATGGGTCTATAGGAAGCTGGTTCTGTTGGATTTTTGTTTGGTTTGAGTAGTGTAATAATTTTACCTTGTTTCCATATGTCAGGAATAATACAGTGTTGGTATGAATATGTGCTGATATTTGTGAGAGCTAGTATTCCTTGTGGGCCCAAGTGTTTAAGGTGTATGTTAGATATGTTGTCTGGTCCAGTAGCCTTCGAATTCTTAATGTTTTTGATGATCTTGGTGGTCTGGTCTGTATTGAAGGGTGTAATGGTCGTGTCGAGTCTGTAGGTTTTCTTGTGTCTGGCTGTTTGTCTGTCTGCGTGTTTCTGGTTGTTGTCTCTGTTTAAGTGACTTATCTTTGCGTAGTGATTAACTAGAATGTTAGCTTGTTGTGTGTATGTTGGGATATTATTTTGGCTACGACAGATAGCCGCGTGTGAGGTGTGAATGCCGCTGTTAGAGTGGGTAATGCTGTTTATAGTCTTGTATAGCCTGGATGTATCTGTGGAGTGGTTTAGTGTTGTTATGAATTCCCTGAATGTTTCTGTTTGTTTTTCTTTGAGTTTGTTGTTTATTTCTGTGTTGAGCTGTTGTATCTGCTGTTTATGGCTTCTGTGTGTGGTGTTTGTGTGTTATATTTGAGGTTGTTACGTTGCCTTATGAGGTGGGCTATTTCTCTAGTGTAATTTGGGTTGTACTTCCTAATGTTGCCCTTGGGTATGTATTTGTTTGCATTATTGATAATCTGATTAAATGTCTTGAGTGTTGTATTGATGTTTATGATGGGTGTGCTGTTTAATGTGGTGAATTGTTCCTCAGTCTGTATTTTGAACTGTTCCCAATCAGCTTTCTTGTAATTTCTGTAAGTGTGCCTAAGGCTGTTGGGGCAGAGTGTAGAATGTGTTGTAATGATGATGGGCAGGTGGTCTGATGACAGTTGTTTTCTGTTCTCCATCGTGTATGTGTTGCTAGTGAGGGGAACAGAACGTTATGTCTGGGGAGGAGTTTGAGTATCCTGCTTGATGTGGTATGTGTGTATGTTCTTCTGTATTGTTAAGAATGAAGAGGCTGTTTAGTTGTGTGGCTATGTTGGCGCCTGGTGTTGTTTTGGTTGTGCAGGTACCAACTAGTGTCTTTGGCGTTGAAGTCTCCTCCTAAGATGACATTAGTGAGAGAGGCAAGATTGTGTAACTGTGGATTGTAATTGGCTGGCACCTGAGGTGAACTATCTGGTGGGATGTAAATATTGATTAGTGGTGTTGTGTTTTGCGCGTGTATTAATGTTAACTGCCTGTATTTCTATCGTGTTATCTGCTTGGATTGTTTGTAATGTTTTGGGTAGCATCAGTGTAGCTAATGCTTTTACGTATGTAAGTGATGAGTCCACCCCGTTACCCCAGTACGATCTTGACGGATCGCCGTCAAGTCAGGGATGGTGGGTGTTTGTGTGTGCGTTTTAGTTTTGTTTCTTGTATAAGTGCTATGTGAATGTTTTGTTTGTGTACGAATTCCCTAAGCTGCATGATTTTGTTTGTGAGGCCATCTACGTTGTATTGTAATATGTTAATATTATACTTCTGTATGTGTCTCATGGGTTATTATGTCTATGTCTTTGTGTATGGTGACATGTGTAAGTTGTAGTGGGGCCTGGATTAATCTTAATGTCGCCAGAGAGTAAGAGTAGTTCGGGGAGCACGCAATTGCTCCCTGTAATTGAAAAACTAGCACGCTGAGAATAGGTCCGGCCCCGGGAGCCGATCGGTACTCTGACCGTGCCACGCAACAGGCCGTAGACAGCCCGCTGCACGGAGATTTGAGGAAGTTTGGCCACCAGCGCGTTGATGTTTTGGTTTCACGTCGCCTCTTCGCGTTGACGTGTCCTGCGCTGGAGGATGCAGCCACTGTTTAGAAGCTTCCTCGTCAGCTGCTAACACTTTTTCACGTTGTTCTTGCTACCTGTTCAGAGGTTTTTTATAAACAAATCTCAGTTTTCTGCTCAAAACGGCTCTTTCTAATTTTTAATTAGAAAAGACAGTATTCTTAGCATACTGCAAATTCTTATCTGTAGACACCATATATTTACTACTAGTACAGTTCCCGCCGCGTCGCGTCGCCACACCGCTTCCCGTATGGTCAGGAAGGTTGAGCAACGTTGGGTCTCTTCAATAATTTGATAGGTAACGGTCCTCAGCGTTTAGATGAAGTAGCGACGCGTCGATGGTTCGAATCCATGCGCGTAAAGCTGTAGGCCCCCCTCTGTCATATGACCTGTATCGTTACAAAAGAGGTTAGTAGTATAGGTGCAAATAGACCGACAAAACCACGTGTTTCGTGTGACGTCACATCCGTTCATGAGAACCGAATAAGGTTGGTAAATGCGAATAATTTTTTAGGTTACGTCCGTGCGTGAGTAATATATAAGTCTGGTTTACATAATCTCATCCGGAAAGATTTCCGCACATTTGGTTTTACCAGTCCATTTTCACCTATACTACTAAGGTTAAACAACCACAAATGCTATTTTATTATTTCCTCTTTCCTCTTTTACCCTTTATATTTCATTCCCTTTTCAATGCTGAAAATGTTGAAAAGACGACCAGACCAGATTTTGGGCCTCCCCTTATCATGTAACCCGTCCATGGAGAAAATCGCTTCCGATTCACAACAAGATTAGTGTGTTTCCCACTCCGAAATTATGGAAGCTAAAGGTAGACTTTGAGGAACAAAGATACTCTCTCTCTCTCTCTCTCTCTCTCTCTCTCTCTCTCTCTCTCTCTCTCTCCTCGGTATGGGCCGCAAGGCCTTTTGAGGTACTTCGTTCCCTTGTAACTCCTTGTAACTCTCTCTCTCTCCATAAAATTATTGTTTTGGTTTACTTGTTTTGTTCATTGATTAAATTAGGTGATATCCTGTACATGCAACAATGTTGAAATAATTTGACATAATCAATGCCGTAACATTTCGCTAATGAATGGCGGCTTTCATCAAATTTTAGAGAATCGACTTTGATAGTTTATTACGTAATTAATTTCTAATTAACTGAATTATTGAATCCATTAGTATAATTAATATATTAATAATTGAGTGAAGCAAAGATATCTTGCATGAAATATGTACGACGATTGATGGGACTGTAAATTCTAAATTTACAGCTCATAAGCACGTTCGAAATTGTTCCTGTTGAAGTGTGCTTCCATATTTATGAAATGGAATTTGAATAGGAACTGTGTTTTTAGTTGAAATTGGAATTAATTCACTTATCGCGTGATTTGGAATTGGGATGATTCTAGTAGAGGAACTGCAACATTCGTATTTCAGTTCCTTTTTTACAGTTCTCCCAATTTCAAACCACAAAGAACAATTTCTGATCCTTATCCATATTCAGAAGAGTTGAGACACTGGTGTTGTAACTCTCTCTCTCTCTCTCTCTCTCTCTCTCTCTCTCTCTCTCTCTCTTTAAAATTATACATGAACGAGAGAATAATGGCTTGCATCAGTTTACCTAAAGTTCTTCCATTGCTATAAAATATGACCTCATAACGACCTCAATTCCAGATCCTTGGAATCACCTTACAAATTGCCCGAAAATAGAAACTTAATTCACAGTTCACTATAATGTCCTTCATTATTCATTTGCATATACCTATATACAATATATATATATATATATATATATATATATAGAAATAAAGGAAATGAAAATGAAAAGGTTTATTGGTAGACTATAGTCCATATGACAAATATTATTAATACAATGACAGTTCATATACTAAGGATAAAAATATATACAATTGATTAGAAATAATACTATAATGTCGAAGTTAAGTGGAGCTACAGACAGACGTTTTCGTACCAAGAATTCCACAGCTTAGAGGATAAATGGCAGGACTCATGGATAGCTTGGATAATAATCGGGTTGATTGATTTTTTAATTCTTTGCATTAGACTGTATTGAGCGCGTCTTGTTACCTGCGGGAAGCTTGGGACATTGCGGGTAGCAAACATTTGCGAAGCTGAGCATCTCGGGGGTAATTTATGTAAGAGTCTAAAAGACCTGTTGTACAGCAAATTTAGGGTTCTGCCAGAACCCTTTTTTATAATTCACCCAGAGTTGCTGACGGTATATATTACTGCAGAAAGTACGAAAGAGAGTGTCTTTAGCTTCACCTGTACAGAATCGAAAGTTCCTTATGGTCATATTCGCTTTAGCACACAGGCTTCGAGATTGTTTTCTTATATCCGAGTCATCACTCAAGGAGCTGGTAATAGTTTGACCCAAATACTTAAACTCTTGTACTTCCTCAATTACTTCACCATTCATTTTAAACCTTACATCAGCTGGCTGATTCCAGCTTTTAGGATGAAATGCATAACCTTAGTTTTTGTAACATTAAAAAGAATATCATGTTTCTGCGAATACACTTCGCAGACGTTTAGTAGCCGATCCAGACCTTTAACAGAGGGACTTATTAACACCATATCATCGTCATAAACTAAGTTATTTATCCTTGTGTTATCTATACAACATCCCACTGTTGCCTCATTAAGTGAAGCAATTAATCCGTCAATATACACATTAAACAGCATAGGGGAGAGCAAGGAGCCTTGTCTCACCCCGCAAGAGGAGCCAAAACACTCGGATCGTACATTGCCCCACCTAACGGTGAAAGATTGGTGGAAAGACCAAAATTTCAATACGTTTAATATGTACATGGGAACCTTCCTGTCTTCTAGTTTTGCAAATAAAATATTGTGGTTCACCCTATCATATGCCTTACTTATATCTAGGAAACAGCTATAAATAGTTTAATTACTGTCAATGTATTTAGATATTGTTTCTTTAAGTACATAGATAGACAGGTCAATTGAGTGGGACCTTTTAAAGCCAAACTGATTAGATGTCCATAGGAAATCATTTAATCGGAGTAACGAGTTTTTCTAGTAGTTTCGAGAAGCAGGAAGCGACAGCAATAGGCCTGTAATTATTGCTGGACAGAATGTCTCGGTACTTATTTTTGATCAGGGGCAAGATATATACTCTCATGAACTCTGCAGGGATATAGCTATGAGCAAGCATGGCTGATAGGAGCAATGATATATGCAGACATACTACGTCATTGGCATATTTTAAGTGATCATTCGATAAGTCATATGTGCAGAATATAATAATAATAATACAATATTTCTCGTAGAAAGGTTCCTTTCCAAATGAGCTGGAAAACATTCCCTCTTGATTCACTCCCCCCCCCCAGCTCCCATTGCTACATGATAAAGGGGGAATAATTTGTTTGTTTGGTGGGGCTTTTTAACCTTCTTCGCAGCATCGAAGGTCGTATGACGAAGGGGACCTAAAGCTTTAAGTGTGATCCGAACGCTGGAAAAATATACACTATATTCGCCCTTTCGTGACGAGTGAGGTTTTTGACAGGGCGAATGAACGCCGTTAAAGACCTTTAATTATTTCGGAACAATATTGAGAGGATCTCTTTATACGCTAATAACTAAATATAATTTTAGTTATCTTCAAATCCCTTCTCGATAATGGACTAAAATAAAATATAATTACTGTACAATGACATAACCTACAGACAGTTGACAAAAATAAAGACACTTTTTTTTTTTACCATAGTTTTTGATTTGATAATAAAAGTCAGTAAATCATAACATATTTATTGAATCAATATAGTTAGAATAATGTTGCTTTCTCCTTTGTATTATGTAAAGGTGACACACGTTCTGGCATTCCATTGATGAGCTTTGCCATTTGCTCTTGAGGACAATCATCGTGGCGTTTATTTACTTTTGTCTGTTCTCTGTATTTTAAATTTTTAGCTGTCGAAAACGAAAAACAATTTTCTTGGCGAGGCCTTATTCTCGGACTAACGACACCTAATCGACGTTTCATAAAATCGATATGTTATTGTGGGTTAAATTAAGTTAGGTTCGGTTAGGTTACGCTAGGTTAGGTTAAGTTAAGTCAAATTAGTTTTTTTATACAGTGTAGAGTGTAGACGATGTTATATCTCGTTCACCAAATAGGTAGAGGATTCCTTATTCTTATCACCAGTTGTGAAGTTGTTGGTATAGTCTTGTCTTCAAGTTTTATGTCGGTGGAACTTATGACAATAATTCGACACTACAATAAACACATAACCGGAATTGGGCATAATTTTGGCTCAGAAACTACCTCACTAATCCTTAAAGTTAAAAAGATTGAAAAACAAACTTTTTGGCAAGTTTTTTAATTAAAAATATACAGATAATATTAAAAAAAATATATATACAGTACAAACAATATTAAAAAATAAAAAATAAAAATACAAAGATGATATTAACAAGTACGATGGATCCTTAAATTTAGAATTTTTAACTAGCAATATTTTTAAAAACTTTTCAGTTTTTATCAAGAAATTGTTGGATAAATTTGGTGGAGTAACTAAATCATATTTAGATATACTAGCTATACTCACTAAGTTTATGAATCCCAACTCACATTATCATCAACAATGTAACACCAACATCACAAACTTAACACTAATTAACATTGTCACCCTTAACACGCTGGCAAACACTAGAGTACTTAATGATTGCGTGTGTTGAGCTACTAATAATGCACATATCGAGATTGTCTAACTCCCTAAAATAACTGGGTAGGTGTAAATTTCATGTTATAAACCCTTCATATATATATATATATATATATTGGAGGGAGGCATTGGAAAGCAGAGGTATGAAAGTTAGTCGGAAGAAGACTGAATATCTGAGATGTAATGTACAACCGGATGAAGGAGGGGGAGTGATGTTAAACGGTGAACTGATCAAACGGGTAGATCGTTTTAAATACTTGGGATCAACAATCGAGGCAGAGGGGGAGGGAGGGAGGAGAGGTGAATCGTAGGATACAGTCGGGATGGAGGAGCTGGAGAAAGGTGTCGGGAGTTCTCTGTGATCGTAGGATGCCGGTGAAGCTGAAAGGGAAGGTCTTCAAAACAGTGGTTAGGCCAGCCATGTTGTACGGAATGGAGACGGTGCCAATGAAGAAGACTAGTGACAGAAAGATGGATGTGGCTGAAATGAAAATGTTGCGATGGATGTGCGGTGTAACTAGAAGGGATCGAATCAGAAACGAACGCATTAGAGGAACGGTGAAAGTAGTAGAGGCGTCAAGAAAAGTCCAAGAAGCCAGACTGAGATGTATGGGCACATGATGAGAAGAGAGGAGGATTACGTAGGACGTATGGTGCTGGAAATGGAGGTGCCGGGATGGAGAAGAAGAGGTAGACCGAAGACGAGGTGGAGGGATTGCGTGGCGGCAGACATCTGGGAGAAAAATTTGACGAGGACATGGTGCGTGACAGAAGAGAATGAAGGAGACTCATCAAGAACAGCGACCCCATATAGAGATGGGATTTAAGCTGCAGAAGAAGAATATATATATATATATATATATATATATATATACAGGGTGTAATACTAGTCCGTTATCATATGAGATTCTTTTATTTGTTATGAAGACAATAAATGTCCAAAGTGGATGCAATTCAAGTGCTCACACGCGTTAATTCGATGCCGAAAGCTATGATACATTGAACGTTACGTGGAATATATAGCTACTGATGTTGTTACATTGTTGTTTTATGTTGTTTTTTAACTGTGAATAGTTCGTAGCCATGTCTGGTGAACAACGTAAACAACCGACTTTAACAGACTCTACGTGTAATAAAACTAATTTTACGTTTTCTTATGAGGTGTAATCAACCATATTGTTCATCAGTTATAAACCTGAGAGAAAAAGAGAAAACATTAATTTCTAATGGTGACGGATTTTTGTTACTCTCTCTCTCTCTCTCTCTCTCTCTCTCTCTCTCTCTCTCTCTCTCTCTCTCTCTCTTCTCTCTCTACGGGCCAGGTGCCTGGTGACTGGAGGGAAGCCAATGTAACCCCAATCTTTAAGAAAGGGGATCACGAAAGTCCAAGGAACTATCGTCCCATTAGTCTCACTTCGGTTGTAGGTAAATTATTAGAGGGGATAAGAGCGGATAGGATCGTTGACCATTTGGATTCCTACAAGCTGCTTGGGGACTCTCAACGTGGGTTTAGACGGCATGGGACGTGTCTCACCAACTTGCTCGAGTTTTTCCACGTCATGTTGAGTGAGTATGATAAGAGTAGGGCGCTTGATATACTTTATCTCGACTTTCAGAAAGCCTTTGATAAGGTACCTCACCGCCGGCTAATGGCCAAAGTCCGCGCGATGGGTATCGGTGGGGAAATAGGTAGGTGGATTGAAAACTGGCTGAAGAATAGGCGGCAGAGGGTTGTAATTAAAGGGGTTAGTTCCGGTTGGGCCTCGGTCACTAGCGGGGTTCCTCAGGGTTCCGATTTGGGGCCAGTGTTGTTTATCATTTACATAAATGATATCGACGGTGGCATCGTCAGTAGGATCGCCAAATTCGCTGATGACACGAAGCTCGGGGCCAATGTTGGGACGCCAGAGTTGGTCGAGCAACTGCGTGCGGACCTACGTAGGATAGGAGAGTGGTCCGAAAAATAGCAAATGCCGTTTAACTTGGGTAAATGCAAGGTGATGCACATTGGCTACTCCAATCCCAGGTCGGACTACTCCATGTTGGGGAGTAATATCGAGGCGACTGATTTGGAAAAGGACTTGGGTGTGCTAATTAGCAGCGACCTTAAGTTTACGAAACAGTGCGTAGAGGTGGAAAAGAAAGTCTAGAAGTTGTTGGGTTATATCAGGAGGCAATTTCGATTTCGGAACAAGGAGATTGTGCTCTCTCTGTACAATTCTCTAGTTCGGCCGCACCTGGAGTATGCTGTGCAGTTCTGGTCGCCCACCCTCAGGAAAGATACTGAGAGGCTGGAGCGAGTGCAGGCGAGGGCCACAAAGTTAATCCCTTCCGTTAGGCAAATGGGCTACGATCGACGCTTACACGCCCTGAATTTGTTTTTGCTGGAAACTCGGAGGCTGCGCGGTCAACTTATCGAGGTTTTGAAGTTCTTACGCGGGTTCAACGATGTCGATTTTAGAAGCATGTTTAGTTTAAATGATAACCCAACTCGCAACAATGGTTGGAAGTTGGATTTGAAACGGTTTAGGACTAGTGTGTGTGGGAATTACTTTACGTATAAGATATGTGACACGTGGAACAGGTTACCTTCAGAAGTTGTGAACAGTTCCTCTGTGGATGAGTTCAAGAAAAGGTTAGACCGAATGTTGCACACTATATGAGGGTGTAGGAAATTTTCCCTGGCACCCGTTGTCATTGGTACCTCCTCGGTATGGGCCGCAAGGCCTTTTGAGGTACTTCTTTTCCTTGTAACTCTATGTGTATATATATATATATATGTATATAAAGGGTGATCCAGAGAAATGGGACCCAAAAGAAACCCCTGTAACTCTTAAAGTATAAGTCCTTTTATAAAATCATACGCATCATTCGAAAGAGGATAGTTACAAGTTTGTACAGGATTGTATAGGTTTTGACAATACAAGACAAGATAAGATACAAAACAAAATAAAAGTGTTAGTTAAAACTAACCCTTCAAGATGACTGCATGGACTGTGGAACAGCTGCGTTTCATAACTGAGCAATATTATGAGCATGGAAGAAGTGTAGTTTCAGCTCAACGATCTTTCAAGACAAATTTTCAGATGTCAAAATCACCTTCTAAGAAAGTAATCCGTCGGTGTGTCAGAAATTTTTCCCTAACTGGCAGCATTGGAAAAAGAAAACAACTGGAAGAGTGCGCACAGCTAGGATAGACGAGATCATTAACAGAACTCATGAAATTGTACAGGATAATCCTAACATAAGCATCAGACGTGCTTCTCAGCTGTTAGGAGTTGGATATGGAACAACACCGTATATTCAAGCAAAATTTAATGCTCTTTCCATATAAAATTCAAACAGTGCAACACCTAAACGATGGAGATTTCGCACGAAGACGACAATTCTGTCAATGGATCCAACAGAAGGTAAATGACACCACCAATTTTCTAGCAACTTTGATTATGTCAGACGAAGCCCATTTTCACTTGAATGGAACTGTAAACAAACAAAATTATCGTTTCTGGGCACAGAAATCCATTGAATATTACCGAAGTCCCGTTGCATAGTCAGCGTGTAACTGTTTGGTGGGTCTTACTGCATCTCAGATCATAGGGCCGTACTTTTTCGAGGATTCCACCGGAAACACGGTCACTGTAAATGGTGATCGCTACGAAAAAGTGTTGACCGATTTCCTTATTCCTAAATTAAGAGATCTTTGTCTAGAAAACCACTGGCTCCAACAAGACGGAGCTACCTGCCATACCACGAGGAACTGCATGGCAGTTTTGCGTCAAACGTTCCATGCGAGTTAATCTCAAGATTTGGAGACGTTGAATGGCCCGCAAGGTCTCCGGATTTTTCTCCTTAGATTATTATCTCTGGGGATATTTAAAGAGTAGGGTCTACAGAAATAACCCAACGACCTTGCAAGAATTGAAGGCCGCCATCACAAATGAGATACAGGCCATACCACCGCACACTCTTGCAAAAGTGATGCAGAACTTACAAGCGAGAACACTGGAATGCTTGGCAACTAATGGAGCACATTTGAAAGGAGTCATTTTTAAAAAATAAATTTCATAATAAACTTGTAACTCTACTCTTTCGAATGATATATAGTTTTTATGAAAGGAATTAAATATTAAGAATATTTGGCTTTTTTAATGGGTCCCATTTATCTGGATCACCCAGTATATATATATATATATATATATATATATATATATATAATCATGCGGGTTGCTTCTACAGAGCTTCAATTTAATATTTAGGAGAAATCCAATGACAAGGAGAAATGTAAATGCCATGAAAAGTCTTCTTTAATGCGCAACGTTTCGAGCAATACGTTCATCTTCAGGCTGTTTAATAACTGGTTTGGGCATGAATTTTTTTAGTTTTACTGATTTCAACTATAAGATGTCTTGTATTAAAACTCTCCTGTTCAGAGGATATAATTTGACCTCTAGTTTTACCTTACTTAATGATGAATTTAATAATCTAAGATCATACTTTACTAATAATAGTTTTCCTGCTCAATATGTAGACAAACAAATTAGATCCTTCTTAAATAATGTTTATAGCCCTCAACTTCCTTGTATTACAGTGCCGAAGGATATAAAATATTTCTTGGTACCTGAAATGGGTCCTTTGAATAAGGAATTAAGCTTAAATTTACAAAGTTGTTAAGGAAATTTTTTATCATACTGATTTCCGCATCATATTTATTAATAAAAACGTCTTTAGGTAGCTTTTTCTCAGCGAAGGATCGAACCCCTGACTCGTTGCGTAGCGGTGTTGTATATTTATTTACCTGCCCTAGGTGTCTCCTTGGGAATTACATTGGCAGCACTGTTCGCTCTCTCAGGGCTAGATTTTATTCGCATATGTGAATAAGTGGCCGAACAGGTAAAATTTAAAAACTAAAGAAGTTTCTAGTATTCGGGAACACAGTATAAAATGTAAAACTGATGTCACTTTAGACAATTTTAAAATTCTTGGTTGTAATACTTGTCCCAACTCACTAAGAATTTTGGAATCGCTTTACATTAAAACATTGTCCCCTACTCTAAATGTTGACTCATCAGCCGTCCCTCTAAATTTGTTATAATCCCTCCTCCTTCCCCAATTCCTTATAATCCCCCCTTCCCCAATCGCCCTCGCCATCTTTTGTTTTCTCGTCTTGCCTCTGCTTAAATCAGTTAGCCTCGGAAATTGCAGTGAAAGGTTAGTTAGTTTCATTATTCCAGTGTACTATTGTTAATTTTTCCAGTGTATTAATTTCACATTTACTATATGTATTTAAAAATAGCTTCTTAATTTTTATATGTAAATCTGTATAACTTAGAATTTAACCCTCTTTTCTCAGTCTTTTAAAATTTGCCTTTATGAATAGGTTATAGAAATTTTCTTTGTCTTGTTTTTCATTCAATATTGATTTAATTTCACATTGTTATTAAACAGCCTGAAGATGAGCGTATTGCTCGAAACGTTGCGCATTAAAGAAGACTTTTCATGGCATTTACATTTCTCCTTGTCATTGGATTTCTCCTAAATATATTATATTATATATATATATGAAAATTATTTCACGAAAGTAACACGTGAAAAATATTTATGATGAATAAAACCACGAAGGAAAGGAAACACAGATGGTGCTCAAGCGCTTTCGTCTAATGACATCCTCAGGAACACTGAAGTACATAAAGAGTTACAACCTATATATAGGTTACAAAAAAAAAAAAATCTATATATATATATATACAATACACGGAAAAACAAAATTAAAGGATTGTGGAAGGGGGCACACAAATTTATAAGGAAAAACTATCGATTTTTAGCACAAGATTAAAAGAATTGTTTCCAACCAATGTTATAGATAAAATATATATATATATATATATATACAAATTTATACTGGAAATCTGCCCGGGTTTTAGCACTCTGCTCTTTTTGTATAAAAAAAAAAAAAAATTGAACAATTATCGATTTTTAGCACAAGATTAAAAGAATTGTTTCCAACCAATGTTATAGATAAAAAATAAAATATATATACAAATTTATACTGGAAATCTGCCCGGGTTTTAGCACTCTGCTCTTTTTGTATTAAAAAAAAAAAAAAAAAAAAATCGATTTTTAGCACAAAATTAAAAGAATTGTTTCCAACCAATGTTATAGATAAAAAAATAAAATATATATACAAATTTATACTGGAAATCTGCCCGGGTTTTAGCACTCTGCTCTTTTGTATATATAAAAAAAAAAAAAAATTGAACAATTATCGATTTTTAGCACACGATTAAAAGAATTGTTAGTGACGATGCAAAAAGTGCCCTTGGATATGGTATGTCCTTTTTTATTGTTAAAAAACCTTCGGCTTTACAAATTTGCTACAGTCTCGCTTGTTTTGAAAAACAGTGTAATCTCCCTCAGTATTTGTTTAACATAGTTAAAGGCCTCGTTTATAGTGCGGCGAATAGTAATTACAAAGATAACTTTCCTAAACGTTTTCGCAATAGCCTCTCACAATTAAAAAAAGATGGGGAGCTCCATATTACTAAAGCAGACAAGGCTAACACCATAGTTATTATGGACAAAGTGGACTACATCAGAAAGATGAACGAGCTTCTCCAGGACCCCGCCACATACAGCAAACTTAGGAAGAACCCGCAGGATGACGTCATCAAATCATTTTAGTGGCTTGAAACGCATTCTCAAAGATCATAAGGACTTAATTCCGCTTTTCATGTCCACTTCACCTTCTCTGCCCTACCTTTACGGTCTCATTAAATCCCACAAACCTGGCAACCCTATGCGCCCTATTATTAGCTCGGTGGGCTCTATTACTTATAAACTCTCCAAATGGCTTGTCAAAGTCTTGTCCCCCATTCTCGGAACTATCTCTGATTCACATGTAAAAAATTCCATGGATCTTACTGAAAAATTGAATAATGCACAAACTGAAACTAACGATAGATTGATCAGTTTTGATGTTTGTTCATTGTTTACAAAAGTGCCGATTGACGATATGCTTGACTTTCTCTCCCAAGAATTACATAAGTATGACCTGCCACGACCTTCACACATTGTTTTGGAACTTATTAAGCTTTGCATCAAAGACTGTAAATTCACTTTCAATAACGAGTATTATCAACAGGTTTTTGGGATGGCCATGGGCAACCCCTTGTCGCCCCTCCTCTCCAATATTTATATGGAGTTTTTCGAAATTACTTACATTCCGAGAATCCTGGGGGTTGGCATCCCTTGGTTGCGTTACGTCGATGATATTTTGTGTATCTGGCCCATGAATCGTGACCTGGATAACTTCCTCCTTCAGTTAAATGATCAAGTCCCCTCTATTAAGTTTACTTTGGAAGTGGAACAAGACAATTCAATCCCATTTTTGGATGTGCGTGTACATAGGGAAAGCCCAGGTTTTAAGTTTAGTATCTATCGGAAAAAAACAAACAATTTGTCCTACGTACACTTTTACTCGGGACATGACACCCCCACTAAGAAGGCCATTTTTTCTTCAATGTTTCTCCGCGCCCTTAGGATCGCCAGTCCGGAATACATCGATGCCGAATTAGAAAAAATCAACGGTATTGGAAGTGATCTGTGTTATCCATCTGCGTTTATGGAATCTTGTCTCAACAAGGCAAAACGAACTTTCTATCGCGTCAATAATAACATTCGTACTTTGTCAAAAAATATTTTAGTACTTCCATTTTTCACGGGCTTTTTAGGCATTGCTAATGTATTTAAACTTTTGGATATTAATGTAGTATTTTCATATAACAATATTGTGAAAAATATCATAGTAAAAAATAGCCCTACCAATAATTCAGGCATTATCTATAAAATTGGTTGTAAACAATGTGATTCCTTTTACATAGGTCAGACGGGAAAGGATTTGCACACACGTATAAAACAGCATCAATATTCCGTTAGAACAGGACAGTTGTCCAGTGCCCTTTTTGTCCATTTGTCAGAGTTATCCCACTGTATTGATTGGAATAATGCTTCAGTTTTATTTCACTCTAGCAACATTGTCAATAGAAATATTCTTGAGTCTGCTATTATCCAACTAACAAATAACTTCAACATAAGCAAAGGTCGTTTTCAACTCGATCTTGTTGTTTTGAATTCCTTCAGAACAGATTTAGATAAGAAAGGTAGAACGCTAAATCTTTGGTAAATTTGTATGCCACCTTAATAACTTTTATTTTTCAATTTTTATATACAAAAAATAGGGCAGAGTGCTAAAACCCGGGCAGATTTCCAGTACAAATTTGTATATATATTTTTTTTTTATCTATAACATTGGTTGGAAACAATTCTTTTAATCGTGTGCTAAAAATCGATAATTTTTTTTTTTTTTTTTTTTTTGTAACCTATTTATAGGTTGTAACTCTTTATGTACTTCAGTGTTCCCGAGGATGTCATTAGACGAAAGCGCTTGAACACCATCTGTGTTTCCTTTCCTTCGTGGTTTTATTCATCATATATATATATATATATATTATATATGGGATGAATTTCACAATTAAACACGTGAAATGAATGAATTATGCAAACCCACAACGAAAAAGAAAAACGATTTCAAAGTCTTTCGTGTATTCAGAGCTACACCTCGTCAGGGAATGAAGAGAGAAGGCAAGATGCCCATAAATATATACAACGTAGCGAAAACCAAAACAATTAGCACATACTTAACAAGAGTTAATGAGGGGCAAAAGGAATTTTAACAAGATATTGTCAATTTTATACATTCCCGCACTGTTATTGAAATTGTTTTTTAAATGGGTTAAATGCACATTCTAGAATATTTCTTTCAATTATATCTCTGTTTTCAACAAGCGCTTTAGAACTATCCCACTTGATGCTATGATTACATCTATACATGTGGTTAAACAATGCACTGGAATTATTTGCTGTTCTACACGCATATTTATGCTGTTTTACCCTAATATCTAACGTTTTACTCGTTTGGCCTATATATATACTGAGTTACATTTTTTTGTGTACATCCAATCGAATACACAACCAACAACATTATCCGGGCTATTCTTTATTAGGAGTGATTTAACAGTATTATTATACTTAAAGACAACATTGATGCCAATTACTTTAAGTAAAGTCGGAAGATATTGAAAATTAGCATGGTAAGGTAGGCGTAAGGATATTTTTACACTCAAATTCCTTTACAGTTACTTTATTATAATACCTATTCTTGGCTTTCCTAAGACAGTTATCTATCCTATGAAATAGGATAACATAATTTAGTACCAATCATGATATTGCGTAACTCGGAATCTAAAAATTCAGGACTGACAACTCTCAATGCTCTAAGAAACATAGCAGAGAAAATAGAGGATTTAATCGAGGGATGATGATCATAAAAAAATGCACACAAGCGTTATTATTAGTAGGCTTACGATAAACTTCAAATTTGAACTGATTAGAGCATCTCCAAATTTTTAGATCCAGAAAAGATAAGCTTCCATCATTTTCTCAGTATATTAGGCCAAACGGGTAAAACGTTAGATATTAGGGTAAAACAGCATAAATATGCTCGTAGAACAGCAAATAATTCCAATGCATTGTTTAACCATATGTATAGATGTAATCATAGCATCAAGTGGGATAGTTCTAAAGCGCTTGTTGAAAACAGAGATATAATTGAAAGAAATATTCTAGAATGTGCATTTATTCATTTTAAAAAAAATTTCAATAACAGTGCGGGAATGTATAAAATTTACAATTTCTTGTTAAAATTCCTTTTGCCTCTCATTAACTTTTGTTAAGTATGTGCTAATTGTTTTGGTTTCCGCTACGTTGTACAGTATATATTTATGGGCATCTTGCCTTCTCTCTTCATTCCCTGGCGAGGTGTAGCTCTGAATACACGAAAGGTCTTGAAATCGTTTTTCTTTTTCCTTGTGGTTTGCATCATATATATATATATATATATATATATATATATGCGCCTTTGTAGTGTAGTGGTTAGCGAAACTGACTACGAATCCATCGGCCCCGGAATCGAGACCCGGTGACGGGAGGCGGCGCGCAGCAAAACCTAACTGTTCATCCTTTCACAAAATAAAAGAATGGGTGGTAGATAAATGAGTACCCTGGGTGGCCTCGTGGTTAAGACGCTGGGTTGCTGGTGGGCCGTGGTTCGGATTCCACGTTAAACTGTCGGTCTACGGTGGAATGAAAAGCTTGACCTTCGCCAGAATGAACAATTAGGGCGGAAGCAAACCAAAGGTGTGTTGTGTATATATACAGTAATATATATATATATATATATATATATATATATATATATATGTAAAGAACGACGCTTGTGTAGAAGAGCGTTCCGCACAAGATGAGGAGGGAGAGCGAACAAATGAAAAATGAGGTACCACCCGGGAATCGAACCCGGGATCATCCGATTGCCGGTCAGATATGCTATCCACTACACCATGGACCTCGATTAATCAGAAGTCATAATTCTCCTACGTACGAGCAGAAGCATATCTGACGGGGCAATCGGATGATCCCGGGTTCGATTCCCGGGTGGTAACTCATTTTTCATTTGTTCGTTCTCCCTCCTCATCTTGTGCGGAAAGCTCTTCTACACAAGCGTCGTTCTTTACATTAATTATACTGTGTTGTTTGCAGTTAAAAAAAAAATTATATATATATATATATATATATATATATATATATACACACATACCTATATATATATATATATATATACCTTTCAAATGTTCCGGGCAATGATTCCTCATTTCATGAAGGTCAAGTTGTCGCCCCTCATATATATATATATATATATATATATATATATATATATATATATATATATATATATATATATATAAATGTAAAAACTGAACAATGAATAATCAATATTCATTTTTACATGAGAACCAAAATCGCTTAACGCGAGTTTGGATAATAATTTTACTTGTAGCTTCCTATTTTTGTTCGTGTCACAACCCTACGATCTACCATATCTATGGTTTAGTCGTATCCATTTTTCATTTGTTATAGAAGTTATTAATTAATTATGATGTCTTGCATCTCACCCTCGTCCCTAGATTATGCATACACATTGCATATAACAGGATTGGAACCCGTAGTTGTACTTCTTAGTCATTAATACCCACTCTTTGTCTCTAATTCGTTCTTGTAAATCTTCCTAATAATGATTTGTATTATACGTACAAATTCAATAACTATGACGTCATAAAGTAACTTAATTCTCTTCACGTTTTCCATACCTTGTACACTGAATCACGTGTTTAGTATTTGGACATCTTCCGTATTGAATGTATGGTAAATTCTTTAATAATAATAATAATAATGATAATAATAATAATAATAATAAAAAGAAAAAAAAAACTTCATTCTCTATACATCATTATTTATGTTGTTTCCTACCTATTGTCTACTGATACCTATCAACCTATCAGTCCATATTTTACGCGTCTCTATATTACGCACACAACCTATTGTATTACGTACATGTGCGTTCACCCCTCACAAGACATTCATTAGGCTTACAGTAGTTGAGTGGTCGAATTCGCGAATCACAGCAGAATTGAACGTTTCTAAGATAAACAACATCTTTCGCTCTGATCCAAATTTATAACATATTATAATGTAATATAACATATTATGTTGTATATAAATTATCTTGTCATGTCTCATGTACTTGTGTTGTACTAATAACCATATATAATAACCATATATAATAACCATATATAATCTGACCATATAATCTAACCATATAATATAACCTATATTATAACCATATATAAATATATAAAAACACTGTAAGAATGGTAAACGACGTAATGTACTTCAATGAAACTATAATTGAATGTAATGACTTTATATATAATGTAAGAGTGTACTTTAATAGAACTGTAAGGGACAATCATAAGCGAATGGGAAGTAATCCATAATCGCAATCATAATTGTAATAAACCCAAACGAAAATGTACTCAGTCGTGTACTTCAATCGTACTTATGTACTACTATGAAATGATATCGCCTTCAGAAATGAAGATTTGGCAAAAAAAAATAAGATTAGTTTTTATTTTTATTTTTTTTATTTTTTATTTTTATTTGGAATCTTTCAAAACATCTGATCGTGTTTAAAAGGGGGGAAACTTAACCTCCAACTGCCATCCCCCAACATTCAGGCATATATTATACATGTATTTGTAAAATGAAGGACACTTCATTACGGCTCTCTGCTTTGGTCACTGCTAAGAGACTCTCCTTGTTAGCAGCCTCGCTGCGGGGAGGGGGCAGAGGCCCCTTGCCTCCTTAATATTTTTAGATTCCGGCCTGAGCTATGGTCGAAAGAGGTCGAACCTCTACCCCTGTAAATTCAGAGCAGTACCTGTATATTTTTAAGAAGTAAATCACAGCAAGCGAAACCTTTTATTTTCCCCCTCGAGTTGGGCTATCTTCAGAGGAATTTAGTCAGTAAAGTAGAAGTATCAGAGTACTATTGAAAGAAAAGAATTAACAGAGTGTCGACCCCATAAAGCGAGAGAAAAGAATTAGAAAGTTATAGAAGAAAAGTATATAGAAGAAATATCCGTTGCTTGCCTCCGTAACTAGAACCCCCGTCGATCCGAACCAACCCAGGGCAATAGACGGAGGGGTTAACAGACTGGCGACCCTTTACCAGGATAAGAAGATTTTTACAAGAAGATTTTTACAAGAAGATTTTTACAAGAAGATTTTTACAAGAAGATTTTAACAAGAAGATTTTAACAAGTGGCCACTCTCTGGCCAAGATAGAAATTACCCTGCATCAGGATAAAACCATTTGACCGGCGTGTCATGACTTCCAGTTCGTAACATCCACCCTTGAACCGGTGTGTCACGACTCCAAGTTCTCCACGCCTAGTTTTCATCCAAGAAGAAGTAGCCAGCAAGACACGTCTTCAGGACACGTCTCTAAGGACTTCGCCCCAGAAATTTTTGTTAAGTACAGAGTTGTTTTTTAAGTAATTTGTAAACATTTGAAAAGTCAGTACTATTAACAGTTAATATTTAGTATCAAGTCAGAATTTACAAGAAACACAGTGAACACTTCAGACACCAGTGATACATTTTTTTTAGTGAAACACATTTAACTTCTGTGAAAATTACTAAGAGAAGTTAAATGTAAGAGAAGTTAAATGTAAGAGAAGTTAAATGTCAGAGAAGTTAAATGTCAGAGAAGTTAAATGTCAGAGAAGTTAAATGTCAGAGAAGTTAAATGTCAGAGAAGTGAATTTCAGAGTTATTTTCACTATTATATTCAGTATAGAATAATTTTATTTATGTACCAAACATAATAGTACCGTACCTTCACGTACGTTCGAGTGAAATGTTGTTTACATTTTTTATTTTTGTTTACAATTTTTTTCAATTTATTGAATTGAATTGACTTGCAAATTAAGAGAGAGAGTGTTTATAGAGAGTTTATAGATTTAGAGAGATATTTGAAGTCAGTTTTCGTTGCAAATAAGTTGCATGTCAGTTTTGAAGTCAGTTTTCGTTGCAAATAAGTTGCAAGTCAGTTTTGAAGTCAGTTTTCGTTGCAAATAAGTTGCAAGTCAGTTTTGAAGTCAGTTTTCGTTGCAAATAAGTTGCAAGTCAGTTTTGAAGTCAGTTTTCGTTGCAAATAAGTTGCAAGTCAGTTTTGAAGTCAGTTTTCGTTGCAAATAAGTTGCAAGTCAGTTTTGAAGTCAGTTTTCGTTGCAAATAAGTTGCAAGTCAGTTTTGAAGTCAGTTTTCGTTGCAAATAAGTTGCAAGTCAGTTTTGAAGTCAGTTTTCGCTGCAAATAAGTTGCAAGTCAGTTTTGAAGTCAGTTTTCGTTGCAAATAAGTTGCAAGTCAGTTTTGAAGTCAGTTTTCGTTGCAAATAAGTTGCAAGTCAGTTTTGAAGTCAGTTTTCGTTGCAAATAAGTTGCAAGTCAGTTTTCGTTGCAAAGAAGTTGCAAGTCAGTTTTGAAGTCAGTTTTAGTTGCAAGTCAGTTTTGAAGTCAGTTTTATTTGCAAATAAGTTGCAAATCAGTTTTCAGAAGGTTGCGCCAAGAGGGACAACCAAACCCCAGAGATTTATAAAGATACTCGAAGTAGTTTCGAGTCAGTTTTATTTGCAAATAAGTTGCAAATCAGTTTTCAGTTGGTTGCATCCAAAAGGGATAACCAAACCCCAGAGATTTATAAAGATACTCGAGGTAGTTTCGAGTCAGTTTTATTTGCAAATAAGTTGCAAATCAGTTTTCAGAAGGTTGCGCCAAGAGGGACAACCAAACCCCAGAGATTTATAAAGATACTCGAAGTAGTTTCGAGTCAGTTTTATTTGCAAATAAGTTGCAAATCAGTTTTCAGTTGGTTGCATCCAAAAGGGATAACCAAACCCCAGAGATTTATAAAGATACTCGAGGTAGTTTCGAGTCAGTTTTAGTTGCAAATAAGTTGCAAATCAGTTTTCAGTTTCAGAAGGTTGCATCCAGAGGGACAACCGCCCCAGAGATTTCAGTTTTATTTCGAGTCAGTTTTATTTCGAGTCAGTTTTATTTCGAGTCCCAAGTTAGTTTTCAATGCAGTCAATTGAATTCAACTTTTTCTTTGTAATTTAAGAGAATTTAATTTAAGAAAAATGTAAGTTAAGAATTTAATTCAACCTTTTTTTGTGTTGTAAAAGAATTTAATTCAACCTGAATTGACCGGGTTGCGTCTTTAGTTAACCTTTCTTTGTTTTGTTGTGAGAAGGAAATTGACCGATTTGTCTTTTCTTTTCATGCCAGTTTTGCGTATATAAATATATAGTTATGTAATTCATTATTTGTAACCAAAAATAGTTTTTACAATTGTTTGTAGCGATTTTGGTAATTATTGTAATGTATATGAGGAACATGCCGTCCCTCCGTTTGTTGAACTCTTTTAATTTTTTGTTCTAAGTAGTGTGACAAGCAATCTTTTTTTTAAAGAACAAAGTGCTCACGAAAGACTTATTGTCAATTTCAGACTTATATCCCCCGCTTAGTCACTCAATTCCCCCGAATGTAGTACTCCAAACTTTGTTTTTTATTTTATTTTTACTTTAACACCCCAACCCCAGTTGAACCCAGTGTCGACCAAAACCGTTTTTACAAAAGTTTTTAACGAGTTTTATAATTATTTTGATTATATGATGACAGAAATAGCGTAACAATTAATCGATCATGTACCTAATTTATCCTGCTCTGTACGATCGGGAAATTTACCCGTATTACCGCACATACCCTAAATTTCAGTCATTTAATTTTTAATAAAACTTCTACACAATAAAACAGATGTATTTGTCTATATGCAAACAAGTTTTCAGATTAAAAAAAAAAATCAAATAATTCAAATTCTATCAACATTCAACGAAAGAGTATAATTTTTCTACTTAACATGCAAAAATTATTAAACCTTTTTAATATATTTTTTTTATATAAAAATAATTTTTAATGTAAAATTTAATTGAAATTATTAAAAGAAAAGATTGTTCGAAATGCTTCCCTTCCATTTCAATAACTTTTTTATTCTTGGCCGAAACTCATCTATGGCTCGATTTACTTTTATTTTTTTTAGAATATTATAAAATTGTATTTAGCTCGTTGAAATGCATAATTGATTTATATTTTTAATTTGTATTCTTAATTTTTTTTTAATTCAATTATCGTAGGGATGCTTCTGGTTAATGTTAATGGTTATATAGTTCATAGCTACGAATGTTACTAGTCGAATTTAATTCCATCTTCAAAATTTAATTTTTAATACCGCTAGATTTACTTTCATTAATTGTAAGGTCCTCTAAGTACATTTCTTTTTATTACCTTAATACGTGTAACTGATTTAATTAAATACTTAAATACTACCTTGAACTTAAAGGATTTTATAATAATAATAATAATGATAATAATAATAAAAATAACTGACTTAAACTTAAAAGATTTTATAACCCTAACCCCATCTTGAATTATTATACATTATTTTTAAACTTTGTTAATTCAAAAACCTCCCAAATCCCTACACATACACACGCATGTATGCGCACTATATATATATATATATATATGGGTGGCCCAAAAAAAGTTCTCATTTTTCAACTAGTCATATCTCAGTAACCCGTGGACCTATATAGACGATATTTTAACACAATTTACACCAAAGCCTTGTCTCACTATGGTTAAAATCTGAAAACGATATCATTTATGCTTTTCTCACAATTTAGAAAATAAAAACTCGTGTAAAAAAAACAAATATCGATTGTAGTCTATGCTCGGCCCGTTTCAGAGTTTACGAGCTTACAGACTACATATCCTTCAGTCCTTCAGTCGCAATCATGACGTTGTCAGAAGAAGACTGTGCTCTCATTAAAGCTTGCTACATTGACAAAGGATGGAAGAGTGGAAGATTAATACGAGAGTTTCCAGGGAGAGGTTGGAAGAGACGTACACTAGACAAACTGTTAAAGAAGCTTCGCGATACAGGAACCACCACCAGGAAACCAGGAAGTGGCAGGCCAAAAACAGCAACAACACCAGAAAACGTGGATTACATAAATGATAAAATCTGCTCTCAAGAAAATGAACCAGGGACTCATTTATCGCAACGGACAATTGCCAAAATCTGAGTATTGGTAGGAGTTCTGTGCAACGTGTAGTAAAATCGCTGAACCTAAAACCATTCAAAAGGATTCCCACATCTAGAAAAAACGAAAATGTGAAGGATAAAAGAAAAACAAGGTGCAGACAGTTGCTTAATAAATTTTCAGTTGATGGTGTTAAGAAGATAGTGTTCACGGATGAGAAGGATTTTACACTAGAAATTCCACGAAATCCTCAAAATGACGTTGTCTACGGACGTGGTCGAAAACGCGATATTCCGGTGAATAGACTGTATCATGAGGCATCGCGATTTTCAAAAAAAGTGATGATATCTGCAGGCGTTTCTTGGAACGGTAATTGGCTAAAATAAATAAAATATTCATGATATTTGTTTTTTTGACACGAGTTTTTATTTTAAATTGTGAGAAAAGCATAAATGATATCGTTTTCAAATTTTAACCATAGTGAGACAAGGCTTTGGTGTAAATTGGGTTAAATATCGTCTATATAGGTCCACGGATTACTGAGATATGACTAGTTGAAAAATGAGAACTTTTTTTGGGGCCACCGGATATATATATACAAACCTTATGCTAAAATCATTGGATGTCACAATAAACTATTTCATAGCGTGTAAGTGCTAACTATGCTATTTATATAGTCCTACGCATTTTTGCTTACTATATATAAATTTTTGCTCAGGCGTTTATTCAGTTAATTTAAAAATCCTCTCAGCTAATCTGTCCCTCAAAGTTATAAGATACACACTTTGTATCTAATACACACAAATACACACTAGACCACAGGTTTATACATCATCCATTACGTAATTCGATTTTTTACCTACAATAGTCAATAAAATTAGTTATAGACTGCACGATCAGGGTAACTTTGGAAAATAATTTTATTTTTCCCTTTTACCTACTATCATTATGTATGTAATTTTCTCCACAGAATTTTTTTGTTTAAATTAACAATATCATTCTTTGTCTAACTTAATTGTTTGTCCAAATTAATGTATTAATCCTTTTATTCTGTTTACATAAATTAAAGTATTAATCTTTGAATTTTTTATATTTTATAAGCAAGTGTCATTTTAAAGATTTGATTACTCTCCATTTCTCCATTGTACGCAACCACCGAACTCACTTGTTCTGTATAAAAATTTGTAATGTAAAGAAAAATTCGTCATCTAACTTGTAGTAGTTAGGATGTTATTTTCTCATTTGTATTGTATTAATGGTACCCTATTAGATTATTGTGTAAAATATCATTTTTTAAAAGGGGAGAGCAATGTAAAAAATGAACAATGAATAATCAATATTCATTTTTACATAAGAACCAAAATCGCTTAACGCGAGTTTGGATAATAATTTTACTTGTAGCTTCCTATTTTTGTTCGTGTCACAACCCTACGATCTACCATATCTATGGTTTAGTCGTATCCATTTTTCATTTGTTATAGAAGTTATTAATTAATTATGATTGTCTTGCATCTCACCCTCGTCCCTAGATTATGCATACACATTGCATATAACAGGATTGGAACCCGTAGTTGTACTTCTTAGTCATTAATACCCACTCTTTGTCTCTAATTCGTTCTTGTAAATCTTCCTAATAATGATTTGTATTATACGTACAAATTCAATAACTATGACGTCATAAAGTAACTTAATTCTCTTCACGTTTTCCATACCTTGAACACTGAATCACGTGTTTAGTATTTGGACATCTTCCGTATTGAATGTATGGTAAATTCTTTAATAATAATAATAATAATAATAATAATAATAATAATATAAAAGAAAAAAAAACTTCATTCTCTATACATCATTATTTATGTTGTTTCCTACCTATTGTCTACTGATACCTATCAACCTATCAGTCCATATTTTACGCGTCTCTATATTACGCACACAACCTATTGTATTACGTACATGTGCGTTCACCCCTCACAAGACATTCATTAGGCTTACAGTAGTTGAGTGGTCGAATTCGCGAATCACAGCAGAATTGAACGTTTCTAAGATAAACATCTTTCGCTCTGATCCAAATTTATAACATATTATAATGTAATATAACATATTATGTCGTATATAAATTATCTTGTCATGTCTCATGTACTTGTGTTGTACTAATAACCATATATAATAACCATATATAATCTAACCATATAATCTAACCATATATTATAACCATATATAAATATATAAAAACACTGTAAGAATGGTAAACGACGTAATGTACTTCAATGAAACTATAATTGAATGTAATGACTTTATATATAATGTAAGAATGTACTTTAATAGAACTGTAAGGGACAATCATAAGCGAATGGGAAGTAATCCATAATCGCAATCATAATTGTAATAAACCCAAGCGAAAATGTACTCAGTCGTGTACTTCAATCGTACTTATGTACTACTATGAAATGATATCGCCTTCAGAAATGAAGATTTGGCAAAAAAAAAAAAGATGTTTTTATTTTTATTTATTTTTTATTTTATTTTTATTTCGAATCTTTCAAAACATCTGATCGTGTTTAAAAGGGGGGAAACTTAATCTCCAACTGCCATCCCCCAACATTCAGGCATATATTATACATGTATTTGTAAAATGAAGGACACTTCATTACGGCTCTCTGCTTTGGTCACTGCTAAGAGACTCTCCTTGTTAGCAGCCTCGCTGCGGGGAGGGGCAGAGGCCCCTTGCCTCCTTAATATTTTTAGATTCCGGCCTGAGCTATGGTCGAAAGAGGTCGAACCTTACCCCTGTAAATTCAGAGCAGTACCTGTATATTTTTAAGAAGTAAATCACAGCAAGCGAAACTTTTTATTTTCCCCCTCGAGTTGGGCTATCTTCAGAGGAATTTAGTCAGTAAAGTAGAAGTATCAGAGTACTATGAAAGAAAAGAATTAACAGAGTGTCGACCCCATAAAGCGAGAGAAAAAGAATTAGAAAGTTATAGAAGAAAAGTATATAGAAAAAATATCCGTTTGCTTGCCTCCGTAACTAGAACCCCCGTCGATCCGAACCAACCCAGGGCAATAGACGGAGGGTTAACAGACTGGCGACCCCCCTTACCAGGATAAGAAGAAGATTTTTACAAGAAGATTTTTACAAGAAGATTTTACAAGAAGATTTAACAAGAAGATTTTAACAAGTGGCCACTCTCTGGCCAAGATAGAAATTCCCTGCATCAGGAATAAAACCATTTGACCGGCGCTTGTCATTACTTCCAGTTCGTAACATCCACCCTTGAAACCGGTGTGTCAACGACTCCAAGTTCTCCACGCCTAGTTTTTCATCCAAGAAGAAGTAGCCAGCAAGACACGTCTTCAGGACACGTCTCTAAGGACTTCGCCCCAGAAATTTTTGTTAAGTACAGAGTTGTTTTTTAAGTAATTTGTAAACATTTGAAAAGTCAGTACTATTAACAGTTAATATTTAGTATCAAGTCAGAATTTACAAGAACACAGTGAAACACGTTCAGACACCAGTGATACATTTTTTTTTAGTGAAACACATTTAACTTCTGTGAAAATTACTAAGAGAAGTAAATGTAAGAGAAGTTAAATGTAACGAAGAAGTTAAATGTCAGAGAAGTTAAATGTCAGAGAAGTTAAATGTCAGAGAAGTTTAAATGTCAGAGAAGTTAAATGTCAGAGAAGTTAATTTCAGAGAGTGAATTTCAATTTCGAGTTATTTTCACTATTATATTCA
The DNA here is from genome assembly GCA_023014485.1 of Bathynomus jamesi. NCBI lineage: Eukaryota > Metazoa > Arthropoda > Malacostraca > Isopoda > Cirolanidae > Bathynomus > Bathynomus jamesi. The sequence continues at coordinate 212,868 of JAJOZX010003785.1, read as the reverse complement.
GTATAGAATAATTTTATTTATGTACCAAACATAATAGTACCGTACCTTCACGTACGTTCGAGTGAAATGTTGTTTACATTTTTTATTTTTGTTTACAATTTTTTCAATTTATTGAATTGAATTGACTTGCAAATTAAGAGAGAGAGTGTTTATCGAGAGTTTATAGATTTAGAGAGATATTTGAAGTCAGTTTTCGTTGCAAATAAGTTGCATGTCAGTTTTGAAGTCAGTTTTCGTTGCAAATAAGTTGCAAGTCAGTTTTGAAGTCAGTTTTTCGTTGCAAATAAGTTGCAAGTCAGTTTGAAGTCAGTTTTCGTTGTAAATAAGTTGCAGTCAGTTTTCAGTTTTCGGTTGCAAATAAGTTGCAAGTCAGTTTTGAAGTCATTTTTCGTTGCAAATAAGTTGCAAGTCAGTTTTGAAGTCAGTTTTCGTTGCAAATAAGTTGCAAGTCAGTTTTGAAGTCAGTTTTCGTTGCAAATAAGTTGCAAGTCAGTTTTGAAGTCAGTTTTCGTTGCAAATAGTTGCAAGTCAGTTTTGAAGTCAGTTTTCGCTGCAAATAAGTTGCAAGTCAGTTTGAAGTCAGTTTTCGTTGCAAATAAGTTGCAAGTCAGTTTTCGTTGCAAAGAAGTTGCAAGTCAGTTTTGAAGTCAGTTTTAGTTGCAAAGAAGTTGCAAGTCAGTTTTGAAGTCAGTTTTATTTGCAAATAAGTTGCAAATCAGTTTTCAGAAGGTTGCGCCAAGAGGGACAACCAAACCCCAGAGATTTATAAAGATACTCGAAGTAGTTTCGAGTCAGTTTATTTGCAAATAAGTTGCAAATCAGTTTTCAGTTGGTTGCATCCAAAAGGAAACCAAACCCCAGAGATTATAAAGATACTCGAGGTAGTTTCGAGTCAGTTTTATTTGCAAATAAGTTGCAAATCAGTTTTTCAGAAGGTTGCGCCAAGAGGGACAACCAAACCCCAGAGATTTATAAAGATACTCGAAGTAGTTTCGAGTCAGTTTATTTGCAATAATAAGTTGCAAAATCAGTTTTCAGTTGGTTGCATCCAAAAGGGATAACCAAACCCCAGAGATTTATAAAGATACTCGAGGTAGTTTCGAGTCAGTTTTAGTTGCAAATAAGTTGCAAATCAGTTTCAGTTTCAGAAGGTTGCATCCAGAGGGACAACCGCCCCAGAGATTTCAGTTTTATTTCGAGTCAGTTTTATTTCGAGTCAGTTTTATTTCGAGTCCCAAGTTGTTTTCAATGCAGTCAATTGAATTCACTTTTTCTTTGTAATTTAAGAGAATTTAATTTAAGAAAATGTAAGTTAAGAATTTAATTCACCTTTTTTTGTGTTGTAAAAGAATTTAATTCAACCTGAATTGACCGGGTTGCGTCTTTAGTTAACCTTTCTTGTTTTGTTGTGAGAAGGAAATTGACCGATTTGTCTTTCTTTTCATGCCAGTTTTGCGATATAAATATATATATGTAATTCATTATTTGTAACCAAAAATAGTTTTTACAATTGTTTGTAGCGATTTTGGTAATTATTGTAATGTATATGAGGAACATGCCGTCCCTCCGTTGTTGAACTCTTTTAATTTTTTGTTCTAAGTAGTGTGACAAGCAATCTTTTTTTTAAAGAACAAAGTGCTCACGAAAGACTTATTGTCAATTTCAGACTTATATCCCCGCTTAGTCACTCAATTCCCCGAATGTAGTACTCCCAAACTTTGTTTTTTATTTTATTTTTACTTTAAACACACACCCCCCAGTTGAACCCAGTGTCGACCAAAACGTTTTTACAAAAGTTTTAACGAGTTTTATAATTATTTTGATTATATGATGACAGAAATAGCGTAACAATTAATCGATCATGTACCTAATTTATCCTGCTCTGTACGATCGGGAAATTTACCCGTATGACCGCACATACCCTAAATTTCAGTCATTTAATTTTTAATAAAACTTACAACAATAAACAGATGTATTTGTCTATATGCAAACAAGTTTTCAGATTAAAAAAAAAAATCAATAATTCAAATTCTATCAACATTCAACGAAAGAGTATAATTTTTCTACTTAACATGCAAAAATTATTAAACCTTTTTAATATATTTTTTTTATATTAAAATAATTTTTAATGTAAAATTTAATTGAAATTATTAAAAGAAAAAGATTGTTCGAAATGCTTCCCTTCCATTTCAATAACTTTTTTTATTCTTGGCCGCAAACTCATCTATGGCTCGATTTACTTTTATTTTTTTTAGAATATTATAAAATTGTATTTAGCTCGTTGAAATGCATAATTGATTTATATTTTTAATTTGTATTCTTAATTTTTTTTTAATTCAATTAACGTAGGGATGCTTCTGGTTAATGTTAATGGTTATATAGTTTCATAGCTACGAATGTTACTAGTCGAATTTAATTCCATCTTCAAAATTTAATTTTTAATACCGCTAGATTTACTTTCATTAATTGTAAGGTCCTCTAAGTACATTTCTTTTTATTACCTTAATACGTGTAACTGATTTAATTAAATACTTAAATACTACCTTGAACTTAAAGGATTTTATAATAATAATGATAATAATAAATAACAATAACTGACTTAAACTTAAAAGATTTTATAACCCTAACCCCATCTTAAATTATTATACATTATTTTTAAACTTTGTTAATTCAAAAACCTCCCAAATCCCTACACATACCACGCATGTATGCGCACTATATATATATATATATATATATATATATATATTATATATCGGGTGGCCCAAAAAAGTTCTCATTTTTCAACTAGTCATATCTCAGTAACCCGTAGACCTATATAGACGATATTTAACACAATTTACACCAAAGCCTTGTCTCACTATGGTTAAAATCTGAAACGATATCATTTATGCTTTTCTCACAATTTAGAAAATAAAAACTCGTGTAAAAAAAACAAATATCGATTGTGTCTATGCTCGGCCCGTTTCAGAGTTTACGAGCTTACAGACTACATATCCTTCAGTCCTTCAGTCGCAATCATGACGTTGTCAGAAGAAGACTGTGCTCTCATTAAAGCTTGCTACATTGACAAAGGATGGAAGAGTGGAAGATTAATACGAGAGTTTCCAGGGAGAGGTTGGAAGAGACGTGCTAGACTAGACAAACTGTTAAAGAAGCTTCGCGATACAGGAACCACCACCAGGAAAACCAGGAAGTGGCAGGCCAAAAACAGCAACCAACACCAGAAAACGTGGATTACATAATGATAAAATCTGCTCTCAAGAAAATGAACCAGGGACTCATTTATCGCAACGGACAATTGCCAAAATCTGAGTATTGGTAGGAGTTCTGTGCAACGTGTAGTAAAATCGCTGAACCCTAAAACCATTCAAAAGGATTCCCACATCTAGAAAAAACGAAAATGTGAAGGATAAAAGAAAAACAAGGTGCAGACAGTTGCTTAATAAATTTTCAGTTGATGGTGGTTAAGAAGATAGTGTTCACGGATGAGAAGGATTTTACACTAGAAATTCCACGAAATCCTCAAAATGACGTTGTCTACGGACGTGGTCGAAAACGCGATATTCCGGTGAATAGACTGTATCATGAGGCATCGCGATTTTCAAAAAAGTGATGATATCTGCAGGCGTTTCTTGGAACGGTTAAAACTGACGTTCATTTTATTGATACCGAACGACGACGAAAGTGAATTCCGTAAATTAATGGAACTTTTAAACACAAAGTTGTTGCCAGACTGCCGTCGTCTCTATCCAGAAAATGATTTTTGTTTTCAACAAGATGGGGCACCGTCCACATACAAGCAAGGCCACACAGGCATTTCTGAATGATAATACGCGCAAATTCATTACCAAGAATGAGTGGCCGCCTCAAAGCCCGGACTGTAACCCAATGGATTATTCGATTTGGGAGTTGCTGAAAGAGAAGTTTATCGTGGGCAGCGCGAAAAATTTACTGAACGTGAATTAAAGGACAAAATACTACAATCATGGCAGGAAATTGACAATAATGAGGTGCAACGAAGCATCTCTGTGTGGAAGAAGAGACTCCGATTAATTTGTCAACAGGACGGTGGTCCAATCGATCATTTAATTGGCTAAAATAAATAAAATATTCATGATATTTTTTTTTTACACGAGTTTTTATTTTCTAAATTGTGAGAAAAGCATAAATGATATCGTTTTCAAATTTTAACCATAGTGAGACAAGGCTTTGGTGTAAATTGGGTTAAAATATCGTCTATATAGGTCCACGGATTACTGAGATATGACTAGTTGAAAAATGAGAACTTTTTTGGGGGCCACCGATATTATATATACAAACCTTATGCTAAAATCATTGGATGTCACAATAAACTATTTCATAGCGTGTAAGTGCTAACTATGCTATTTATATAGTCCTACGCATTTTTGCTTACTATATATAAATTTTTGCTCAGGCGTTTATTCAGTTAATTTAAAAATCCTCTCAGCTAATCTGTCCCTCAAAGTTATAAGATACACACTTTGTATCTAATACACACAAATACACACTAGACCACAGGTCTATACATCATCCATTACGTAATTCGATTTTTTACCTACAATAGTCAATAAAATTAGTTATAGACTGCACGATCAGGGTAACTTTGGAAAATAATTTATATTTTTCCCTTTTACCTACTATTCATTATGTATGTAATTTTCTCCACAGAATTTTTTTTTGTTTAAATTAACAATATCATTCTTTGTCTAACTTAATTGTTTGTCAAAATTAATGTATTAATCCTTTTATTCTGTTTACATAAATTAAAGTATTAATCTTTGAATTTTTTATATTTTATAAGCAAGTGTCATTTTAAAGATTTGATTACTCTCCATTTCTCCATTGTACGCAACCACCGAACTCACTTGTTCTTTATAAAAATTTGTAATGTAAAGAAAAATTCGTCATCTAACTTGTAGTAGTTAGGATGTTATTTTCTCATTTGTATTGTATTAATGGTACCCTATTAGATTATTGTATAAATATCATTTTTTAAAAGGGGAGAGCAATGTAAAAAATGAACAATGAATAATCAATATTCATTTTTACATAACCAAAATCGCTTAACGCGAGTTTGGATAATAATTTTACTTGTAGCTTCCTATTTTTGTTCGTGTCACAACCCTACGATCTACCATATCTATGGTTTAGTCGTATCCATTTTTCATTTGTTATAGAAGTTATTAATTAATTATGATTGTCTTGCATCTCACCCTCGTCCCTAGATTATGCATACACATTGCATATAACAGGATTGGAACCCGTAGTTGTACTTCTTAGTCATTAATACCCACTCTTGTCTCTAATTCGTTCTTGTAAATCTTCCTAATAATGATTTGTATTATACGTACAAATTCAATAACTATGACGTCATAAAGTAACTTAATTCTCTTCACGTTTTCCATACCTTGAACACTGAATCACGTGTTTAGTATTTGGACATCTTCCGTATTGAATGTATGGTAAATTCTTTAATAATAATAATATAATAATAATAATAATAATAATAAAAAGAAAAAAAAAAACTTCATTCTCTATACATCATTATTTAGGTTGTTTCCTACCTATTGTCTACTGATACCTATCAACCTATCAGTCCATATTTACGCGTCTCTATATTACGCACACAACCTATTGTATTACGTACATGTGCGTTCACCCCTCACAAGACATTCATTAGGCTTACAGTAGTTGAGTGGTCGAATTCGCGAATCACAGCAGAATTGAACGTTTCTAAGATAAACATCTTTCGCTCTGATCCAAATTTATAACATATTATAATGTAATATAACATATTATGTCGTATATAATTATCTTGTCATGTCTCATGTACTTGTGTTGTACTAATAACCATATATATAACCATATAATTCTAACCATATAATCTAACCATATATTATAACCAATATAATATAAAAAACACTGTAAGAATGGTAAACGACGTAATGTACTTCAATGAAACTATAATTGAATGTAATGACTTTATATATAATGTAAGAATGTACTTTAATAGAACTGTAAGGGACAATCATAAGCGAATGGGAAGTAATCCATAATCGCAATCATAATTGTAATAAACCCAAGCGAAAATGTACTCAGTCGTGTACTTCAATCGTACTTATGTACTACTATGAAATGATATCGCCTTCAGAAATGAAGATTTGGCAAAAAAAAAAAAGATGTTTTTATTTTTATTTATTTTTTATTTTATTTTTATTTCGAATCTTTCAAAACATCTGATCGTGTTTAAAAGGGGGGAAACTTAATCTCCAACTGCCATCCCCCAACATTCAGGCATATATTATACATGTATTTGTAAAATGAAGGACACTTCATTACGGCTCTCTGCTTTGGTCACTGCTAAGAGACTCTCCTTGTTAGCAGCCTCGCTGCGGGGAGGGGGCAGAGGCCCCTTGCCTCCTTAATATTTTTAGATTCCGGCCTGAGCTATGGTCGAAAGAGGTCGAACCTCTACCCCTGTAAATTCAGAGCAGTACCTGTATATTTTTAAGAAGTAAATCACAGCAAGCGAAACTTTTTATTTTCCCCCTCGAGTTGGGCTATCTTCAGAGGAATTTAGTCAGTAAAGTAGAAGTATCAGAGTACTATTGAAAGAAAAGAATTAACAGAGTGTCGACCCCATAAAGCGAGAGAAAAGAATTAGAAAGTTATAGAAGAAAAGTATATAGAAGAAATATCCGTTGCTTGCCTCCGTAACTAGAACCCCCGTCGATCCGAACCAACCCAGGGCAATAGACGGAGGGGTTAACAGACTGGCGACCCTTTACCAGGATAAGAAGAAGATTTTTACAAGAAGATTTTTACAAGAAGATTTTTACAAGAAGATTTTAACAAGAAGATTTTAACAAGTGGCCACTCTCTGGCCAAGATAGAAATTACCCTGCATCAGGATAAAACCATTTGACCGGCGTGTCATTACTTCCAGTTCGTAACATCCACCCTTGAACCGGTGTGTCACGACTCCAAGTTCTCCACGCCTAGTTTTCATCCAAGAAGAAGTAGCCAGCAAGACACGTCTTCAGGACACGTCTCTAAGGACTTCGCCCCAGAAATTTTTGTTAAGTACAGAGTTGTTTTTTAAGTAATTTGTAAACATTTGAAAAGTCAGTACTATTAACAGTTAATATTTAGTATCAAGTCAGAATTTACAAGAAACACAGTGAACACTTCAGACACCAGTGATACATTTTTTTTTAGTGAAACACATTTAACTTCTGTGAAAATTACTAAGAGAAGTTAAATGTAAGAGAAGTTAAATGTAAGAGAAGTTAAATGTCAGAGAAGTTAAATGTCAGAGAAGTTAAATGTCAGAGAAGTTAAATGTCAGAGAAGTTAAATGTCAGAGAAGTTAATTTCAGAGAGTGAATTTCAGAGTTATTTTCACTATTATATTCAGTATAGAATAATTTTATTTATGTACCAAACATAATAGTACCGTACCTTCACGTACGTTCGAGTGAAATGTTGTTTACATTTTTTATTTTTGTTTACAATTTTTTTCAATTTATTGAATTGAATTGACTTGCAAATTAAGAGAGAGTGTTTATCGAGAGTTTATAGATTTAGAGAGATATTTGAAGTCAGTTTTCGTTGCAAATAAGTTGCATGTCAGTTTTGAAGTCAGTTTTCGTTGCAAATAAGTTGCAAGTCAGTTTTGAAGTCAGTTTTCGTTGCAAATAAGTTGCAAGTCAGTTTTGAAGTCAGTTTTCGTTGTAAATAAGTTGCAAGTCAGTTTTCGTTGCAAATAAGTTGCAAGTCAGTTTTGAAGTCAGTTTTCGTTGCAAATAAGTTGCAAGTCAGTTTTGAAGTCAGTTTTCGTTGCAAATAAGTTGCAAGTCAGTTTTGAAGTCAGTTTTCGTTGCAAATAAGTTGCAAGTCAGTTTTGAAGTCAGTTTTCGTTGCAAATAAGTTGCAAGTCAGTTTTGAAGTCAGTTTTCGCTGCAAATAAGTTGCAAGTCAGTTTTGAAGTCAGTTTTCGTTGCAAATAAGTTGCAAGTCAGTTTTCGTTGCAAAGAAGTTGCAAGTCAGTTTTGAAGTCAGTTTTAGTTGCAAAGAAGTTGCAAGTCAGTTTTGAAGTCAGTTTTATTTGCAAATAAGTTGCAAATCAGTTTTCAGAAGGTTGCGCCAAGAGGGACAACCAAACCCCAGAGATTTATAAAGATACTCGAAGTAGTTTCGAGTCAGTTTTTTTGCAAATAAGTTGCAAATCAGTTTTCAGTTGGTTGCATCCAAAAGGGATAACCAAACCCCAGAGATTTATAAAGATACTCGAGGTAGTTTCGAGTCAGTTTTATTTGCAAATAAGTTGCAAATCAGTTTTCAGAAGGTTGCGCCAAGAGGGACAACCAAACCCCAGAGATTTATAAAGATACTCGAAGTAGTTTCGAGTCAGTTTTATTTGCAAATAAGTTGCAAATCAGTTTTCAGTTGGTTGCATCCAAAAGGGATAACCAAACCCCAGAGATTTATAAAGATACTCGAGGTAGTTTCGAGTCAGTTTTAGTTGCAAATAAGTTGCAAATCAGTTTTCAGTTTCAGAAGGTTGCATCCAGAGGGACAACCGCCCCAGAGATTTCAGTTTTATTTCGAGTCAGTTTTATTTCGAGTCCCAAGTTAGTTTTCAATGCAGTCATTGAATTCAACTTTTTCTTTGTAATTTAAGAGAATTTAATTTAAGAAAAATGTAAGTTAAGAATTTAATTCAACCTTTTTTTGTGTTGTAAAAGAATTTAATTCAACCTGAATTGACCGGGTTGCGTCTTTAGTTAACCTTTCTTTGTTTTGTTGTGAGAAGGAAATTGACCGATTTGTCTTTTCTTTTCATGCCAGTTTTGCGTATATAAATATATAGTTATGTAATTCATTATTTGTAACCAAAAATAGTTTTTACAATTGTTTGTAGCGATTTTGGTAATTATTGTAATGTATATGAGGAACATGCCGTCCCTCCGTTTGTTGAACTCTTTTAATTTTTTGTTCTAAGTAGTGTGACAAGCAATCTTTTTTTTAAAGAACAAAGTGCTCACGAAAGACTTATTGTCAATTTCAGACTTATATCCCCCGCTTAGTCACTCAATTCCCCCGAATGTAGTACTCCAAACTTTGTTTTTTTATTTTATTTTTACTTTAACACCCCAACCCCAGTTGAACCCAGTGTCGACCAAAACCGTTTTTACAAAAGTTTTTAACGAGTTTTATAATTATTTTGATTATATGATGACAGAAATAGCGTAACAATTAATCGATCATGTACCTAATTTATCCTGCTCTGTACGATCGGGAAATTTACCCGTATGACCGCACATACCCTAAATTTCAGTCATTTAATTTTTAATAAAACTTCTACACAATAAACAGATGTATTTGTCTATATGCAAACAAGTTTTCAGATTAAAAAAAAAAATCAAATAATTCAAATTCTATCAACATTCAACGAAAGAGTATAATTTTTCTACTTAACATGCAAAAATTATTAAACCTTTTTAATATATTTTTTTTTATATAAAATAATTTTTAATGTAAAATTTAATTGAAATTATTAAAAAAAAGATTGTTCGAAATGCTTCCCTTCCATTTCAATAACTTTTTTATTCTTGGCCGAAACTCATCTATGGCTCGATTTACTTTTATTTTTTTTAGAATATTATAAAATTGTATTTAGCTCGTTGAAATGCATAATTGATTTATATTTTTAATTTGTATTCTTAATTTTTTTTTAATTCAATTAACGTAGGGATGCTTCTGGTTAATGTTAATGGTTATATAGTTCATAGCTACGAATGTTACTAGTCGAATTTAATTCCATCTTCAAAATTTAATTTTTAATACCGCTAGATTTACTTTCATTAATTGTAAGGTCCTCTAAGTACATTTCTTTTTATTACCTTAATACGTGTAACTGATTTAATTAAATACTTAAATACTACCTTGAACTTAAAGGATTTTATAATAATAATGATAATAATAATAACAATAACTGACTTAAACTTAAAAGATTTTATAACCCTAACCCCATCTTAAATTATTATACATTATTTTTAAACTTTGTTAATTCAAAAACCTCCCAAATCCCTACACATACACACGCATGTATGCGCACTATATATATATATATATATATATATATATATATCGGGTGGCCCAAAAAAAGTTCTCATTTTTCAACTAGTCATATCTCAGTAACCCGTAGACCTATATAGACGATATTTTAACACAATTTACACCAAAGCCTTGTCTCACTATGGTTAAAATCTGAAAACGATATCATTTATGCTTTTCTCACAATTTAGAAATAAAAACTCGTGTAAAAAAAACAAATATCGATTGTAGTCTATGCTCGGCCCGTTTCAGAGTTTACGAGCTTACAGACTACATATCCTTCAGTCCTTCAGTCGCAATCATGACGTTGTCAGAAGAAGACTGTGCTCTCATTAAAGCTTGCTACATTGACAAAGGATGGAAGAGTGGAAGATTAATACGAGAGTTTCCAGGGAGAGGTTGGAAGAGACGTACACTAGACAAACTGTTAAAGAAGCTTCGCGATACAGGAACCACCACCAGGAAACCAGGAAGTGGCAGGCCAAAAACAGCAACAACACCAGAAAACGTGGATTACATAAATGATAAAATCTGCTCTCAAGAAAATGAACCAGGGACTCATTTATCGCAACGGACAATTGCCAAAATCTGAGTATTGGTAGGAGTTCTGTGCAACGTGTAGTAAAATCGCTGAACCTAAAACCATTCAAAAGGATTCCCACATCTAGAAAAAACGAAAATGTGAAGGATAAAAGAAAACAAGGTGCAGACAGTTGCTTAATAAATTTTCAGTTGATGGTGTTAAGAAGATAGTGTTCACGGATGAGAAGGATTTTACACTAGAAATTCCACGAAATCCTCAAAATGACGTTGTCTACGGACGTGGTCGAAAACGCGATATTCCGGTGAATAGACTGTATCATGAGGCATCGCGATTTTCAAAAAAAGTGATGATATCTGCAGGCGTTTCTTGGAACGGTAAAACTGACGTTCATTTATTGATACCGAAACGACGAAAGTGAATTCCGTAAATTACATGGAACTTTTAAACACAAAGTTGTTGCCAGACTGCCGTCGTCTCTATCCAGAAAATGATTTTTGTTTTCAACAAGATGGGGCACCGTCACATACAAGCAAGGCCACACAGGCATTTCTGAATGATAATACGCGCAAATTCATTACCAAGAATGAGTGGCCGCCTCAAAGCCCGGACTGTAACCCATGGATTATTCGATTTGGGAGTTGCTGAAAGAGAAAGTTTATCGTGGGCAGCGGCGAAAAATTTACTGAACGTGAATTAAAGGACAAAATACTACAATCATGGCAGGAAATGACAATAATGAGGTGCAACGAAGCATCTCTGTGTGGAAGAAGAGACTCCGATTAATTTGTCAACAGGACGGTGGTCCAATCGATCATTTAATTGGCTAAAATAAATAAAATATTCATGATATTTGTTTTTTTTACACGAGTTTTTATTTTCTAAATTGTGAGAAAAGCATAAATGATATCGTTTTCAAATTTTAACCATAGTGAGACAAGGCTTTGGTGTAAATTGGGTTAAAATATCGTCTATATAGGTCCACGGATTACTGAGATATGACTAGTTGAAAAATGAGAACTTTTTTGGGGGCCACCCGATATATATATATACAAACCTTATGCTAAAATCATTGGATGTCACAATAAACTATTTCATAGCGTGTAAGTGCTAACTATGCTATTTATATAGTCCTACGCATTTTTGCTTACTATATATAAATTTTTGCTCAGGCGTTTATTCAGTTAATTTAAAAATCCTCTCAGCTAATCTGTCCCTCAAAGTTATAAGATACACACTTTGTATCTAATACACACAAATACACACTAGACCACAGGTCTATACATCATCCATTACGTAATTCGATTTTTTACCTACAATAGTCAATAAAATTAGTTATAGACTGCACGATCAGGGTAACTTTGGAAAATAATTTATATTTTTCCCTTTTACCTACTATTCATTATGTATGTAATTTTCTCCACAGAATTTTTTTTTGTTTAAATTAACAATATCATTCTTTGTCTAACTTAATTGTTTGTCAAAATAATTATTAATCCTTTTATTCTGTTTACATAAATTAAAGTATTAATCTTGAATTTTTTATATTTATAAGCAAGTGTCATTTTAAAGATTTGATTACTCTCCATTCTCATTGTACGCAACCACCGAACTCACTTGTTCTTTATAAAAATTTGTAATGTAAAGAAAAATTCGTCATCTAACTTGTAGTAGTTAGGATGTTATTTTCTCATTTGTATTGTATTAATGGTACCCTATTAGATTATTGTATAAATATCATTTTTTAAAAGGGGAGAGCAATGTAAAAAATGAACAATGAATAATCAATATTCATTTTTACATAACCAAAATCGCTTAACGCGAGTTTGGATAATAATTTTACTTGTAGCTTCCTATTTTTGTTCGTGTCACAACCCTACGATCTACCATATCTATGGTTTAGTCGTATCCATTTTCATTTGTTATAGAAGTTATTAATTAATTATGATTGTCTTGCATCTCACCCTCGTCCCTAGATTATGCATACACATTGCATATAACAGGATTGGAACCCGTAGTTGTACTTCTTAGTCATTAATACCCACTCTTTGTCTCTAATTCGTTCTTGTAAATCTTCCTAATAATGATTTGTATTATACGTACAAATTCAATAACTATGACGTCATAAAGTAACTTAATTCTCTTCACGTTTTCCATACCTTGAACACTGAATCACGTGTTTAGTATTTGGACATCTTCCGTATTGAATGTATGGTAAATTCTTTAATAATAATAATAATATAATAATAATAATAATAATAATAAAAAGAAAAAAAAACTTCATTCTCTATACATCATTATTTATGTTGTTTCCTACCTATTGTCTACTGATACCTATCAACCTATCAGTCCATATTTTACGCGTCTCTATATTACGCACACAACCTATTGTATTACGTACATGTGCGTTCACCCCTCACAAGACATTCATTAGGCTTACAGTAGTTGAGTGGTCGAATTCGCGAATCACAGCAGAATTGAACGTTTCTAAGATAAACATCTTTCGCTCTGATCCAAATTTATAACATATTATAATGTAATATAACATATTATGTCGTATATAAATTATCTTGTCATGTCTCATGTACTTGTGTTGTACTAATAACCATATATAATAACCATATATAATCTAACCATATAATCTAACCATATATTATAACCATATATAAATGTATAAAAACACTGTAAGAATGGTAAACGACGTAATGTACTTCAATGAAACTATAATTGAATGTAATGACTTTATATATAATGTAAGAATGTACTTTAATAGAACTGTAAGGGACAATCATAAGCGAATGGAAGTAATCCATAATCGCAATCATAATTGTAATAAACCCAAGCGAAAATGTACTCAGTCGTGTACTTCAATCGTACTTATGTACTACTATGAAATGATATCGCCTTCAGAAATGAAGATTTGGCAAAAAAAAAAAAGATGTTTTTATTTTTATTTATTTTTTATTTTATTTTATTTCGAATCTTTCAAAACATCTGATCGTGTTTAAAAGGGGGGAAACTTAATCTCCAACTGCCATCCCCCAACATTCAGGCATATATTATACATGTATTTGTAAAATGAAGGACACTTCATTACGGCTCTCTGCTTTGGTCACTGCTAAGAGACTCTCCTTGTTAGCAGCCTCGCTGCGGGGAGGGGGCAGAGGCCCTTGCCTCCTTAATATTTTTAGATTCCGGCCTGAGCTATGGTCGAAAGAGGTCGAACCTCTACCCCTGTAAATTCAGAGCAGTACCTGTATATTTTTAAGAAGTAAATCACAGCAAGCGAAACTTTTTATTTTCCCCCTCGAGTTGGGCTATCTTCAGAGGAATTTAGTCAGTAAAGTAGAAGTATCAGAGTATTATTGAAAGAAAAGAATTAACAGAGTGTCGACCCCATAAAGCGAGAGAAAAGAATTAGAAAGTTATAGAAGAAAAGTATATAGAAGAAATATCCGTTGCTTGCCTCCGTAACTAGAACCCCCGTCGATCCGAACCAACCCAGGGCCATAGACGGAGGGGTTAACATATATATATATATATATATATATATATATATATATATATATATACAGGGTGTCCTATAAGTCCAGTCTCATAGGAAAATTTATTTTAAATTAAATTTACAAAAGTAATACATTAGAATTAAAATAAATGTTCAAACTGATGTCTTGTTCTGGGACCTTTTTTTGTTGCAGGTAGAATAACACAATGGCTAATATGGAAGTAAGTTACACTGGTGAGGAAAAGGCCTCCGGAGGCCTTTTCTACCTGCAACAAAAAAAGGTCCTAAATAAAAGAAAGACATCAATTTGAATATTTGTTTTAGTTCTAATGTATTACCTTTTTAAATTTAATTTAAAATAAATTTTCCTATGAGACCGGACTTATGGGACACCCTGTATAACTGCTCTTTCCCTTTGTTTGTGTGTGTGTGTGTGCGCGTGCGCGCGTGTGTTTCGAGAAGAAAAAAATCATCCCAAATATGAAGATAATATCTCATTTTTCATACGAAAAACAGGCCTTCACTTAAAACCTGACTTGTGGAACTGGCAGTTCATTAATGTAAGTTTTATAATGCGGGAATGATTTTTTTTTTACCGATACCAAATTTAAAGTTTACAAAAATTCTGTTTAATTATGTCGGGGGGGAAAAAAAAAATACAAAAATAAATATATATATATATGCTGCAAACCCACAAGGAAAAAGAAAAACGATTCCAAGGCCTTTCGTGTATTCAGAGCTTCACCTCGTCAGGGAATGACGGGTGTGTGGGAATGTGGGTTTACAGCATTCATTCATTTCACGCGTTTTATTGTGAAATTCATCCCATATATATATATATATATATATATATATATATATATATATACCGCCTCGGTGGTGTAGTGGTTAGCGTCGCTGACTACGAATCCATCGGCCCCGGGTTCGAGACCCGGTGATGGCAGCCGGCGCGCAGCAAAACCCAGCTGTTCATCCTTCCACACAAAAGAAAGTGGTCGGTAGATAAATGGGTACCCTAGATGGCCTAATGGTTAAAGACGCTGGGCTGCTGATGGGGCGTGGTTCGGATTCCACGTTAAACTGTAGGTCTAAGGTGGAGTGAAAAGCTTGACCTTCGTCAGAATGAACAATTCGGGCGGAAGCTAACCAAAGGTTACCAAAGGTATATATATATATATATATTTTATTTTTTATTTTTGATAAATTAGAACGAAAAGTTTGAAAAGAAATTTTGTTTTTTATTTCATTATAAAATGTATCTTTTTATTCATGATTGAATGCCTTCTTTTTTATTATAATAATGGAGTTATTGCACTGCTTCGAAAACGATGATTCAATGAATTCCATGCATTGTGAACTATTCAGTGAAGGGTTACCTGTTCGATTTGTGTTTTAAGGGACTTTTTGGAGAGTGGGAGATGGGTAAAAATGACCTTTGGGGGTAAAAGTAGGAACGTTTCTTTCTATTTACCGAGGTACTTTAGCGTCATTTTCATTTGAGAGGTTTTTGCTTTCGCGTTATGTCTCTCTCTCTCTCTCTCTCTCTCTCTCTCTCTCTCTCTCTCTCTCTCTGTATATATATATTTTTGGCTGTGATCTTTTGGATTCCAGGAATTTGAGGCTGACATTTATGTTTAAATGGCATATAATAATGACTTTCATACAAAACACTCAATGGCATTTATATATTTATATATATATGCTATATATATCAAAAGACCCTTACGATTTGTGGTGCCTTTATGAAAGACCAAGAGTAGGAACGGTTCGCATGAATAGTATGTCAAAGAAGCCACAAGGCGGTGTAAACAGGAAGAAGATTATACTCGAGCACAAAGGCTTTGAAATTTGTTGAGAAGAAATCGGGTGTCAAGATTAGTCTCCTACGAACAATTTATGGGGTGTTTGGGGAGGAAAATCTGCAAGACAGGGAAAACCACTATTCAGATATTGTTAATAGTGTGGGAAGGGCTAATCTTAATATATATAGAGGATTGACAAAAGTAAATAGGCACCACGATGATTGTCCTCAAGAACAAATGGCGAAGCTCATCAGTGGAATGCCAGAACGTGTCAGGTTTACACAATGCAAAGAGAAAAGCAGCACGATTCTAAATATATTGATTCAATAAATTTTTTATTATTAACTGACTTTTATTTTCAAATTGAAAATTATGGAAAAACCAAAGGTGTCTATTCACTTTTGTCAACCCTCTGTAGGTCGCAACGAAGCGCCCGTGGGAGGGACCGGGGAAAACACTTGGACTTCATTTCGTGAAATTGAGAATCTGATTAAAGGGCTAAAGACTGGTTCTGCCTCAAGGGTAGATAATCTATTGAATGAGCACTGAAAACATGCTAATGACGTGCTCAGTCTGTATATCTTATTGCTCTTTTTAGCTATTCTTGCTCATAGTTTTATTGCTGCAGAGTTTATGAGGGTATATATCTTGCCACTTGTCAAAAATAAATAAGTGGATATTTTATCCAGCAATAATTACAGACTTATTGCTCTCTCGCCTCCCGTTTCTCGAAACTATTAGAGAAACTTTTGCTACGCCGATTAAATTATTATTTATGAACATTTAATCAGTTTGGTTTCAAAAGGTCGCACTCAACTGATGTGTGTATCTATCTATTGAAAGAAAGTGTATTTAAATACACTGATAGTAATTCAACTATTTATAATCGTTTCTTAGAAATAAGTAAAGCATATGATATGGAATGAACCACCAATATTTTATTAAAAAACTAGAGGAACAGGAAAGTCTTTGTACATGTTAAATATATTGACGTTCTGGTATACCCATCAGTCTTTTACGGTTAGATGGAGCCAGTGGCGGTCCTAGCTTACATGACGCCCTGGGCAAACCTCACCTTCAGCGCCCCCCCCCCCCCCCCTTTTCGCCAACACCACACATTCGAACCCCCAAAATAAAGGACAGACTAACTCTTTCACAAAATAACTTTTTATTGGACTAATTGTTGGAACCTTCAGAACCAAAACAAAGACTCAAATTCTGAATTTTACAAATCCTTCATCACGTAAAATAGAATAACTCACTTAAGAGAATGTAATTATGATACTATGAACAGGAAAAATACAAATTAAATGCACACTGCCATAATAAACTAGAGAATCAAATTTCTAAATTGTACAAATGCTCTATCACATAAATAGAATAAGACACTTAAGAAGAGGGTAATTATTATGCTACACTTTGAACAAGAAACAAAATAAATTGCACCACAGCACAACTGCCATCTAAAGCCTGACTCTTCTTACCTTCCTTGATGCAAAGTCATGCTTATCTTTTATTATTTATTTTATTTTATTTTTTATTTTTATTTTATTTCTTTTATTTATTTATTTCTTATTTTTATTTTTATTTTTTTTGCAGGCGCTCATGCCGCCCCTCCACAATGCCGCCCTGTGCGGCTGCCCATATTGCCCATATGAGGAACCGCCACTGGATGGAGCAATGTATTGTCGCGAGTATTTTGGTTCTCCTCCGGGGCTCCTTGCAGTTTCCTCTGCTGTTTAATGTGTATATTGATGGTTTGTTGCTTCATTTAATGAGGCAAAAAGTTAGATGTTGTATAGATAACATGAAGATAAATAACTTAGTCTACCGATGATATGGTGTTAATAAGTCCTGTAAAATGTCTGGATTAGATTCTAAAACCCTACGAATTATATTCGCAGAACCATTTGCTATATAACAGATCTTTCAAACTCCTACATAAATTACTCCAAAGATGCTCAGCTTCGCAAATGTTTGTTAACCGCAATGTCCCTAGCCTCCCGGAGGTAACAAGACGTGGTCAATACAGTTTAATGCAAGAATTAAAAATTAAGCCAACCCACTTATCCAAGCTATTCATTAGTTACGCCATAGTCGTCTCAGCTATGGACTTCATGGTATGAAGATGTTTGTCTGAAGTTCGACTTAAATTCGACTTTGTTATTTTTCATTATTTGTATTTCTATTTTTAGTATTTGCGTTTTTATTTTATTCATTTATTTACTTATGTATTTACTTATTTTTAAGTTTGTATTGCTACTATTTGTCATATGGACTGGTCTGAAAAACCTCACTCACTAATATACCTCACTCAATCAATGTCCAAGACACTTGTAGTTTAAAGCTTAACTGGAAGTAAGATGGAAAGTTTAACATTTTTCACATTGAGCATCATTCCACCCTTATGCCCATTTCAGGTATGAGCAGCCCACAGCAGCATTGGCTAGTAAACGAGTGGTCATCGTATAAACGAGACCTCCGTTCAAAGTTCACCACTGAAAGCAACATTGCCCTTGTCATCCCAGTTCGAAGAATATCCAAATCGGTATTTGCTTTCGCGCAAATTTCTTTTTTTTTTTGTTTGTATTGCAGAGTGCTCGTCTCTAAATGCACTTCATGAGCAAGATGCATCGTAAATTTGTGTTTCGTACCCAAGGCAGCACAAATTTACCAGTATCAGTCACAATCACACTCGTACTACCTCAGGCTTGCTCTACACAAACTGGAACAAAAACCACAAGTATTTGTAATCGCAAACTTTCCGTATGCAAGCCTGTAGTTTTACTTATTATTATTATTGGGTTTATTTTATCATCATTATCATTACCACTTTTCCGTAGACTAACCCACTTTTTCGTAAACTAACCCACTTTTCCGTAACCTAACCCCCTTTTTCGTAAACAAACCCACTTTTTTGTTATACTCTTCATACTTTTTTCTTTTCTCATCCTCTTCACTTACATGTCTGTAGTTTGCATGGTATGGCAGTGTTTCTTCGAGTTAAGACTGTGTTTGCGTGGTTTGTAAGCGTTCTTATTTTACTTCTTTTCATCTTTCACCGCTTTCCTATTCTCTTCGACTATTTTTCCGACTTGTCGGCAGTGGCCGGCAGATGATGGTGGTGAGTCTTTCTCTCTATTTTTCTGAATGAATGTGTTAACCACGAATGATAGGTTTTGCTACTTACTTAACCCCTTATTCTCTTCTTTTAACCCACTACTCTCTTCTTTCTCTCGGGCTAACCTTAGAGTGGATCTTACGGTCTTTGTTAGCCTTAGCTTCTGTAGATCTGTAGATCATCATCATCATCATCATCCAAGATGTAAATAGGTTTGGCTCCAAGACGATGTAAAGAGAATTATGAAGTGGACAGATAAGTGGCAGATGCAATTTAACGTAGACAAATGTAAAGTTTTGCATATAGGTTCTCGTAACAATAATTACACGTACACGGTGGACAATAGACAGTTAGCAAGCGTTGACGAGGAAGTAGATTTAGGCGTACGCGTATCTAAGGATTTAAAATTTAGGAACCAGTGCCTGGAGTCTTGCGCAAAAGCTAATAGGATGTTAGGCTTCATAGCGCGTAATTTCGAATTTAAATCGAAGAATATTATATTGCCCCTTTACAAGTCCCTAGTCAGGCCTCATTTAGAATATGCCGTTTAGTTTTGGTGCCCGTACTTGCGTGAGGATATTGATAGGTTAGAAAGGGTTCAGCGTCGTGCCACGAAACTAATTCCGTCATTGCGCAACAAGCCTTATGAAGATAGGATTAAAGAGTTAGACCTGTATTCACTCGAAACTAGGAGATTAAGGGGGGAGCTTATTGAAATTTTCAAAATCGTTAATAACATCGATAACATAAATTTTGACAAATTGTTCACTTTCGATAATAGTAATACTCGTAATAACTGATTTAAGTTGCGTGGCAGACGTTTCATTACTAATATCGCTAAAAACTTCTTTACGTTTAAAGTAATTGATAAATGGAATAATCTTCCCGCCTCAGTCGTTCACTCTACCAGCGTTAATATGTTTAAGAACTGTTTAGATAGGCATTTTAAAAATATTAACGTTGTTTAAAATAAAAAAACAATTAGTAACAGGAGCTCTGGGGTGGTGGTCGAGGATGAGTCTGTTGACGATTAATGCCAGCTTGTGATATGCCAGCGTGTGATGCCAGCAATAAAATTAAAAAAAAAAAAAATTAGACTAACATGAACGTAGATATAGCTCGTAGAGTAAACTAACCCACTTTTTGTTTAACGTTACCTACTTTTTTTTTTTCTTATCCTCTCCTTACTTGCATGTCTGTAACACTCTTTACTTGCATGTCTGTAGTTTGCATGGTATGACTGTGAGTTAAGACAGTGTTTGCATGGTTTGTAGGTGTTCTTATTTTACTTCTTTTCATCTTTCACCCCTTTCCTATTCTCTTCGACTATTTTTCCGACTTGTCGGCAGTGGCCGGCGGATGATGATGGTGAGTCTCTTTTCTCTTTTTCTGAATGAATGTTAACCCACGAGTGATAGGTGTTGCTACTTACTTAACCCCTTATTTTCTTCTCTTAACCCCCTACTCTTTCCTTTCTCTCGGGCTAACCTTAGAGTAGATCTTAGGGTCTTTGTTAGCCTTAGCTTCTGTAGATCTGTATATTAACATCATCAGAGTTCAATCGTTTTCGCCGTCATTAAATCTTGCCCTCCAGAGATCCTCGTTTTATAATTTACGTTGTTGTTATTCAGTTTGAACTTAATTAATGTTATTTATCCAAAGTCGAGGTAATACATAATGGTTTTACATACAAAGGGTTGACAAAAGTAAATAGACACCTTAGGGTTTTTTCCATAGTTTCTCATTTGATAATGAAAGTCAATAAATAATAATAGACTTTTGAATGAATATATTTAGAATGGTGGTGCTCTCTCCTTCGTATTACGTAAAGGTGACACACGTTCTGGCATTCCATTGATGAGCTTTGCCATTTGTTCTTGAGGACAATCATAGTGGTGTCTATTTACTTTTGTCAACCTTCTTTATACGCAAGACTCAAAACGGAATAAAAAAAACTTTCCACGTAATCTTAAAACAGAAGAATAAGTATTTAAGAAGAATAAGTATTTAAGAATAATAGTTCGTTTTTTTTTTTACATACATTTGAACTCAACACGAAAATAAACTTTAGTTTTAAACTCAAACCGAATAAAAATTAAGGAAAACAACACCGTAAGGTGGAATTCTCCCCCCCCCCCCACGCGTCAAAAAAGAAATACTCAACCCAGAATAAAACTCGGGGGGTAAAACCTTTTGTGCCTCACTTTTTCTTCTCTCTCTCTTCTGTAGTTACGATGATTTCAATATTTCTGTCGTGTACTTCTCTATAAACTAATGTAGTTCTCCCGTTATTATTATTATTATATATTATTATTATTATTATTATTATTAATTTCAAAGAGAAGACTTTTGTTTTTCTCACAAAAGTTCGATTTTAACCGTTTGATGTTTGTTTCCTTTCGACTCCTCGAACTTTACTGTTTGTTTTCTCTCTGAAAATTTATCGTTTTATTATTTAACAACCAATTAATTGCATTTCGATTTCTCCTACCCTCGTATCCCCTTCCCCCCCCCCCCCCACGCGTATCTCTTATATTTTATGGACCCCGAAGTGTATCTTAATTTATATGTTGTACGCGTAGTCCTAAATAATTGTTCGTCTTTATATTTTTAATTGCTTCCTCATTTCGCTTCTCTAATTTATATTTTGTCCGAGACTATCTTCTTTAAGGGTACACCAACTCGGGACAATCCTATTTCTGAAACGTTTATTTTTATGCACTGTATCATTTTTATTTTTATTTTTGGCCTCTAAATGATTCCCATTTTCGTTTTGTATATATATATTATTATTATTATTATTATTATTATTATTAAGGAATTCAGTGGTTTTTATATGGATAAATTTATTTAATGCATCTGTTATTTCCCACACTACTTTTTTAAGCCTTTAAATCAGTTTATTTCTGTCAAATCCTCCGTTGCGTACAATATTTTTTTTATGTATTTTGCTCGTTGTTTAAAGCCTTCATATTTACGATATATGCGTGCATATCTGACTGCTTGCGAGTAAAAAAAAATTGGTACGTTGAATTATTTGTAATTAAGTTATCCTTAAAAGGGAATGTTATTACATCAAATTGGTAACTATCGATTTTATTATAAACACTGCGTGTAACTTGTCTTTCATTCTTAATTTGTAGACTCGAGTCTAGAAAATATTTTCTTTGTCTCTGCCAACATTTCCTTTTTCCATATATACTGTGTATATATATATATATATATATATATATATATATATATATATATATATATATATATATATATATATACAGTATATGGTCTTTGTAGATAGTTAAATGTAGCAAAATGTTTCCGTAGATTTTCATGACGCATTGGAAGGGATGGATATTCGGGTCTTTTAGTATTTTAGTATGAAGAAGACCCGTTGTTAAGTTTATTTAAGTAAGTGGCCTGGGTTTTATGAGACAACATTCCCTGTAATGATTAACTCTAACGTTATACTGTAATTACTCTAGCTATTTTTTATTCACTCTGAATGATTTTAAAATTAGTTGTGTGAAATTTAATGTCTAAACTTGCTTCAGGAATTACCATGTGAAAGGAAGGTGAATAATAAGGTCATTTTCGTCGAAGGAAATATGGTACATGAATGTGAAAATATTTAATGCACGGACACTCCTTTAATATGAATGTGAAAATCTGTTTTCTGTATCACTGAAAAGGAAGTAAACGTAAAGACTCAAAAGACTCTCAAAAGACTTTCAAAAGACTTTCAAAACACTTTCAAAGAACTTTCAAAATTAAAATATAATTACGCTCTTTCTAAACTGTAAGAAATACAATACGTTTGTAGGCAGTCACAGGTGTGAATAATCACACGTATGCAATCACGCGTGTGGGTAATCACATGCGTGGGCAAATACATGCGTGGACAATCGTGAGTGTGAGGAAAAACACGCGTGTAAATGTGGGTAAATTGCACATAAATGTGGGTAAATTATACGCGTGGTTAATCGAGTGTATGGTAATCTAAGGTGTGTGTACGTGAAAACTGAAACATACACGAAACTGCAAAATACAGAAATACCCCCCCCCCCCCCTCCCGAACTTGCAAACTGAAACAAAAACTAACTGTGGAAAGTTGAAAATAAATAAATTAGCGAAACAAAGTTACAAATTAAAATAAATATACAACAGTTCTCTTTTGAAACACGTTTTGAACACGTTTGGAGATTGGTTTATATACACAACTTTAAGGCTGCTCCGTTTACGATGTGCCAAATGTTCGTATCTTTAAACAGAAGTTTGTATTGGTGAATTTATTGGTTTTTACTGGTTCTCATTACGTAAGATTAAGCGAACCTTTTATGCTGTAAATTTTGAAGAAAATATAAGAGAAGTTAATTTCTTCCGCAGAATAAGTTGATTTATATAACTAAGAAAGAAAACTATTGGTTTGTTTGGCTATATGTGCATCATTTATTTAATATATATATATATATATATATATATATATATATATATATATATATATGTGTGTGTGTGTGTTGTGTGTGTGTGTGTGTGTACATCCCACATTATATAACATTTTACACAAATGGATATTACAAATTTGAAAAGAAGTGCAAGTTCCACCATCTTACTGTCTGCAACACCTATGCAAGATATGGGAGGTGCAAATATGAATAAAAATGCCGTTGCCGCCACCCTCAAAGGAACGCAATGGGTGAACAGGCAAAACGAGCATCAAAGGAGGGTACCAATTTTTTAGACGTAGCCAACACAATTCAGCTGCTAAATACTATCCAGCAAATACAAAGTCAGCTGACAAATATAGGAATCCGAGACACTTCATGCGTTATCGGGACAACAGGTACCAACAAAGATAAAAAGAGGCAAATTCTTGGAGGACCACAAGGCAACGAAACCGGCACCACCATTGGAAAACGAATCGGAACCACCTGTATGCGAAAACGATAGAAAAAAATAAAAATAATCCTAGCCAACATTCAGGGCCTTAAATCAAATCATTCCCCGGACAAGGTTTGACTTTTTGGAAACTCAGAAAAAATTAAATGATAACCAACATTGGTTTCGATCAGGCAGATCATGCCTATCACAACTAATGGAACACTACAACAACATTATTGATGCACTTGAAAGTAATGAAAACTATGATGTAATATACACAGACTGCCAAAGCGCTTGACAAGTGTGACCATGGAATCATCATGTATAAACTGAAATATATGGGAATAACAGGAAAAGTAGGGAAATGGATATATAATTTCCTTAGTGAGCGGCGGCAAGTCGTTACAGTACAAGGAGTATCTTCATCAGAATCAGAGGTCCTCAGCTCAGTACCACAAGGAACAGTATTAGCTCCACTACTCTTCATAATCATGCTAACTGACATAAATGATGTTTAAAAATGGAGAAACATTTGCTCGTACCAGAAATCGAATCTGTTGGACATTTTCATCCGTACGAGAAGTGGAAGGGCGGCCACTGCATTCCTTGTCTTCAAGCGATGTTTCTCCATTCTTAAACTTTTTGTGCCATTTGTAAACGTTAGCTACACTGAGAGCATCATTTCCAAAAGCTGTTTTAATCATTTCGTTCGTCTCCGAACACGCGTTGTTCCATTTCAGAGATTTATACGTACTGTAAAAACACACCCTCCTTTTAAGCGCTCTAACCAACTACTGACTCATGGTAGCAGATTTTGCTTCAGACTGCAGACGCCAGAGAGCAGGAAGACTCACAAATATAAACGGTTATTTCTTATTTGCATTCATTTGTCCGTAGCAATAAAATTATCGATAATTTTTTATCACTCCTCGTATATATTAATGTAAAGAACGACGCTTGTGTAGAAGAAACGTCCGCACAAGATGGGGAGAGAGAACGAGCAAATAAAAAATGAGGCACCTCCCAGGAATCGAACCCGGGATCATCCAATTGCTAATTTGAGCACCATTCTGTTTCCTTTTTCCTTCATGGCTATTTTCATCATAAATATTATTCACGTGTTACTTTCGTAAAATAATTTTCATATATATATATATATATATATATATATATACACTTGCTATGTTTCCACATTTATGTCTGAAGTGGACGAAAATGAAAAAAGAGAAGGAAGTTAATGAATGAAAGTTTTTTTTTTTATTTATTGACATGAAACGGATAATTCAGTGACATGAAAGCACAGATAAATCATCTCATTAGAATGGATCTCAACACCCACTACAAACACACAGAATTCGATCTTTGATCAATGAAACTCTAAAATGTAAACCACTGTCAGTAATTTAAACATTAGATGCAACATTCATTTCACAAACACTGAAGACAAAATTTGAATACTCCATAACCATTGTATCACATAAAAATACAATCAAAGGTCAATACATGAAAAAGAGAGAGAGAGAGAGAGAGAGAGAGAGAGAGAGAGAGAGAGAGAGAGAGAGAGAGAGAGAGAGAGAGAGAGAGAGAGAGATTAAAATAACTGCCGATCCTTTCCAATTAACATATGTAAATATAGAGGGATTGTACGAGTATAACCAAAGGATTAATTTCAAACGATGATATCTCCTCGATGCTTAATAAAGAAATAGATACAAAAATAAGTTGAACAAATCAGCAAAATGATTACATTAATGACCACTTTAATTCGAGCCTCGTTTATCGTAACTGTTAGATTACCAAGAGAAAGTTTTACAAGCTTTGTACTAAACAATATATATATATATATATATATATATAGTGTCCCCCAAAAAATGCCCCTATTTTTATTTGCTCGTTATTTTATTATTGACATTTCTAATATCCGAACCCTCTGACAGTGATGCCGTGTTTGCAGCTGGAACAGAAAATGAAGATCGTTGAGTGGTTTCATATGACAAATTCTGTGACGCAGGTGCAGAGAAACTCTGCGAGAATATGGATGCGGAGATCAACCCGATAGAAAGACAATATTACGAATTGTTAGAAAATTTCAAATAGAAAGAAATGTAAGCAATCAACATAAGAGTAGTACCGTAGTGGTAGGCGACGATCCGCAAGAACTGCGCAACACGTAAATATGGTTCATGAAATTATTGCGCTCATTCCGCAGAAGACAGTTCGACGTTTGTCAGCAGAAATAGGTATTTTACGAGCATCTCTGCATCGTATACTTGGTACCGAATTGAACTTTTTCCTCGCAAAATTCGTTCACAAGTTTCACTGACTAATGTTCAAATCCCCAAAAACGAATGGAATTCGTAACATGGCAGAGCTAGAAGAAGATCCTGAGTTTTTGAAACACATCCACATCTGTCTAGGGAGATTAATAAGCAAAACTTTCGTTACTGGTGAAGTTACGCTGGCGCTCCAATAGAGCTTCCATGTAGTGTTGCTAAACTCAACATATTTGCCGCTGTTGGGGTGGGAATGGAATGGTAGTAAATCCCTACTTCTTTGAGAGTGACACGGAAAAGCAGTAACAGTAACGCAAAATTCATATCTGCAGATGCTACAAGATTTCTACTTACCACATCTAATTAGTTTGTCCGTAAGAGAAATAAGCGCATTACCCCAGATTCACGGTGGTTTCAACAGAATGAAGCACCTTCACACATGCTTGTGAAACTCGCAACTTTTTGAGGGAACATTTTTCCGAGAGACTAATTTCCTTTCATGAGCCAGTGGAATGACTCCATACTCACCCGACCTCACACCCCATGACCTTTTTCGTGGGGTTACATAAAAGACAGGATCTATTTGCCCAAGCCTTAGACACTCGAAGACCTAAAGACGAAAGTCTATGAGGTAATCAACAACATCCAGCTGAGCTATTTCCAAAGATTATGTCAAACATTTGCGTAAGGTGAATATCATATTAAAAAAAAGGCAATTACACCGAAACATGTTCAATCAAAGTTAATAAACTTATATTTTACTATCTATTCCTTTGTCTTTGTGTCTAGATTCCTTTTTCGGGGGGGGGGGGGGGGGGGGGGGGACATGTGGTGTATATATATATATATATATATATATATACACACACACCATGTTCCCCCAAAATGTCTCTATTTCTAAATATATACGAGTATATATATATATAAAAGTTGTTTTGTTTAGACAAGCAGTAACGCATAAATTATGATACATCAAAACGCCAAGTGAGACATCTGCAAATTATCGATTTTGAATAATGTCGACATGCATACTATCGCATATCGACTAAATGAAATTCAATTTTGTGCATGTAATTCGCCAGAAAGGTAAAGAGAAGTTTTAGCATTCATCGCATATCTCATAGTAAAGAGTATGGAAAAAGTAGGGATAAAACTGGGAGTTAACTACTCGTATTAGGAAGAAGAAAAGGAGTTGTAGAATCTGAATTAGCGCGGATTACAAACGGACGTCAACATATTATTGAAATGGATCGGAGAAGACAATATACAGGGTGTCCCATAAGTCCGGCATCATAGGAGAAATTCATATTTTTCTATTTCTGCAAACCATAATTCATATTTTTCTCTTTCTACAGGCCATAATGTCTGAGCAAGGAAGAACGAATCCAGATAATTCTACTCATAGGAAATCGGAGTCAAAGAGAGGCCGCTGTTGAATTTAACAGACTGCATCCAGACCGCGAGCCAATAACACAGAGTTGTGTTAGCAGACTTGTTGCAAAGTTTAAGGAAACAGGATCCATAAAAGATAAACCACGCAGTGGACCTTCAAGGAGGTCCACTGACGATGATACAGCGACTGCTATCCTGGCTCATTTTAATAGAAGTCCCAATAAGTCTCTTCGGCGATTGTCCGCCGAGACAGGAGTGTCGAAAAGTAGCATCCATCGCATTCTTCAGGCTCACAAATGGCATCCATATAAACTTCAGATCCTACAGAAATTAAGCGAAAATGATGATCCCGACCGGCAGATGGAATTTTGTGAATGGGCTACGGAACAATATGCTCGGGATGCCAATTTCCCGTCCACCATTCTGTTCAGTGACGAGGCTGTTTTTTATGGAAATGGTGAGGTAAATCGACAGAACACCCGTTACTGGTCTCAAAACAACCCTCACTGGTATACCTCTTCAAAGGAACAAGGTGCATCTCGGGTGATGGCATGGTGTGGCATTTGGAAGGATCGCATCATAGGCCCCCCTCTTTTTCGATGAACATGTCACTGGAGGCAACTACCTGCGTATGCTCAAGGAAGAAGCATTTCCCAGTGTCTTGAACGAAGAAGGAAATTTCCCAACATGGTTCCAGCAAGACGGCGCTCCCGCACATTACAGCACCCAAGTAAGGGAATACACCGTACCAACAATTCCCTGGTCATTGGATAGGACGTCGAGGGCCTGTGGAATGGCCAGCTAGAAGCCCGGATCTCACGCCACTAGATTTTTATCTCTGGGGCCACTTGAAAGCGCTGGTATACGCAGAGAAAATTAGGAGTGTTGAACATTTGCGGCAGCGCATTATTGGGGCATGTAACACCATTACTCCTGACATCATTCACCGTGTGCTTGCTGACTGGGTATCACGTCTGAATTTGTGTAAAACAATGGTGGACATATTGAGCACGTTCTGTAAATAAAAGCTTTTGTTTTGCCTTTTTTTATTATTTTTCCTATGATGCCGGACTTATGGGACACCCTGTAGAAAACTCATTGATAATAATTTCCAATTCTTAGATATGGGAATTTATTTATTTACGGATATATACAGTTTTTATAGATGAGTATAATTTCATTATTAAATACGGATGATGTATACAGTTGTAAATTGCCTTTAGCAAGCGTGCACGAGGCTTTACAGGCTGAAATCTATTAATTAGATATAATTATAACTGTATAATAGATACGATTACAATATTTTAATAGATTTTTATAATAGACTTAAAAATACTAAAGAGAACTTACAGAATATGACTATGACTATGTATGACTATGACTATGACTATGTATGACTATGACTAACTACAACGAATAATGAAACCAATAACAATGAAACAATAACAGAACCAAAAGAATATTCACGAGACAAATCACAAATTATGTCAAAATACAAATTCTTATCTTATTATCTTCGAGTAATAATGTCGATAGATGCCGAATTCCGACAACTCGGGAAATAAATTAATGAGAATCATATGGAAGAGTTTTCGTAGACGAAGAGCGCTCATCATTCTCAAATTATGGAAGAGTTTGGTTCTCGCAGTAACTGAATACTGTTCCGTTCTCGCGAGTCCATGCGAGAAACGAGGTATTGCAGATACTGAAGCCCAACGAGGAAGCTTTAAAATAATGGAAATAAAAAAGTGAACATTACTGGTCATGTCTGAAATCTGGGAATCTTTATTAATTGGTAAAACGATGTAAACTATATCTGACAAATTCAGAGCTGGGCACTTGCGGTTTTTTTGCGGTACTGCGGTACTACCGTGTTGGTCGGTACCGCGGAAAGTACCGCGGAAATTTGAATGCGGTAGCGGTACTGCTGTACTTTCAGCGATCCTTTGCGGTACTGCGTTATGCGGTACCGGTTTGGTAGTGCGGTAGTAGTACCGCAGTACCGCAGTACCGCAAAAAAACGCAAAAAAAAACCGCAAGTGCCCAGCTCTGCAGTGACAATACACGTATGGAAAATACCTAAGAAAGAGCAATTTTAATTGTAAAAACGAAATAAAAACACATTGAAATGACCATACAGGAAAGCTTGTGCATCTTTCCTATAAAGCAACAGGACAAGGAGACTTCAGAACGAAGATGTGAAACTCCCTCATCTCGAGGCTTAAAAAGTGTTTAATATTCTACCGAAGAAACTGTCATCCGCAAAATATTCGGTTAATAACGTTAAAAAACTTCGACAGATTCCTAAATTAGGCCACGCTAAATTATCTACTCTATATCACTTTCAAGCACTGTCGTTAAAGTTGAGTGTGTAAGCAGTGATGGGCATCGATACATGAAAATCGCTAAAGCGATACCGATACATCGATACATGAAGAACGTCTTAGGCGATACCGATACGCCGATACTTTCTAGATGTCTTAAGCGATACCGATATCGATACATGCATCGCGGTACATTTTTATAATTATCATTAATATATAGGTATTAGATATTATTGTTTATACTAGTAATTTGTACGCACTGTAAGTAAAATCAACGACATTTTAATGGGTTTTATAGATGTAAATAAAAACAATGCTTTATTTAATGAAAGTATGTTTTAATTTTGTAGGATACATGAATGACTGAAAATATTACACTACAATTAAAAGTAATTACTATTACCTTCAAAAATACCAGCTGGCTAAACATTGGTCAGACAGTCTATCCTTTTGGAGCGTGAATGTGACCAGCCAAACTAAAAACCGTTCTACAGGAGCAGAGGATGGTAGTGGTGTGTTATACTTCAGGAAGACCGTAGAATTCCTGAGACTGCCTCAGAGATGGCGAGAGATGACTTCCGTCACCAGATACTGTAAAACTTCCATCTCAGTGGAATCTTGGGTTGCAGAGAACATTATTGGAAGCAGACTCATAACAGAAGAAATCATCTGCACTTCCGTCAGATGCAGCATCACTTAGTTGTTACTGGGGGGTCTGCTCGCTGAGGCTCTTAACAGCATTAACCAACATTCTTGAAACCCTCTTTTGACAATGTTAGTATAAATTTGCCTTTTATTGTCATCCACTTTAACTTGAACAGAGGATTTGAAGACGATGCCAGTATTGCTGCTTTTACACTCATGCGACGCATCAAGGCACAGAAACTTTTCAAACCGCTTAGTGAACCTACTGTGACTGCATTGAGAAGTGGCTGACAATGACGCAATGCCTCCGAATTCAAACGCTCTAGCTTCTTCTCTACAGCTAACAATGTCGGAAGCAGGCAACCGTAAAAACATTCTTTGTCGGACTGCACCTATCAAGTGTTGTTGCAATGGGTTGTAGTACGGTTAGGTATTCCTGGAGAAAATCAAGCTCATTATATGAGCGTTTCTATATGTACAGGGCTATTCAAACTGATTCACCTGATTTCAAATGAGAATATTTTTAATGTTACAAATACAGTGTGATTTGTGATACATTCAACCAAAAGAAAAACTGTCCAATTGTCTCACCTCATAAATGCTCTATGGACTTCCCCTAGTTACACGAGCAACGTCGACACATAGTCGAATTCCTCCCATACTCGCTCCAGCATGTCCGTTGTACTGACTCTACGGCAGTAACAATGCGAATGTTTCCTCGAACTGCCGATACCACCGACGGATGCTCCTCTGAGCACACCGGTGGATCTGTCTGTAACGTCGACGAAACTCACGCTGCACTGTGACTACCGATTTACAGCTCGAAAACTGCAACACAAAAACGCCTTCTGCTGTGCGGACGCCATTTCACACTGACTGTTGTTGCTAGGCTAGGCCACGGCGTGACTTTGGAGCTCTCTCGGTGATCTTGTAAAACTCGAAGATTTTCTCTTTCATGTGGTGTATGCCCAGTTGATGCACGGTGATAGGTACGGAAGTATTCTCAGTTGAAATCGGATGAATCAGTTTGAATAGCCCTGCATTATGGTTAATTAATCTCAATAACACAAGTACAAACGTGTTAAACGTTGCGCCGTACTGTGTGACGTGACCAGTAGAGTGGTACTGTCATTAAATAAATATTTAATAATATTATTATTTATGTATATTCATAAATATAACACAGTGTGTCTATTATAACATCCTATTTAAATATTTAAAAATTCTTATTGTTTGATGTATCGAAGTATCGATTTTTTTCGATACATTAAGAAAATTGACCTTAGCGATACGATAAATCGATACTTTTGTCAAGTAGCTAAAGCGATACCGATACAAAAGTATCGATCGATACGTATCGGCGATACATGTATCTAGATACTGCCCATCACTGAGTGTAAGCATATTTAAAACTGAAAAAATACTGCGATAAGATCTCTCCCTTCCCCTTCCAAACTAAGGACTACGGGACTTTCATTATTAACCTTCGTCAGTTCTGCATTTTTACAAACACACAACTCACATCCTCTCAAGTACTGCGGTATGGGTTTGAGAGTGTCATACTTAGGATTTTATCGACGCCAAACTGTCAAATACAACACTTACAATATATATATATATTATAATATATATATATATATATATATATAGATATAGATACATTGTTAACTGCAAACAACACACAGTATAATTAATGTAAAGAACGACGCCTGTGTAGAAGAGCGTTCCGCACAAGCTGAGGAGGGAGAACGAACAAATTAAAAATGAGGTACCAACCGAGAATCGAACCCGGGATCATCCGATTGCGGTCAGATTTGTTCGTTCTCCCTCCTCATCTTGTGCGAAACGCTCTTCTACACAAGCGTTGTTCTTTACATTAATATTACTGTGTGTTGTTTGCAGTTAAAATGTATATATGTACGGCATGCGAAGGTGCCCCTCAGGGCATTGTTTCTGTTCGATCCGGGTGGTACTTCATTTTTCATTTGTTCGTTCTCCCTCCTCA
This sequence comes from Bathynomus jamesi, assembly GCA_023014485.1. NCBI lineage: Eukaryota > Metazoa > Arthropoda > Malacostraca > Isopoda > Cirolanidae > Bathynomus > Bathynomus jamesi. Next base: position 180,242 of record JAJOZX010003785.1, on the reverse strand, counting down.
TCTTGTGCGGAACGCTCTTCTACACAGCGTCGTTCTTTACATTAATAATATATATATATATATATATATATATATAACTTATATGCTAATTCAATTTAAGAATCGCAGTAAAATATTAAAAACCAAATTAAAAAAGTTAAAAGGAGAGAAAGAATGTTTTGATCTCTCCGAATAGTTTCGTGGTTTCGTTTTTAATGTTTCCAACTTTTTAACTTTGTTTCAGTATTTCATTTGGGTTCTTCAATTGAATTAGCATATACATACACACCTTGGTCAGACACGGGTAGTGATGTGAGTCGTTTTTTATTGTCGTTTTTTTTTGTTTTTTTTTTGTCGTTTTTTTTTGTTTAAAACGAAGATAGTCTGTTTTTTTTGTTTTTTTTGTTTTTTATTGTTTTAAACTTATTCCATATTTTTCTTCCTTTAATCTAATAAGTATATTAGTATTACCTATAATTTACTATACTACCATGCTTATACAGTTATACCTAGTATATATAGTCATCTTTTAGAAAAAACTGAATCACGCAAAAGTATATAATAGAAAGGAAAAACAAACCCTCATTTTTTATATGTATATATATTTTTTAACTAGAACATAAAACATTCTTCCTCGTTTCAAACAATATACCGTACATAATTGTGATTGGCAAGAGTACCAGTATATATATTCCAGATAGAAAAAAAAAAATTCACCTTTTTTGAACCTTTTTGTTAACCTAATGTTGTTTAACCTTCATTTCCATGGAAGAATCATCACTAGATTGGGTAGAGCATATACAGTATGCTAGTTTCAATATCACAGGTACTGGTATAATATACATAATAAAAAATACATAATACTGGTATAAAACAATATATATAATTGTGATTGGCAAGAATACCAGTGTATATATATATATATATATATTCCAAATAGAAAAATAAAAAAAATAAAAATATTCATCTCTTTCTTTAAACTTTGTGTTAACCTAATGCTGTTTAACTTTCATTATCTGATTCTGTTTCCATTGAAGAATCATTATCACTAGATGATTAGAGCATATAGTTTCAATATCACAGGTACTGGTACTTATTGCAGATTTGGATGTTGACGAAGCCAATGTAGCACCATGTTTTACTTCACTTCTTGGAATTTTGCATTTTGGGATATAAATACTAGCTTTGCTGCTCTGTCTGTGCTTAATCGGTTTCTTTTGGCTGTATGGATATTACTGTATGTGCTAAATGATCTCGGAGGTAGTGAAAGGGCGAAATAGAGGTGTATGAGTTTGTGTAGGTATATATGTGAGTATGCGTGCGTATGTATCTGGAATCTGGATGTATGCGTGTGTATGGGGTATATAATAGATATAATGTGTATATAAGTATTTATGTATATATTGGTATATATGTATATGGGTGTATGTGTATGTATATATATGGATGGTCTCGGGGGGAAAATATGTCATCGCGGGTCTAAAGGATAGTTAAGTGGGAGATTCAAAATCCGAGAGCATGGATGGGAGAGTCCTGGAAAGGTTGGACAATGGGCAGTCAGCTCCCAGCCAGTGTTCTCGCAAGTTTAACGGATCTCAAGATACAAGACTTTCAGTGCAAGAAAGAGGCCAGTTTTTTTCTGTAAATAGGCTGAAAAGGACATTCTATACTGGTACCATATGGCCTATTTTATTATTTATTTATTTATTTTTATAATATATATCATTGCAAAAGTATACCTTATAATTAAATTGGCAATATCTATATTAATTATTAAAAAAAACGAAAAAAACAAAAAAAAAACAACATGGACATAAAAAAAAACGTTTTTTTAACATCACTAGTCACATGGGGTAATAGTAATAGACTATTACAGGATTTTTCTAGTAATAAACTATTACAGGATTTTTCAAGTAATAGTAATAGATCATAATTTTTGGCTGTAATAGTAATAGTAAAAGTTATAGAAGGCAAAGTAATAGATAATAGTCTATTACTTTTCTATTACAATGACAATGGCTATATTGTGTGAACAAAGAACTGAAAAAATGAACTAAATCTCTTCTAAACTAAAATAAACATGTATGGGAACTAATATTGTGGCAAATTTTTCCTTCAATAAAGTAAAACTGATGAAGACGTACAGTCTCTGAAATTGTAATGATTTGGTCGAAACAAATACTTGTTAACACTGGTTCTAATTGCATTTAAATAGACATAAAGATCCTTTTCAAATGAGTGAAGTACCCCACATACAAAAGTAATAGTAATAGATGACCTAGTAATAGTAATAGATGAAAAATAAAGTAATAGTAAGAGTAATAGAAGAGATCAAAAGTAGCAGTAATAGTAATGGAAACCCAGTAATAGACCCCACATCTGACCTTGGTTAACTTTGGTTTTGCTTCCGCCCGAATTGTTCACTCTGACGAAGGTCGAGCTTGTCACTCCACCTTAGACCTACAGTTTAACGCGGAATCCGAACCACGCCCCACCAGCAGCTCAATGTCTTAACCACTAGGCTACCCAGGGTACCTATTTATTTACTAATCAATTTTTTTGCATGGAAGAGATGAACAGCTGGGTTTTGGTGCGCTCCGCCTGCCGTCACCGGGTCTCGATTCTGGGGCTGATGGATTCGTAGTCAGCGACGCTAACCACTACACAACCGAGGCGCATATATATATATATATATATATATATATATATATATATATTGTAATTAGAATAGTTGATGATGTAGAAATTAGTGTCTTCTTCAGGTTTGTGTATTCACGTCAGGATTTTATGTTATTAAGGGCCGGTGTAGGAGTCAGGAATTACTCTACCGAAAAATGCACTCTAGAGTGCACGATGCCTAAGGTGAGACGTACTCTAGGGATTAAAGTAGAGTGCATCTCACCAAAACGCACTCTAGTAAGATGAAAATCACTCTAGAGTGCTCCACACCTGAATTTTTTTTATTCAGGTGTGAAGCACTCTACTTACTGTACTACTGTGCTTTCAGTTGTGTATAGTTTTAGTGACAACTGAACTGTGCTCCTGGTGTTGTTCGCCACTTTGGTAATTATTCGTTAAATGGCCGCGCGCGACTTTGGTTATGAGAATATGTTTTTCTGGGCCGGTATTAATAAACATTGCTAGGGTTACCCCGAAAAAATTATTAGCTGGAAGATGGTCCTAGAAATAATCATAAAATAGTTCGTAGGAGTAAGTTTTACTTAATTGTAGAAATAGCGCCAGGAGTTTGAGTTTCTGCTATATCTAGCAAGAAGCAAGTGTGTAATAACTGTTATTTGGCTAAATAAAGTATAGAAATAAGTAATTTACTTTTCTGAATGTACAATTAGGAAACATATTAAAAAAATGGACAGTAATGGACAAAAAAGCTCAGCAGTGGAATTCCTTGAAATAGTTCCAGAATCAACGCGACAATTTATCCCAACTACGGCTACATGGAGGTCAGCAAAATCAGTAGAATTAGGTCTGCCAAGCCCGGAGCCCAATAGAGAACTGAGATATAAATGTAAGGCATTAGGCAAGCCACTTAAGTTGGATAAGATTGCGCGTGATGGCAACTGTATTTTAGAGCTGTAAGTAAGGAAGTTACATTGTCGGAGGAGCATCATGCCACATTTAGAGAAATTGCTGTACAAACTTTAGAAAACTTATTGTAGGGTATAGGCCAAGGTTTGAAACAATGATTGCGTAAAAAGTAAATGACTGCTTGAAAAGCAGCAACATGGAAGAAAATACTATCTGGGGAACGTACATAGAACTTATGGCTTTGGTTTCAGCTCTGAATACGAAAATAGCTGTATATTATCAGCCACCAGGAGCAACAAGCGCAAGTTGGTTTATTTATAAACCAATTCATCACCAAGAAGTCAATGAAGCGTCAGTAATGACAATTTACTTGATAAATTCCGGTAACCATTTTGAGCGTGTTGATAGTGTCAGCAGCAAGATTAATTAAAGAGACGTGTAGAATAATCATTAATTAAATGAAACAAAAATTGTGGTTTATAAAATAATAATTAATGAGTTCTGTTTTTTGCATTCAGGAATATTATGTAGATTGTGCCTGGATAAAGCTTTAATGCTCATACTTTCACTTTGTGAAGTACAGTCTTTTTCAACAAGTAGAGCGCTACTCACCTGATGGTAAAATGCACTCTAAGTGAATGGTACCTAGGTGCAAATTACTCTGGAGTGTGTTTCACCGTCAGGCACCGTGCACTCTAGAGCTTAGCCCACCTAGAGTGGTTGACGCCTGTTACACCGGCCTCTTTTCTTTCAGGCTGTAGATTCCTATCTCTCCCCGCTAGTTCACCCAAATGGTAAACCACCTTTCTTAAGGGTTAAGGGTTTAAATAACTAGGTAGGTTTGGTATGTATATTAAGGGTTATTTAAATACAGGGTGTCCCATAAGTCCGGCATCATAGGAGAAATTCATATTTTCTATTTCTACAAACCATAATTCATATTTTTCTCTTTCTACAGGCCATAATGTCTGTGAGCAAGGAAGAACGAATCCAGATAATTCTACTCATAGGAAATCGGAGTCAAAGAGAGGCCGCTGCTGAATTTAACAGACTGCATCCAGACCGCGAGCCAATAACACAGAGTTGTGTTAGCAGACTTGTTGCAAAGTTTAAGGAAACAGGATCCATAGAAGATAAACCACGCATTGGACCTTCAAGGAGGTCCACTGACGATGATACAGCGACTGCTATCCTGGCTCATTTTAACAGAAGTCCCAATAAGTCTCTTCGGCGATTGTTCGCCGAGACAGGAGTGTCGAAAAGTAGCATCCATCGCATTCTTCAGGCTCACAATGGCATCCATATAAACTTCAGATCCTACAGAAATTAAGCGAAGATGATCCCGACCGGCAGATGGAATTTTGTGAATGGGCTACGGAACAATATGCTCGGGATGCCAATTTCCCGTCCACCATTCTGTTCAGTGACGAGGCTGTTTTTTATGGAAATGGTGAGGTAAATCGACAGAACAACCCGTTACTGGTCTCAAAACAACCCTCACTGGTATACCTCTTCAAAGGAACAAGGTGCATCTCGGTGATGGTATGGTGTGGCATTTGGAAGGATCGCATCATAGGCCCCCTCTTTTTCGATGAACATGTCACTGGAGGCACCTACCTACGTATGCTCAAGGAAGAAGCATTTCCCAGTGTCTTGAATGAAGAAGGAAATTTCCCAACATGGTTCCAGCAAGACGGCGCTCCTGCACATTACAGCACCCAAGTAAGGGAAAACCCGTACCAACAATTCCCTGGTCATTGGATAGGACGTCGAGGGCCTGTGGAATGGCCAGCTAGAAGCCCGGATCTCACGCCACTAGATTTTTATCTCTGGGGTCACTTGAAAGCGCTGGTATACGCAGAAAATTAGGAGTGTTGAACATTTGCGGCAGCGCATTATTGGGGCATGTAACACCATTACTCCTGACATCATTCACCGTGTGCTTGCTGGACTGGTATCACGTGTGAATTTGTGTATTGAAACAATGGTGGACATATTGAGCACGTTCTGTAAATAAAAGCTTTTGTTTTGCCTTTTTTTTATTATTTTTCCTATGATGCCGGACTTATGGGACACCCTGTAGTTAGTAAATCTGATCAAACTCCATTGCTCGGCTTGATCGTTAATATGGTGTGATGACTAATGAGGCCTCTGTGTCTAGCCCTTGTCTGCGTCTGTATTGAGCGTGAGCTCTCAACTCTTATATAGTCACGATCATAAATGGGGGATGGTACTTGAAAAGGGGGTGGGAGGAAATATTCAATATAAGTAAACAGATTTTAATGAGGAAAATACATATTAATAATTATAATTATTTGAGTTCATAATAACTTTTTTTTGAAGGGTGGGGATTCCAACTGGATCGTCATTATATATATATAGATATTATATATATATATATATATATACCATTGAGCTAAAATGTGTGTGTGTGTGTGTGTGTGTGTGTGTGTGTGTGTGTCCGCTTTTTTCGGAACCGTGCACAGCCTAAACGGCACATCAGAAAATTCTGCAACCACCACCAACTGATAGCCCATGAGCTGACGATGTGCTCTGTTAAGTTTCCCGGTCCTAGGTCACCGGTTACTGGGTCCGAAGGCCCCAGCACCGCGATAAAACTACAGAAAAGAACGCAGCCGTGAAAATTTTGAGCTTCACATTTATACTGTGATATATATATATACTGCTACTGGGTAGCAGTATAATGGGGAGAGGGGGTGGAGTAATTGGGGGAGTGGTGTGAGGGGGTAATGGGAGAGGGGTGGGATAATGGCTTTTTTACTTTTGTGTGTGGGGGGAGTGGGGGTGGGGTAATGGCGTTTTTTTAAATTTTGTAGCTTAGCCACTTCTTCCTATGAAGGCCTCATATAATATAATAAAAAAAATACATGAAAAAGTGAAAAAAAATGTCTTTTTCTCTTTACATTTGTGATTGATTGGATAGCCCGAAAGGACTCACAATTTAATTGGGATATTAAGCTTATATTACCGATATTTTATAAAGTATTGGTGGTTACGATTGTACCATCCAGTGATATGCCATATATATGAGATATATGTGATATGCCATACTTTTGTCGCTTAGCCACTTCTTCCTATGAGGGCTTCATATAATATAATTTTAAATCTACAACCAATAAAAAAAAAGTAGTGAAAAAAAAATCCGGAGGGCGATAACGAGCTACCGCTTGTTTTTCTCTCTGTCGTCAATATTCTGACTAATTAATATGACACGTGACTTCGTTTTCATAATCCCTTTAAATTTGGGGGGGGGGGGGTGATGTTTGTCGTACTTTATTAATAGAATTATTTTGCACGAGAGGTTAAATAAATATTATATTTAATGAACAGTTCGATAACAGCCATAATAATTGCTTAACTAACTTTATATAACTTCATATATTTTCTTATATCTCGTTTCTATGATATATACTCATACCTTATTTCACTGAGGTAAAGTTTAGTATTCATTTTCCTACCGACAATTAAGTAGTAAATTAAGATAAATGGGTGTGTATGTTACTCTTTCGCCAATGATAAGTAGACTACTTCAATCTCCTTTGTCATCCCATTTCCTAATAACCCCCTTTCCCTACCTTCGGTTGCGCTCTACAGTATATATAAACACTAATCTTCCTCCATCCATCCTCAATCGCGTTGATGAAGACCTTGGTATGGCCGAAAGCTTGTTTGTGTTATAATAAATTATAATCTCTTGTGGTTTTACTCCCTTGATAAGTAGAAATTAATTTCAAAAGTGGCACACGGGGAAAACATGTACCCAGATCGCCACGATTCGAATGCAAGTTTAGTTGTTACGAGCTAGGAGTTTCTAATTTAGTGTATACAGGGTGAGGCGTGAATTCTGCAACATATTATCTAACCATTATACTCTTAACAAGATGAGAGAATTCAAAAATACTTGTTGATAGAAGATGTACCTTCATTGATGTACCCTACTGATGTTGATACAGTGTTGTTGTATGTTGTCTTATAACTGTTCTGTGGTCTTGTCTGATTAACAACCAACTTTAAATGTCGTACCTAATGTTAAATTTACCTATAAGATCGAATAACATTTGTTAATACCTGAATGACACGCAATTTGAATAGTTATTGTTTTCAAAAAAATTTAAAAAAATCTCCTGTGGTAGGGTTGCCAAATTTCAGTTTTGAGAATATGGGACACTGCCGCTTTGTGCCCGGTTGACCTAAAAAATCCTGTAGTTGGGTGATCTCAGAAATTATGCTTATTCAGCTCATATAACTAAGAGTTAATGATAGGAAATAAACAAAATAGACGTTAAATGTATATTTATTACTACGCTTAGTTATACTTGTCTGAGGACTCTGCATCTCTTTACAAATGATTGTTTTGTAGCGCATACTGTACTTATAAACTCGTTGCACTGTTTCTCTTAATAAAATTTCACTGTTTACGATAGTCGTCGCTAAATGTGGACTTGCGTTCGGCATAATTAATAATTAAAAGGGTGAACAGAGCTCCGCCAAAAAACCCCCCAAAAAAACAATATATTGCTGACACAACACATCTGCATTCTAACAATACCAGAATTGCGCTGACAAGTAATAATTTGCACCGTGATACTCTCTGAAACTCTGATTTGCAGGTGGCAGCTCCCCAGTGCTTCGAGTTCTGAGTTTTGACTATCTCTTTCATTGTGTAGCGATTTATTTAATATTTTTCACGTCAAGGTATCAGGGACACTCAATACGGGACAATATGTCGGGGACAACGGGACAAGGCAATGAAATAAGGGACAATCCCGTATATACGGGACGTCTGGTAACGAACTTTTGTTAAACTATATATATATATATATATGAATAGAAACGACATAAGTATTAAGGAACGTTTCTGCACACGAGGAGGAGAGTAACGAAATAATGAAAAATGAGGCGAACCGCCTGGGAATCGACCCAGGGCCTTCCAATTGCCTTCCAAGGCCCTGGGTTCGATTCCAGGCGGTTCGCCTCATTTTTCATTATTTCGTTATCTCTCCTCCTCGTGTGCAGAAACGTTCCTTAATACTTATGTCGTTTTTATTCATTTATATACTGCGCGGTCATTGCAGTTATTTGCATATATATATGTGTATATATATATATCACGAGTGCTTATGAAACTTTATTATATATGAACTGCGTGCTATAATTGCGTATGTAAAATGTAAACAACGATCAGCTTTACAACAGGAACTACTTAGGGTGGTCTCCCTGTGACCTCAGTAGGTAAAAAAAGCTCTGTAATAACTTTACTCGAACAGAAGTTGGTACGCCAGCTACCGAGATTCGAACCCAGGGCCAGTGGATTTGCAACCAGCGATACTACACAGTAAATTTCTTTGTCAAATTAGCAACATTAGTTTCTGTCTGTTAACAAGAGTGGCACAGTTATACATCAGCTAACAAAGCCATCTTTATCAATTCTCTTACTTCCTCTTTTAATATAAAACTCAAGATTTGTTATGACATTTCTTACGAGAAGCAAAATTTACAGTGTCTGCATTGTTAAAATTCATTGTTTACCTGATTAACAAAACGAGAATTGTTAAAAAAAAAACCAGTTATATTACTGAATGAGTGGCGCCATCTGCTGGAGGAAGTTTTAATTATATTCCACTTCGCTTCATTTTCATGAACAGCGTAACTACATGCAAGTTAACTGTTTATGTCAATCTAGAACAACATATTACGCAACAACGTAAGTTTTAACATTAAATAAATAAGAAATAGATTTCCTTTGCTTTTGTAGGGTTCGAACTTTCGCATGGAGGATACGAAATTTCGGCACCTCCCTGTTATCCATTTGGCGATAAACGCTGAGATAAAAAGACACTTTTGTATACTATTTCGCATATTTTCTTACTCTCCCTCTCATATATATATATATATATATATGTGTGTGTGTGTGTGTGTGGTGTATGTCTGGGTTTATCGTATATATATATATATATATATATATTACGCATCTAATTTCCTAAAAGCAGTTTATGCATGGCTAATAACACAAACATCATACGAAAGAAATTTGTGTAATATCAAGTATGCCTTAACTGCGCATGCGCTAATTCATTAAAAGCTGACAAGTATTTGGCGATATTGCATCCCACAGCAAAAATAAAGGAAATTATCGTCAAAATTTTGTCAACATAAAATTAATGTGACGTAATGTTTTGTCGTGCCCAAATTTTTAGAAAATTTAGTCAGTATATTCTCTATTCTATAATTAAAACAAATAATTTTTTTGTAATAAATGGATTAAAAGTTAACGCGTGACAGGTAAATTGCGTAATGCTCTTTGGTCATTAATATAAACGATATTGGACAATATTGTTTTCAGACTAATTTCATCCAAACTGACGTAATTTCGGCTCTGCGTATAATAGAACGTAAAGGCATATTAGCGTATAATAGAATTATTTGTTTCCAGTTAAAAAAAAAACCCTTCTACAGGATTTCCTTCGGAATTATTGTTTGAGAGAAATTTTGCTTTATTTTGAATAATGTTCCTGCGTCATTTCAGAGTAAATATACTAAATTTATTTTTAAGGGAGGATGATGTATTCTCTTAATTTACTATTCATTCTCAAAGGATACATTATATTTGTCAGAGTAACTGTAATTAATTTTGTGTAATGTTTGATGCTGCTTTACGTTTGTTGCAGCATTTTTCTGAGTGTAATCACTGCACTGGGATGCTATAACTCCGGATATGCTTATATAAATTTGATATATTCTCTCTCTCTCTCTCTCTCTCTCTCTCTCTCTCTCTGACTGGTGTGAGCACTTAGCATTTATGAACATTTTAGAAGTTCTTATGACATCGTTTGAAGGAAATTCGTTATGATTTGGTCGAGTCAGTAGTTCTGTTCTTTTTTGTGAAGTATTAGATGAAATATTTTGTATAAAGAACTTCTTTCATCATATGAATAACTTCTTTCATCAATATGATCTTTGCAGTACTTTCATTTCCAGTCTTTACTCATGCATTAGGATTTCCACTTTCGTCGCGAGGCCAGTTTCCAGATTGGGAGCAAATTGAGAGGTAGTTTTGCTCGTGTTATTTTAAACTAGCTTGGTATTGTAAACTAACGTGGTATTTTAAACTAACACCAGTTTTTGCGGTTCTTTGCATTATCCTCCCAACACTAATTTTTTTTATATAATGTTGGTTTGGTTTTGGTTATGGTACTTATTTTCCTTCCATTATAAAAAAAATTAGTGTTGGTATTAGGTTAGGTTAGGTTAGGTTACGGTAAAAACAGCCCGCCGCAGGCGTTAGCCGTTATAAAAAAAAATTAGTGTTGGGAGGATAATGCAAAAGTACCGTTTTTGCTTTGTGTTTAGTTTGTTGGCGACGGTCATAAATGTCTGAAAATATGTCTGAATATGTCTGAAAAGAACTTTATTTATGTGTAAATTTATGTACTCAGAAAAAAGTTACGGATAATATTAGATTCACGACAATTAATTTTACACCTCAGTGAGTTACACCTTACGTTAATTATTATTTAGTATTAAATTAGGTTAGGTTAGTTTGGTTTGGTTTAGGTCATTATTTTGAACGCTAAATTCATTGTCTTAAATCATAAATTTTACCAGTGTTGCAAGAAAAAATTTATTATTTTCACCCAACCGTATAGCTATAAATCTTCCACCAATCAGCATTCACGAATTCACCAATGAGCTTTCAACATATACAACATGTTACAGTCACTGTCTAAAATCAGGCAATTTGTAAATTGACTGAAATTTTAGGCAATGAGTCAAATTGATGATACACACAAAACCTAATCTAACCTAGCCTAACCTAACATAACCTTTCTGGTAATGCTGCATATGCATGCCCACTGATATTTCCCAATATGCTGCCTAAAAATTCATTAGGTTAGGTTAGGTTTAAGTTAGGTTAGGTTTTGTGTGTATCATCAATTTGACACATTGCCTAAAATTTCAGTCAATTTACAAATTGCCTGATTTTAGACATTGACTGTAACATACATACATACAATACATAGCCATTTTAGGACGCCGACGAATTTCTTCTATTTCTTATGTAGAAATGTCTATATTATCTTCATTGAATTTAGACTTCAATTGTTATACATTTGTAGTGAATACTCTTATTTTAGTTTCAAGATAAATGTTAATTTTACCGTCTTGAATTTCGGAATAGTTATAAATTCATTTTAAATTAGTTACCCCATTATAATTCAATTGTGAACCACATTAATACCAATTTTATGTATACTATATTATTTTATTGTATGTAAACATAATTAATTATATATCACAATTGTCAGTTAATTATTTATATTCAAATATTTATTTAATTTAATACCATGTCCATTTTACAAATAAATAATAGAAATCCAACGGTTATATTTTCCACCTTTGGTACTGTCGCAGTTTCGCCTAACGGACTCAATACGGCTAGTGAGATAATCACTGGTTGGCACTTAACTAGCGCAGTGCTTATGGCTACATCATCCAGGTTAACCTATACCGGATAGATGCGCTACGGTCCCAAGCCGTAGCTTGCCTAGGCCAACGACGACGACGTAAACCAACAATTGGTGACCCCGGAGCTGGATTACCCCTTTTACCCGAACGCTAACGGTTCACGCATACCCACGTACGGTACTCAGTCGCGTGAACTAAACTTGGGCCTTCACCGATCCTTCAAGTGGATTTTCATCTGTGCTCAAGTGCAGCATCCCATAATCGGCGCTGACTTCCTCCAGCATTTCAAACTCCTGGTGGATCTTGACAAGCGACGCTTATGCGACCAGGCCACACTGCTTTCTGTTCTTGCCAAACAGGTTGCCCTTCCGGACGCCTCGAACTCTGCACTTTCCCTCGTTCCCCCTAATTCCATGTACCAGTGCCTTTTCCAGCGATATCCAGGAATTCTTCAACCAATGCAGATGGGTGATACCATTAAGCACACCATTACCCATCACATTACAACAAAAGGTCCCCCTGTGTTTGCAGAACCCAGACGTCTTGCCCCGGACAAACTGAAAGCTGCCAAATCGGAATTCCAGCTTATGCTGGATCTTGGGATAATAAGACCTTCCAAAAGCAGTTGGTCCTCTCCCCTACACCTGGTCCAGAAGAAGTCAGGAGACTGGAGACCATGTGGGGATTACCGGTTTTTGAATTCAACAACCATCCCGGACCGATATCCGGTACCAAATGTCCAAGACTTTACTTCTCTTCTCCACGGCAAATCTATCTTCAGTAAAATAGATCTCGTTAAGGCTTTCCACCACATTCCCGTAGAGCCTTCGGATATTCCCAAGACTGCAGTTTGTACACCATTTGGGTTATTCGAATTTGTGAAGATGCCGTTCGGGCTACGGAATGCTGCGCAAACCTTTCAGAGGTTTATAGATGAGGTCACCAGAGGCTTAGACTTTGTTTATGCCTACATCGATGATTTGCTTGTGGCCAGCTCAACGGAAGAGGAACATAAGGAACATCTTTCACTCCTCTTTCAACGCTTAGAACAATACGGTGTTACTATTAATGCATCTAAGTGTGTGTTTGCACAGCCAACCTTGGAATTTCTTGGTCACACGATTTCGCAGCACGGAATTACCCCCCCTTCAGGACAAGTGTGAAGTGATAAAAAATTACCCTGTGCCAAATAATCAGCGTGAGTTACGTCGGTTTCTAGGTTTGGTAAATTATTACCACAAGTTCATTAAAAACTGTGCCAGTGTTTTGCTCCTCTACACGCTATGATCACACACAAACGCAAGGTAACGAAATTGTTATGGTGTAGCGATAGTTTACAGGCGTTCGACAATGCCAAAAATGCTATCAATAGTGCATTGTCTCTGTCATTTCCTATCAGTGATGCCCCCCTAACTCTGACGGTCGATGCATCAGATGTTGCGATCGGTGGAGTGTTGGAACAAACCATTAACGGTCAACAAGCACCCATCGCATTTTACTCGAAAAGCTGCAGCCAGCCCAAACGCGTTATAGTGCTTTCGGACGTGAACTTCTTGCTATTTACTTAAACGTGAAGCATTTTCAACATTTCCTTGAAGGCCGAGAGTTTTGTGTTTTTACCGACCACAAACCTTTGGTCACTGTCTTCAATAAAAACAGCTGTAACCACTCTCCCAGAGTCATCAGGCAACTCGATTATATCTCGCAATTTACCACAGATATCCGCCACATCAAAGGTGTCTTGAACACTCCAGCGGATGCACTTTCAAGAATAGAGATTACTTCTGTTACCCTCAGCTCTACACTGTGGAATGCTATTGCACAGGATCAAGATAAGGATACGGAACTACAAGACCTGCTCAGAGAAGACTCCACTCACTCACTTTCCCTCAAGAAAATGAGTATGCCAGGATTGTCTGTGCCCCTCTATTGCGACGTATCAACAGCTGCTATTCGCCCTTATGTCCCCCATGTCACAGACAAGCAGTCTTCACGGATCTTCATAAGCCCTCCCATCCTGGTATCCGTGCTTCGCAACAACCTGGTTACCTCTCGCTTTGTTTGGCCCTCGATGCGGAAGGATGTCAAACATTGGACCAAAACGCTGCCTGCCCAGCGTGCCAAAGTCCAAAGGCACACCAGGTCCCCCTTTGACGCATTTCCGCCCCCATCCCAGCGATTTGAAATAATTCATGTAGACATTGTTGGCCCTCTTCCAGTGATTCAAGGCCAACGTTATCTGCTCACCTGTCTCGACCGCTTTTCCAGGTGGCCTGAAGCCATCCCACTTCCTGATATCCAAGCGGACACTGTTGCAAGAGCCTTTCTTCATGGATGGGTATCAAGATTTGGATTGCCAACAAAAGTCATCACTGACCAAGGTCGCCAATTTGAGTCTTCGCTTTGGAAGAAGTTTACCAGCTTGTTGGGTACAGTACATGCGCATACCTGTGCGTATCATCCGCAAGCTAACGGCCTCGTCGAACGCTTCCATCGCCAGCTGAAGTCATCCTTATGTGTCACGAAGACTCCCATTGGATGGATAAGCTTCCACTCGTTTTGCTTGGTATTCGCTCTGCATTTAAGAGTGATCTGAAGACTACAGCGGCTGAAACTAGTCTATGGAACAACACTGCGGCTACCAGGTGGCTACTTCACTGCAGGGGATAAGTCATGTGATCCTACGGAATTCGCTCAAACACTTTCCTCTCACATGCAGTCCCTTCAGCCTGTTCCCCTCGATTGACTAGCCAACAGAACATCTTTGTTTCCCCAGCCCTCCAATCTTGCACCCACGTTTTCGTTCGTGTACCTCTCCCAAAACGGCCTCTCCAATGTCCATATGACGGGCCCTATGAAGTTCTCCGACGTACGCGCAAATCATTTCTCATCCAGCGCGGTTCCAAGGTCGACAAGGTTTCTATCGATCGTCTTAAGCCTGCGTTTTGGAATCAACCTTAAGCGAGGTACATGTAGCTACCAAAAAGGTTCAGCGGAAATCTGTGTCGTTCGGAACTCTTTGAACTTCCTCTCTGGTGGGGAGTGTGTAGTGAATACTCTTATTTTAGTTTCAAGATAAATGTTAATTTTACCGTCTTGAATTTCGGAATAGTTATAAATTCATTTTAAATTAGTTACCCCATTATAATTCAATTGTGAACCACATTAATACCAATTTTATGTATACTATATTATTTTATTGTATGTAAACATAATTATATATATCACAATTGTCAGTTAATTATTTATTCAAATATTTATTTTAATTTAATACCATGTCCATTTTACAAATAAATAATAGAAATCCAACGGTTATATTTTCCACCTTTGGTACTGTCGCAGTTTCGCCTAACGGACTCAATACGGCTAGTGAGATAATCACTGGTTGGCACTTAACTAGCGGCAGTGCTTATGGCTACATCATCCAGGTTAACCTATACCGGATAGATGCGCTACGGTCCCAAGCCGTAGCTTGCCTAGGCCAACGACGACGACGTAAACCAACACATTGTATTTACATTTTCTTATACTTTTTCAGACCATAATTTATTCAAATGTAAAATAATCAATGTCGTCTTTGAAAACATTTTGAAATTGAAAAACTTTTCAGAATTTTGTGGAAGATTTTAAGTTAAAAACGAACAAAAAACAGAAAGGACGAAATGAAGAGAAACTTTACGTTCAAGTGGTTTTTTTTTTTCCCCTTTTTAGAAGAAAAAATTACGACTAAAATTACATCGTTTTACGAAAGTTTAATTCAAGCAATATATAGTATACGTTATCGGCAATAAGCGAAATCAGACATTAAGATAATGCCTAGGCAATAAGCTGAAAGCTAAGAATGTATATAATCATAAGTATAATACTTATTTATATATCTATAATAATAAATATAATCTAACCTAAACTAGCATAACATAAACAGTGAAAGTGACCATTGTAACTAATGCTATATGCATTCTTAGCTTTTAGCTTATTGCCGAAGCATTATTTTAATGCCTGATTTTGCTTATTGCCCTAACATATATGAGGGGTCCCGCGTCTTAGGTACCTAAGCGCCAAAATTAAAATTCGTCAGAAATCGCCTCCAAAGTTCAGCAATATTCTGGCAATAGTATCTCTGTTATTAATTGAGCTAGAACGTTCATTTTTGGCTAAATTAGAGTTCTAAGCATGCTAATGAAGAGTGTGATGAGTTTTTGGAATAGATTTTCATATTTTATATTTTATTATGTTTTTTTTTATTTTTTTACTTTCTTTTATGCTGAACTTTGGGTGAACTTTTGGCTGGCGATAGAGGTGAAAAAAGTAGTTCGCTTCATAAGGTTTTTAACCATACTTCTAGTGTCGTAAGGTCATTATAACCCGAACCACGCGATAGAGGAAGGGTGAAAATAGTGATACCATCAAAAACACGTTTCCACCTGTGGTGGCGCTTAGGTACCTTAAGACGCGCGACCCCTCATATATCGTACTTCCAACATCAAATCTATTAGTTACAACTACTGAACTATTAGTCACAACTGCGCTGAACCAGACTAGATTAAATTAGGTTCTGAACTGGTACCACACTCAAAAATTAAAAGAATCAATCCACTATATTGTCAAAAATTCGAGGCCATTTTATTATGAGGTCTATCAAAATAAAAAATGTCTATTTTACAATACTTTATTTGCTGCAAAAATCCTCCCAACAACAATTACATTGGGATTTTTAATTTCGAGATTTTGGCTGAAGCTCTTTGAATTCTGTCTAAGGCGCGCCGTAAACTAAGCCAAATTCTTATATAGTAAAGGAAAAACTAAGTGTAAGCAATGGCCAAACCAACTTAGACTTCATCGTATTGTATTTTATACTTCAAGTTTCTGCATCGGCGTTCTCATTATTTATACCCTTATAAGCCTCTCTGAAGTAAAATATAGTGTCATATCGATACTAACCCAAAGTTCACAGTTCACTGAAACTGCATCAAAGACAACAAATTAAGTACGTGTGTGTGTGTGTATTAATAAAGTAAAATATGGACTTACAACAAACGATGAATCGGTAGAGAATTTAAATTCTGTACCGATTCATCGATTTGTTGTACTTGGTATTCCATACATTAAAACCATGCTCACCCTCTCGTCTATTGTTAATTTCGCAGCCATCCCCTACCTAAAAGAAAATAATACAGTCAACACTGAAAATTCCTATGATGCGCGACTTTTGCGCTACCCTGTATATATATATATATATATATATATAAAACTTGGTTAACCTTGGTTATGCTTCTGCCCGAATTGTTCATTCTGACGAAAGTCAAGCTTGTTACTCCACATTAGTCCAACAGTTTAACGTGGAATCCGAACCATGCCCCACCAGCAGCTCCACGTCTTAACCACTAGGCTACCCAAAGTACCCATTTATCTACCAACCAATTTTTATTGTGTGGAAGGATGAACAGCTGGGTTTTGGTGCGCGCGCCGCTTGCCGTCACCGTGTCTCGATCCCGGAGTCGATAGATTCGTAGTCAGCGACGCTAACCACCACTATACCACCGAGGAGTGTGTATATATATATATATATATATATATATATATATATATATATATGAGAAGAAGGATACAACTTTTCTAACCAGTTTGAGAAACCTATTGGAGTGTACTATTCTACCATTTTCTTTGTTCCAAAGGAACAAAGGTCTCTGTTTTATACAAAAACTGTTAATTGCATCGAGTCATTCCAGATGGAAACTGACTGCAATTCAGACATGAAAAGACAATCGTATTAGAACAGTTCCATTTTATGTTTATGAAATTGTTAATTTAGTTCTGTCTTAATGAGTTTCTTTAAATAAAACGTAATTATATGTATCGTATAAAAAATGGTTATTAAAAAAATCCAATTCGCATCGTAATCCATAAAAAACGAAAGAAGTTACGGTATTTGATGTTAAAGAAAAACTCTTATAATATCGTTTAAGACGATAAAGAAAAACCTAATTTAAATAAGATTGTCGTTATTGAGTCATCATTTTTATCAAATTCCGATTTAAGAGTAATATTATAATATAACCCGTAAATACAAACGAATTTGAACGCAAACTTTAATTCCATAGAGAAGTTACCATTAATTTTAAGTTCAAGTGGTACAGTATTCGCATTTCAAATTGAGCTTTATAAATTTTCAACTCACTGGCTGCGGATGTGAAGCTCAAAAACTTTATAGCCCCGTTCTTTCGGTAAATTATTGACCGAATGGCTTTTCCCGCTTCCACAAAATGTGTATGAAATTTTAAAGAAGCGTAGAGGGACTAATTTAATCTGTAGACTTAGCTATAACTCAAATTTTATGTGCCAAAGCATAAAATGACGAAAAATGACACTGGAAAATCACGGTTAGTTTTTTGAAACGTTTACACTCCTTTCGGCCCTACCATGAGCATGATAAAAAGTGGAACGAGCATTTAAGCTATACTGTTCTTTTTATATAGTTTTATTGACTGAATAAATGATGGATTTAGAATTTTTGCAGGATGGGTTGTTCGTCTCTGAGCAGTGATGTAGGTCTCGAGATCGGTCTCGGTCTCGAGACCCAATTTGCAGATCTCGATCTCGATCTCGGTCTCCGCTATTTAGATCTCGGTCTCGGTTTTTCTCCCCCGAGACCTTTCGAGACCTCTCGAGACCGTAATGAAAAATACATGTTATTGGCATACTCATGATGGTGGCTTGGGTTGAACAGACACAATTCAGAATGTTTATGAAAGTTTGTAAAAGTAAGGGACTCTAGGTATTCACTAATCAGTCACCCTGTTTTGAGTTGCCACGTTTGTCTTGTGGGGGGGTGTGGGTCTGGATTTTTTTAGGTTAGCGCTACAAAAAAATTTGCCTCCCCCGTCAGATTAATTTTATTGAAAATGGAAACACTAAATAGAGAATTATACAGGGTGATTCAGAAGTCAGGTTACATAGGGTTTTTCTGTTTCTTTGCAGGTAAATGAGTTGTGAGATGTTATCGAAGGAGGAGCGCATTACTGTGATATTCCTAGCTGGCTGCACAAGTGCATTGCCGTTAACGGTGGCCATATCGAACATGTAACCTGACTTTTGAATCACCCTGTATATATTATGTATAAGTACATAGTATAAGGCTACTTAGTGTTGCCAAACGGCGTGTCAACCTCTGTGGCGTGATAAAAACGATTATTCTCCCATCCAATATGTATTTGAAAAAATAAAATGCTTCACACAAAAATAATGCAAGAAATAAATGCACAAGTCAAACTGGGTAGTGGGTACGTTCATTAAACCTTCTGTAACAGATATAAAAGAAGTAAATAAATAAAAAGTACATATATACACTATATGATCAAAAGTATTCGGACACCGCATGGTTTTGGGAAAAATGGTTTTATTATGGCATTTAGTAACCAGTAGGTCCACCCTTTGCTTTTATTACAGCGTCAACACGTCGAGGCATACTTTCCACCAGTTTTCGGTAAGTCTGTGCAGGAATGGCTCGCCATTCCTCTTGCAGAGCTGATGCAAGAGATGCAAGTGAAGCCGGGCGTGGTGTGCGGTTTCGTATCCGTCGCTCCAGTTCGTCCCACATGTGCTCGATTGGGTTGAGATCGGGCTCTGAGCAGGCTAGTCTAACAAATCCACCTTATTTTCACGAAACCAGTCCTGCACACGCCTTGCAGTATGGCAGGGAGCTCGATCCTGTTGAAACAAACAATGGCTATCTCCGTAGTATTGCCACAGTGTAGGGAGGGCCGAATTGTCCAGAACGTCGAGATAAACGTCAGCGTTCATGGTAGTGGGTATAACAACCAACGGGCCGAGCCCTAGCCAGGAAAAACAACCCCATACCATGATGGACCCTTCACCGAACTTCACCGTTGGACGTACACAGTCAGGAAGAAGCCGTTCTCCGGGCTGTCGCCACACCCAAACACGCCCATCAGACTGGAAGAGTGAATACCGCGACTCGTCGCTCCAAAGAAACAGTTTTCCAGTCCTCCACGGTCCAGGAACGACGGGAGACACACCAGGCCAAACGACGCGTGGCATTAACTTTTGTAATCAGTGGCTTGTGTACAGCTGCTCTACCATAATAACCGAGTCTGTGCATTTCTCTACGGATAGTTACAGTACTAACGGAGGTACCGGATGCTCTTCCTGCCTCCTCATCGATGGAAGCGGCAGAGGACGTGCGGGACTTCTTGACATGTCGTACCAGACTTCTTCTATCACGTTCCGTCAGTTTGCGTGGTCGTCCGGAACGTTTTTTCGCGTTAGTTGCACCGTCGTGCTTCCATCTCATGATAACATCCGCTACAGTCGACTTTGGTATATCCTGTTTGGCTGCAATGTTTCGTATAGAAACGTTACTTAAATAACATCCGATGACGAGTCCACGTTGGAACTCGGAGAGTTCACGTCCGCGCGGCATGGCTTCACAACAGTTACTGATAACTTAACAGAACACCTCATGACCTCAGCATTATAGTTTCGCCACGCTTTTTCCCAGCATACCTTTCGGCGAAGGTGATATTTGCAGAAATGCGGATTTTCCGGGGTGTCCGAATACTTTTGATCATATAGTGTATATATATATTCATTTGTTAATTTATAGGCTACACTTTTTGCATTCAACACAGTACATCTGAGAAAGTAGTTATTAGTTTATTAATATCTTAACATAGTCTAATTTCCATAGTAGTGTAAAACAAATTGAAAGGGCATGAGCTTGGTCTCGAATTTTAAGGGTCTCGATCTCGGAAGGTAGAGCTCGATCTCGAACCTTTGATCTCGGTCTCGATCTTGGTCTCACAGGATCAGGTCTCGGTCTCAGTCTCAGTCTCGGACTTGGTGGTCTCGACTACATCACTGTCTCTGAGGATGCAAGTTTTTTTTTTTTTAATAAGTGATGTCCATATTACATAAGCTACTACTGATGGTCAAAGGAACAATACGGTGTATTTTTTTCTACTATACAAAAGCAAGTTGTCTGTGTGTGTGTGTCTGTCCGTGAACTTTTGGGTCTCTAAAAAAATGTTGAATTTTTCAAATAATTCCATGGCTAGAGAGGAAAAAAAATTGACGGAACGTTTTTTGAATATCGAACTTCAACATCGAACCATAGAAAGCATTCTGAAAAGTGCTTTTTATCATTTCATGTTTTAGTGACCAAATAATTGAACCCCCCCCAGTAATTGGGGAGCCTGCGGTCCCCCAATTACTGTCGGTTCAATTATTTGGTCAATAAAACTATAGAAAAGAATATATATATATACCTAGCGTTGTAATTACTGGGCTCGAAGGCCCCAACACCGCAATAAAACTAGAAAAGAACACAGCCATGAACATCTTGAACTTCACAGTGTGTCAAGATTTGTGAAGCGTAAGAATTTCATGACTAGTTTTATTGACCAAATAATTGGACCCCCCAGTAATTGGGGGACCGCAGGCTCCACAATTACTGGGGAATACGACAAAAAATAAAAAACGAATAATTAAAATTTAATACAATCACCCCACCCCAATCAAGTGCTGGGCATAACAGCTAGTATATATATATATATATATATATATATATATATGGGAGGGGGATGAATGTTTTTCTTTTTCCTTGTGGGTTTGCACAGGGTTGCCAGATTTCAGAATTCGCAAGTCGGGACACAAGACATTTTTTTAAACAACTTGTAAAATTCAAAATAACAGAATAATTACACACAAATTACAGAAAAAAAAAATTTATTTACCCAACAAAACCATAAAGAACATTTCAAGAAATGCAACATAATAATAATTCTTATTTTCAGAAAGAATAACACCTTTAATGTTTACGCCGCAACACACGCATGATTATTCTAAATTCGCTTCTTTTTTATAATATATTTACTTATATTTTACGCTCAAAATAAAATGAATAATGGTAAAGCATTTTTATTACAAAATAACATCATTAAAAATGAAATAGAATATATTAATTTGGTAAATGAGGGACCTAATTTATCACAGAAATATAGATTTCAAGTTAGTTTCATTGTCATGTTTCTCGGGACTCGGACTCGGGATTTTACTTGGCAAGTAGGGACAGTCCCGCAGAAGTCGGAACGTCTGGCAACCCTGGGTTTGCATTTTATATATATATATATATATATTTAAAGCCGTATGTATGTGTGTATTTATGTGTTACAGAACGAAACCAAGGCAGCAGGCTTGATTTGTAAAGCGATCAATGACAATACAAAGTTTCCATAAACGAGATAATGCACATTTGGCTGGTATATCATTCATTTTTAAATTACTGTACCTCCTGTTAGCAAAGCCGACCTATATTTAGTCAGAAAACTCTTGTACAAAATTTCATACTCTTTTGTGAAATTGGGAAAAGTCAGTGAGACCATGAATTTACAAAAATACCACATTCATCAAAAATCTGAGCTTTGCATTCAAAGCCAGTGGGGGTCAGACTGGTGAAGCTGCACTCAAAATATAAGTAGCTCGTGCTTAAAGTAAATGTTAAGGTCTCGCTTAAAAATTTATGTTCAGTATCTTTGCGTGAAACTATATACACGTAATAATGCAAAAATGGACCGACTAGACATAGGTAGGATATGCTGTTAATAAAGTACATACTATTGTCAGAGTCTATACCAATATCTAATCCACCCACGGTCGCATTATAACATGCACGTAATTTCATACAAAAGATTCTGAACAGAAAAATTTAAGTTAGTGAGAGCCTAACATTTACTTTAAGTTCACGAAGCACTTAGATTTTAAATGCAACTTTACAAATTATGACTTACTGACTTTAGATGTGAAGCTCAAAATTTTGGTGGCTGCTGTATTTTTGTAAGATTATTGACCGACTGGCCTTTTTTTCGATTACATAAACGTTTATGAAATCTTGTACAAGCGTGGTCTGACTAGATATAGGTAGGCTTTGCTACTGTAATGTACCCTACATTATGAAAGAGACACCAGACCTTGTGTCGAGGAGTTAGTGTGTTAAAAGGGGTGGGGAAGCATTAGTCCGTGTGACGAAATTAGCCTCTATTTAAAGCTACATTCTGTAGTCCCTCTGGCCTCTTCGACACTTCTTGGTAATGTTCATCGTCATGGATGTCGTCCACAGAGAGGGACCATACCCGATCATTTTGAAAATTCGGTCTCCGAACAGTCCAAACGAAGAACCCAATCACAAAACTACATTCGCTCTTCGATGTTCAAAACTATTTTCATTGGTTTTAGTTGAACATAAAAGGGTTTCAAACTAGCCCGTGCACGATAGCGCTGAAAAATTTGACGACAAATTTGCTTTGCCCACTTCTGCAATATCTCTGGCAGCACTCGAATTGCTTCGTAAAAGTTTTCCACTGTTCGCATCAATGATTGCTTTGTTCTCTTGTGACAATTTTTCCGGTCGTCCTTCCCCAAATTCGGAGAGCAGTTATCGTACAAATTTTTCGTTTCTGATACCCCACCGTTCACGTCATCTCAACCTTTCAGCAATTCACTTTCGATTGATAAATGTTGCTTCTGCTTCCGGTGGCTCATATCCGATCAATAAATCTTTGGTTCTCGCAATCATTCAGTACGTTTGGCATCGTTCAGATTTCTTTCTAAAATATAAAATTGGTCATATTAGAATGTAAAACTATCAAATATAACATATCAATCATTAATTCTTCTGCAGACCCTGGACAAAGGTTATGCACCGCCCAGTACATGCCTACTTTAATATACTGTATAGATGAGTGCCGGAAGTTGTAATAAGAATGTAATAATGATTTAAAATCATATTGCCGTTAAAAGTCCACAGTCAGACAAGAACATTAGAACGTTATCTATTTCTGCCGCAACTATAAAGTCTGTAAATTGAAACGAGTAATTTTGCTATACCTCCATTCTATGTATACGCTAACAAAATAGTATTGGAGTTGGGGTGTTAAAACGTTTTCTTTCCTCTCATTGGTCAGTTTGTGGAAGAAATGAAACAAGGCCCCTGATTGGGCAGTTCATAATCTCTAACCCATCATGATCCGCATACACATTTGCGAGAGATATACAGGCCCCTCCTCCGTAAGCGGAGACTTCTGTAAAAGGGGTGGGCTCGTGAACGGTTGTTGAAGAAGTGACAAACATTTTCAGATGCCATTCCGTTACTGTTTAAATTCTTAACATCAATATAACTCCTGTAATTTAGAGGGTGAATACACAATTTAAAAAATCTCTAGTAACTCAACTATTTCTCTATTTTGTTTTTTATATACTGTAGATACGAATCCGCAATTTCATAGGTAGAAAAATCAGATGTATAATGGATGGTTCTGTTAGGATTCATTGTAGCTCTAGAGTTTTAAAATATTTATTTTCATTTAAACTGTATACGTGTTGTACAAGCAACCATCTTCCTCTAACGGTCAGGTTGCTCCTCATCTATTTAGTTTCTCCCCGGACAAATAAATCAAGGAAGCGAGAAACGACCTTTCAGAAGACTAATTAACACATTCCTCCACGTTACGTTCGAATGAGAAGGAAGAGACGTCTCGTTTTTGCAGTTTCTTCTCATTCAATCCTCCTCATTCCCATTCGCGGTCTGCAAGTGAAAATCTACAACATAAGAAATCCACATTTGAGAAAAGAGTTTCTTGATTTCAGAAAGAATGCCATTCCCTTCGCATTCGTGGTAAAAACGCGAAATTAGAATGACTGATATTTCTTATCCCAACATTATCCTAACTTAGCCTGAACCGAAGTGGGAAATCCTTGAATGAGAATGAGTATGCCATGAAATAGGAATATATCGAATTGAGAACTGCCTCCCTTTGAGATTCTCGCTAGCGGATTTGTTACTGTTGGGCACGTAATCAAATGGGAATCACATTGAGTGGAATAATATCCCTTTAACAGGAATTTCTATCTTAAGTTCGACTCTCACCACTGCCGCCAGTGGTTGAGTGCTCAGGCCCAGGTAGGTAATTCTCTCAGAAGTTCACCCCCACCCCTTCCTTGGGGGCTAAATATGGGTTTTAGATGTTACATTTTGACTTCTCAACTATCGTGAGATAAAACCAAAAGTATGAAAATGAAAAGGAAACTGGTTGCAGTGCGAACTGGACACTAATTATGGTGTTATTCTACAATAATATAATTGTATTATGGTATTTTTTGGTGTTTATCTTAATGATAACTTTACTGTATAATACTGTACACCTATTTTCAAGCATTTAATAAGATTCACGGTGCTAAAAATACTGTTATATTATATTTATATCAGATGCCAAGAGGTCAAAGGAAAATTGAGTAATGATATTAGTCGAGGGTGCTTCGTAACCGGAATTTTTGCCTAATCGGTACTGGTCAGGTCCGGCAGGTGCTAGATAATAAAACTTTTAATATATATATATATATATGGGATGAATTTCACAATAAAACACGTGAAACGAATGAATGCTGCAAACCCACAAGGAAAAAGAAAAACGATTCCAAGGCCTTTCGTGTATTCAAAGCTACGACGGGGATAGGATTGTTAGTACCGTCGTCTATCAACATGATGGTGCTCCTTGTCACTATGCCAAAATTGTTCAGGATTATCTAAATGGACGTTTTCCAAGTCGCTGGATCGGACGCGGAAGCAACAGACCTTGGCCAGCGAGATCACCAGATTTAACCCCTTTAGATTTCTTTGCATGGGGTTTTATCAAATCGCACGTCTATCAGACGAAGATTACGAGTCTTGAAAACTTACGTACACGTATACGAACTGCTGCAGATAACATAACCCCGCAAATGCTCCAGAATGTGTTTAGAAATGCTGCGGAACGATTTGAGCTGTGCAGGGATACTGATGGGCGTCACGTCGAATCCTACTCTTAATTATTTAATAAATGTTACCACTTTATCATTTTATGATTGAATTCCATATAATTTCCAAGTGCTTCACAAAAATAGATCCTGACTTTATGTACACCCTGTATATCAAAGAATTCATCTGGATTTCCTTCTTTCTTCTCAGACTTTGCGGTGTTGGACGCAAAATTGAATCGTTCCTCAAGCAACACACTCATTTTTTGCAGATTATTTTATGTATTTGATTGCATCATCTTTTAATTGCCTCCCTTTACATTTTCTTTTTCTTTTCACAAACGTGTAAAAGTATTTTTTGGTTATTTCTTATACTTTCTGCTCCCTTTTTACCTCCTCGTTTGTTTTGTGATAAATGTTTGTTTTAGGTTTTTTCTAACTTAAATCTTGCTTCAGTTTCGTATCCATGGATATTTTTTTTTTACGGTTTGTTTCCGTTGCTTAAATAATCTGATTCTTCTCGAGTTTGTTACGCTTTCACTTTTGTTTCTTCGGAACGTATTTCGGCAAAATAGCTCTCATTTTTTTCTGCTTTGAATAATATTTCTTCTGGAGTCTTCTCGTGAAGTAATATTTTTTCCAATTTACTTTCTCAAATCTGCATTTATGATTTCCCAGTTTACTTTCTTTGAATTCATATTTAAACCTTCAAATATTCCTTCTATCTCTCCAGGATACGTTTTGGGTATTCTGGTTGTTAATTTTACTTTGTATATCGATTAGTTTATGGTCAGACAAATTTGTGTGGGTTACATTTTTATTTATGATTATGCTATCGTTATTAGTCAGAATTAAATCCAAAATGTTCTCTTTTCTAGTCGCTTCACAGATATTCTGGGTAAGTGCATAGTTTTCGATAATGTCTGATAACATTTCGACTGAATTCTACCATCTTTTGCACTGTTACCATGGAATTTCTCAACATACAGGGTGTCCCAGAATTAACTATCTATTTCAATGAAATCGGACAAATTTTTTAAAAACACACTTTTATTTATGTTTATCATGTTAATATGTGTTAAAAATGTATAAATTTCTAAATTTTTTTCATAATTTTATTTTCATAATTTTTTCATTATCTGGTCCAATGAAAGACCGTCTGAAGTCATAGAATGGCAAAGAGACTCTCCAAAAGTTAACGTGTGGCTTGGAATGACCAAATCCAAAATTTATGGCCCATTCTTCTTTGCGGCAGCAACTGTAACAGGTACCGTCTACCTTGATATGCTTCAGCAGTTTCTCGAACCACAGCTTCTTGATGATGGCATTCTTGATAATGTTGTTTTCAACAAGAAGCATTGATCTTTTGGCGATAAATCTTTGTTTTTATGAAACCCCATGCAAAGAAATCCAGGGGTGTCAAATCCGGAGAACGCGGAGGCCAAGGTCGAGGTCCTCCACGTCCAATCCACCGATTCGGAAGGCGTCTCTTGAGGTATTCGAACAATTAGAGCATAATGACATGGTGCTCCATCTTGTTGAAACACAACATTATCAAGAATGCCATCATCAAGAAGCTGTGGTTCGAGAAACTGCTGAAGCATATCAAGGTAGATGGTACCTGTTACAGTTGCTTCCGCAAAGAAGAATGGGCCATAAATTTTGGATTTGGTCATTCCAAGCCACACGTTAACTTTTGGAGAGTCTCTTTGCCATTCTATGACTTCAGACGGTCTTTCATTGGACCAGATAATGAAAAAATTAAAATAAAATGAAAATGAAATTTTAGAAATTTATACATTTTTAACACATTAAACATGATAAACATAAATAAAAGTGTTTTTAAAAAATTTGTCCGATTTCATTGAAATAGTTAATTCTGGGACACCCTGTATATAACTTCGTCTTTTTTTTTCCATGTTATTAATGGAAAATTAAAATCTCCACAAATTTAAATATTTGATGCTGGTGTTTTAAGTGGTTTTAGCGTGTTTTCCATTTCATTTATAACGATTTAGAATTAGCTTTTTGTGGCGGTTTGGTGGTATGTACACGGTCATGATGATTAGGTTAAGTTCTTTCACTTTTAAAAGGTAACTTTGGTTTTGCTCCCGCCCGAATTGTTCATTCTGACGAATATCAAACTTATTGCCCCAACTTAGACCTACAGTTTAATGTGGAATATATTCTGACCACGGGTGGCGAGAAATTACAAAGTCCTCGGCCGAACTCTCTCACGACCTCCCGATCAGCAGATCAGCGTCCTAAACCAATAGGCTACAAGGTTCCCATTTATCTACCAACCAATTTTTTTTTGTATGGAAGGATAAACACTGGGCGCTGCCTGCCATCGCCAGGAATCGAACCTGGGGCCGGTAGATTCGTCATCAGCGAAGCTAACCACGACACACCGAGGCGCATATATATATATTTCCAAATCAATATGGCTTCCGTAATAATAAAACAACAGAAATGGCAATGTTAAATCTTATGGAAAATGCAAATATAGCTAAAGAGATCAAAGAAATAATGATATCAATATTTATGGAGTTGAGTAAGGCGTTTGATGTAATAAGACCATAATACTCTACTTAATAAATTATATTGTTACGGTTTTAGAGGAGCAATCAGTGATTGGTTTGAAAGTTATATGTCCAATCGATATCATTTTGTATCAGTAAATAAGGTTTGCTTAACTAACGCTCTTGTCAAATATGGTGTGGCACAGGGCTCAGTTCTGGGTCCACTGTTATTTATATTATACATAAATGACCTTCCACGTTCATCTGATATACTTAACTTCATAATGTTTGCATATGATACAACTGTCTTTTTCTTGCAAAGATGTTAATTCAGCTCAGAATATATTTAAATCAGAATTTATCAGTGTAATGAAATGGTTGACCACCAATAAACTCTTCCTAAATATCAGTAAAACAAATTTCATGATTTTTTACTTATAAAAGAAATGTGTATCTTGATGAACTTAATGTTGATGAAATCACTGTAAAGGAGTGTACTGTAGCAAAGTTTCTTGGTGAAATGCTAGATAAGAATTTGCAATGGAGTGATCATGTAAATTATATCGCAAAAAAGATTTCAAGGAACGTTGCTATTTTGTGTAAACTTAGAATTGTAAGTCTCTAAACAGGTTTTATTAACGCTTTATCATACGCTTGTTCTTCCTTATATAATAATGTACTGCACCCTTGTTTGTGGAAACTCCGCTAACAACGCTTTAAACAGTATCTTTGTCATCCAAAAAAGAGCAATAGGTTATTATTTGATGCTGATTTCCTTGATCACTCTAGTGCATTATTTAAAGAGCTAAAACTACTAAAGCTCGATAATATAATCAAAGTGGCACATTTTATTTTTATTTACGAGTGTAAGAACAAAATCATTAACTTACAATGGGTAAATAGATATTTTGTAACTCATCAAGAAATTCACTCGTATCAGACCAGAAATAGATCAAAGCATGTTCTACCTCAAATTAGATTGCCTTCATCTAAAAAATTGCAGATTTTCATTGGAATGAAACTATGGAATGATTTAAATGCTGATATAAAAAATATTGCGAATGTAAATTCGTTTAAAACCAAGTTGAAATCCCGATTAATAATGGCATACTAATAAAAATCTAGGATTAATGTACATTACTAATGTTTATTCATTTCTTGTCTGTAATCTAGTATTAAAGACACATTTCTTGTGATTGTTCGGTTCTTATCTCTCGTGTATAATATTCATTTCGTTGTATGATATTGGTATGATACCTTCAATAATGACCTTACATTTGTTATATCGATAATGATAATTAATTTATAATACTTATTAATAATACTTATTCATGATTTCTGTATTATTAATAATAACTATCTGTTTTAATTTTAATAAGAAGTCCAGTAAAGCCTAAAGCTTAAGGACCAAATTAAATAAACTAAATGATCTAGCTTCACAATTATTTGTCATTGTAAATTGTAAGACCATTGTATTTATTCTCTTATTAATAAAGATTATTCAATTCAATATAAGAAAGAGAGAAAGAGAGAGAGAGTTACAAGGAGTTACAAGGAAAAAAGAAGTACCTCAAAAGGCTTGCGGCCATACCGAGGAGGTACAATGGCAACGGGTGCCAGGGAAAATTTTCTACACACTCAAATAGTGTGCAAGATTTGGTCTAACCTTTTCTTGAAATGATCCACAGAGGAACTGTTCACAAACTTCTGAAGGTAACCTGTTCCACGTGTTACAGATCTTATAGGTAAAGTAATTCCCACACAACACTAGTCCTAAACCGTTGAAATCCAACTTCCAACCATTGTTGCGAGTTGGGTATCATTTAAACTAAACATGCTTCTAAAATCGACATCGTTGAACCCGTGTGTAAGAACTTGAAAACCTCAATGAGTTGACCGTGCAGTCTCCGAGTTTCCAGCGAAAACAAGTCCAGGGCGCGTAACCGTCGATTGTAGCCATATGCCTAACGGAAGGAATTAACTTTGTGGCACTCGCCTGCACTCGCTCCAGCCTCTCAATATCCTGAGGGTGGGCGACCAGAACTGCACAGCATACTCCTGGTGCGGCCGAACCAAGGAATTGTACAGTGAGAGACAATCTCCTGTTCCGAAACTGAAATTGCCTCCTGATATAACCCAACAGCTTCTGGAGCTTTCTTTTCACCTCTACGCACTGTTTCGTAAACTTAAGGTCGCTGCTAATTAGCACACCCAAGTCCTTTTCCATATCAGTCGCCTCGATATACTCCCCAACATGGAGTAGTCCGACTTGGGATTGGCGTAGCCAATGTGCATCACCTTTCATTTTCCTAAGTTAAACGGCATTGCCATTTTTTGGACCACTCTCCTATCCTACCTAGGTCCTCACGCAGTGCTCGATCGCTTCGGGCGTCCAACATTGGCCCCAAGCTTGGTGTCATCAGCGAATTTGGCAATCCGACTGACGATGCCACCGTCGATATCATTTATGTAAATGATGAACAACAGTGGCCCCAAAACGGAACCCTGAGGAACCCCACTAGTGACCGAGGCCTAACCCGAACTAACCCCTTTAATTACAACCCTCTGCGCCTATTCTTCAGCCAGTTTTCAATCCACCTACCTACTTCCCCACCGATACCCAGCGCGCGGACTTTCGCCATTAGCCAGCGGTGAGGTACCTTATCAAAGGCTTGTGAAAGTCGAGTAACGTATATCAATCGCCCTACTCTTATCATACTCACCCAACATGACGTGGAAAAACTCGAGCAAGTTGGTGAGACACGACCTATGCCGTCTAAACCCATGTTGGGAGTCCCCAAGCAGCTTGTAGGACTCCAAATGGTCAACGATCCTATCCGCTATTATCCCCTCTAATAATTTACCTACAACTGAAGAGAGAGAGGAGAGAGAGAGAGAGTTTTACGTAGGATTTGAACCACAGGTAGCTATATCAACTGGACGCAAAATACGGCCTTCCATCCATCTACTACCCAAACCTACTGTCACTTAATTTGGCCTATAGACGGGAAAGGGTGTTGCAACATAGCTATTACGTAACCCAGAGTGTTGTCGATTACGTCATTAAATTATGAAGTTGCAAATTATCCGGAAGGTTGGTAATACTGTTAATTTAGGCGCGGAGGCTTTCAATTTTCAATTATTGTTTGTAATGAATCCAATTATGGACTGTCCCAGGCCAGTCAGAGAAATGGGGAAGGGGTGCGATGAAGAACCCGATACACGTAATGTATTTGGCTCGACCCAGTTCCCCCTTTTAAAGGAGACTTATTTTTCCAGACTGGTGGTGTTTCAGACCGTCTCAGCGCTCTCTAAAACGGACACGACCAACCAACCAAACCAACCTGAATCGAAATTCGTGAAAGCAGTTCTGTGTGTTGACAACAATATAGTATTAACTCCAGAGTGTTGTTAGTGTGTTAATGATAAGCTTCATTTCTTCAATGTTTTGCTTCAGTGAATCTGGTTATAATTTCTTTCGATATTAAAGAGTGCTTTTGTTTGATGTTCATATTTAACTTAATTGGTTAGTTCCATTTCTCGGTGAAAGTTAATAATAATAATGAACAATTTTTTTTTGTTTAAAATAAAATTGTTAATAAATTTCAAAGTCTTTTATGCCATGAATAATTGGTTTTGATAAATAAAATTGTAAATTAATCTATAGATAATAGTTAAACAAACCTGAGACTAGTTTGTGTAGCGTATAAACTCGTGTGTATATATATATATATATATAGGTATATATATATATATATATTATATATATGTGTGTGTGTGTGGTTTATATATTTGGACGATTAATTATATTAGTCGAAGTCTATATTGGGCTCCAAATAAATCTAACCTAACCTAACTTACAAAAAAAAAAACTAATTGCATGTGGTTGTATGCTTTGTTGGATGATTTATTTGGAGCCAATATGGATTTCTGCTACTATAATAATCGCCCAAATCTCTAAATATCTAATATACGCTACAGGGTAATTTTACGTTTCGTGACCTCCTGCTTTCGAGGACGATTTTTTGTTTGTTTTATATATGAAAATAAGCTTGTGGCATTTCTAGCCATGTACCGATGGAAAAAATAGCAATTTCGAAACTCGTAATACAAAACCAATGAAAAAATAACGTAACCTAACCTTTCAAAGTCATTTGCAAACGCGATTGTAAAGATCTAGTTGAAAAATTATAGCCGGTGCAATCCATGATCATTTCACTATAAAAATGAAATTAAAAATGGCGACCCGACGATATGACGCGCTGTGGAAAGCGCGAGGTCGCGAAACGAAAATTTAATAAAACTACTTGCATGTGGTTGTATGCTGTATTAAAAATTTAATAGGTCAATTTTTGGGTAAATATGGATATTACGGCCTCCACCAAGTTGACAATACTGGCTATTATCAAACGTTTCAGCATAATTTTAGGAGTCTAATGGTATGTTATTATTTGTGCAATTGCGTATTTATAATGTTATAGGCTTTTAAAGAAATTATTTTCGTAACTCCATTTTTTGAATGACGTCATCATAAGTATATCTATTTGGGTGGAAAAAAACAAAAAATGAGGTATACTGTTTTCCGTTTTCTTCATTAGTTGATTTTCCAATATGGCGTGTGAAGGATGAGATGTATTTCGAAGATGTTATTATGGAAATTAACAATAGTGATTAGGTTAGGTAGGTTAAGTTAGGTTAGGTAGGTTCTCTAGCAATTTGGACACTGGAATGCATTTTCTAGTAGTATTTGATGTGCAATGTTAAAATCTGGCCTTCATTTTATGGGAAATGAACCAAAATATGTTAAAACTTTGAAGTCTCATAACTTTTGATTGGTTCATTTCCACATAAAATGAAGGCCAGATTTGAACAAAGCACATCATACACTACTAGGAAAATGTATTTTGGCATCAAAATTGGGTGGAGGCCGTAATATCCATATTTACCAATTTTTGATAGTCACCGGACGGTGTTTTTCTGATGCGTTTTTGAGTTAGCGTGATTTTCGTTAGTTTTAACGAAAATATCACTACTAAACCTAACCAATCGTGAAGGGCTACAGTTGACCTAACAGGGCATTCAATTAACCGGTGCTCTTCCAATACGTGCTCTACCGTAAAATTTACATTCCAATATGTGCTAACTAACGAAAATATCACGACCTAACCTAACCAATCGTTAGGTCAATTGTACGCCCTTGACGATTGGTTAGGTTAGATCGTGATATTTTCGTTAGTCAGCACATATTGGAATGTAAATCTTACGGTAGAGCACGTATTGGAAGAGCACCCAATTAACCTAACCAGGTATTTAGTTGAATTCAAAAACGCTCTCCAGCTACTATCAAAAAATTACCGTTTAATAAGCAATTTTTATTTTTAAAATAAAACCAGTCATTGTCCGCTATTCTTAACCCCTAAGAAGTTATTCGTCAGTTTGTAGAGGTTGAGTTTATCCTCTTTTGCGTTATCGACGCGTTATATCGTTTATCGGTGCGTATAAAAGCGTAAAAAGTGACTCTTAACGGGTTAAGTAATGTTTTATTGTAAGTGGAATTGTACTTTTTATGAACCAAATGTTATATTAACATTGTGAAATCGGTTTGTATGAAGTAGAAAATATTGCAATTTTATCCTTGATTTAGCGAAACGAACAAACTCGTTGAAAGATCATGGTTCATATGTCATTTGAAAAGGTATTTGATTATTATCATTTATGTATATTTTTTGTAATTGTGTGAATTGTCTCTAATAGGTTACAAATGTACTGTAAGGATAATTCATATAACTTTCGAGGCAATAGCTATAATGGTAAATTTTAATTTGTAGGCAACCCAATTGGCAGCTCCAGACTTGAAGCTTGGTTCCAACAACGTGGATCGGAGTGATGTTAGCAGCCATTGTTCAGGCTTCGTACACTTACTGGCTGCCACGTCGCCTGCGCTAATCCAGAGCTAAGTCAGTTTATCCCGTTTTACCCAGTGTTCTTTTCATTGTATATAGTCGACTCTGGAAGTCGTGTCATTGGTCTCGTATAGGAGAGCTTAATTTGTGACTTGCACAACACCGAGGAGGAGATAAATTATGAATTAGCATGCGTTTGAGTGACAGTATTTACCAGTATCCAAACAAAGTTTAAGGGCTTTATATCCAAAATATGTTTACAGGTGCAAAAAACTTCTTTTCTACGTGAAGGTCAAAATATGATGATAAAAACCCACTCTAATAGACAGAGTTTATTTCCACAACAGTTTCGATGCCCACTGGCATCCTCTTCGGGTATCCACCCGAACAGGATGCCAGTGAGCATCGAAACTGTTGTGGAAATAAACTGTCTATTAGAGTGGGTTTTTATTATCATATATGTTTACAGATATAATACTAATTACATGATTTGCCATCAGTGCTGGACTTACCTATAAGCTATAGCTTAGGGCCACACACCCTCGGGGGCCTCATTTTTTTAATATATTTTTATTTTATCATGTTTTTATTCTTTAACACTAATTCATCAAAAATTTTATATATATATATATATTATTTTTTCTTTATCATTAACATTAATATAAAAAATAATAATTATAGTAATAATGACATTATTTTAAATTTTTTTACCCGAATTTTTTTAGAGAAGGGCCTCAAATTTCATATAGCTTAGGGCCTCAGCAGGTGAAAGTCCGGCCCTGTTTGCCATAATAGTAGTAGTATACTATGACAAATCTTGAATAATTGTATGAAGAGGAGAAACCAAGCATAATAGGAATGATGATAGGTAAATCTTACTTTTAAGGCTGCGCAACAACCACGTATCCTACATTAATAACACTTATATCAATCGATTATTGTCATATTTAGATGTAACGAATTATTGTAATTTTTGTTTTGAAAAGTTTACATAGTTGTTATTAATGTAGGGTACGTGGTTGCTGTGCAGCCTTAATTAAAAGTAAGATTTACCTGACGATATAATGAGTAACAATACGGGTATATGATTAATATATATTAATATACGCTATAAGAATATATTAAACTAGAAATGTAGGTATTAAATGAGTATAAACTGCGATGGCTCGGACCTCGCGTAAAGCTGTAGGTCCCCTCCGTCATTTGACCTTTACCATGACAGAGGTGGTCAAACAAGCAGGAACATTATTATTAATTACAATTAACCGCTTTTGTAATCCTTTTGTAAATATCTCTCTCTCTCGTGTGCGAGATAATGTCCTTAAAGCGCAGTCCCGGCCCAGTCAGGAACAGTAAAACGCTAAATTACCAGTTATTTTAATTAAATGAAAATTAATAGAAAAATTAGAAAGAGTAAGTTTGCTTTCGATTAACAAAAGTATTAAGACAAAATTTAAGAGTTTATTAAATTACAACATTAAGTTTATAGCTGTATACCCATAGAATAAACTGGAGAGGACAGGAAACCTATCTCGACCAAAGATCTGAGGGGGGGCGGGAGTTACAATCCGTAGTAGATTTCAGGTGACGTAAATGGAGCCGATGCAGAGAGGTTCAGCTTGGCCCAGTACCTTAGCCAGCCCAAAACGGAATATGGCTACTGACCTCGCGTCCTCTTTGTAGAAGACAACTCCAGTGATAAACAACCACTGATTCTAACGACAAATAAAGCCAAAAATAGTATAGAAACTCAACTATGAGTTTAATTCTTTCAGGAAAACTCCTCTCAGTTGCTTGGATTCTCGTATCCAAATTGGCGCTACGTCCTAGTGTCTGCTAAAGACGAACCACATCCCATGTCCAAACGTTGACCGATGTTGTCGATGCAGCTGGACCATACATTTCGTATAAATATAAGGCTACTCTAAAGTTTTGGGGATATCAGATTTCGGTGATCCGCACATTTCATACTTCGGCCAATGAGGGTGACTTTTATATCCTGGTTAAGTTATATTAGGTTAGATGGTTGTTGGTTAATCATTTCCTGCGTCACCAACTTTCAGCCAGTCGGGGAAAAAAAAAACAACAAAAAAAAAAAAAAAAACTGGTGTCCCCGAAACTTAATATTGACCAAATATAATTGGTACTTTATTTCTATGTAATGAATTTTTTTTTGTCATGCATTAGCCGTTGTCAAAATTCCATGTGTAAAAATGACTCAAAGGACGAAATGTATCTCTGAATATATCATATATCATAATTGCTGTTTCTCGTGTTCATTCATTTCCCGAAGTACATTTTCCAGTTGTTGGTATAATTCCCCTTTTTATCCAAAAAATGTAATTAAACTGTTGTACCCTTCGTATGGATTTCGGGTATTACCCGTTATGAAAGATCTGTCGTTTCCGGATACTGAAGATACAAACTATGTATAGCAGTGGTTCTTAACTTTTTTATGCTGCGACCCAAATTCTGGTCGCGAGGCTAGCTCGGAGACCCATGCCTTCAAAAAGCTCTCTCGTAATAGATAATAAAATAAATAATTAATGGTAAAATGACTAGAGGTAAGTGATAAATGACAATTTAATGACCCAATTAAATGACTTGGCAACCCAATTTTGGGTCGCGACCCAGGAGTTAAGAACCACTGATGTATAGCAATATCTTATGGGGACTAGGAACTGGGAGGAATCCGAAATTCTATATACTAGTGAGCTGAAATGTATCTGTCTCTCTGTCCGCTTTCTTCGGAACCGTGCACAAACTAAATGGCACATTGGAAAATTCTGCAACCACCCAACTGATAGCCCATGAGCTGCCGATGTGCTCTGTCAAGTTTCCCGGTCCTAGGTCACAATTACTGGGTTTGAAGGCCCCAGCACCGCGATAAAACTACAGAAAAGAACGCAGCCGTGAAAATCTTGAGCTTCACACATACTGTGACATATACAGTACTGCTACCCGCCCGGGGGTAGTGGGGGAGGGGGTGGCGGTAATGGCGTTTTTTACTTTTGTGTAAGGGGGTAATGGGGGAGAGGGGTGGGGGTAATGGCGTATATAGCAGTATACGTCAGTGCTACCCGCCCGGAGGGCCAAGTTGTCCAACGGTCGCCAGCTATAGCGAGCTACCGCTTGTATAACCTATTGGTTAAACGTAGCGGGAATAGATCTTACCTCGGTGTTTGATAATAGTGGGCTTGTCACACGTGTGATTGGTGAGATTCGATACCACTTTCTGAACCGATTGTATATTGTAACTGGTGCCATGGTGCCAATAACGTGGTGGTATTCTCATTGTTCATGTGAATGATTATGACGTGTTTCTTATTGTAAATTAAGCGTTAATTTCCTCTCAATTTAAGATGTCTTAACTTTTCTCGATTGATAGGAAGTGCTTAAGTCATAGGTTGATGCATTGGGTTGGGAAAGAAAACTTTTGGGATTGAGATTTTCATTCGCTCGTACCTGAAGAAGATGGTCGCGGGCTTTGTACAGTAAGTTATGAAGTCGGGCGAAACTGCGTGCGCGCGCTATCCAAACACGTGTGTGTGTGTGTGTAATAGTGAAAATACATTTTAGTCTGTTATTTTCTATTGTATTGAAAATATATTTAAAGTTAATATTATTTAGAAAATATGCGAAAATATGCTTAAAACTAATTGAGAATTTCATGGTGTATAGCAAGGCGCTTAATTGGATGAAATATGTTTTTCGCGTTAACGATATTCAATATTATGCTCAATTTTGTCTGGCTTACACCATGACATCGGAGATAGGAAAATAAGGAGTCCTAATTTTAGCTATTTTAACTTTGAATAAAATATCTATATATATATATATATATATATATACACAAAAGAGGAAGTTTGTTTATTTGTTTAGTTGTTCGCTATAGAAAACCAAACGGTTGAACTTACAAATTTTAAAATAACTTCATAATAACCAGTTTTTTACAAGGAATCTAATGGTGATATTTATTTATTTATTTATTTAAAATTTATTTATTTAAAATTTAACGAAAATAGCACGACTTAACCTAACCAATCGTCATGCCGTACAATTAACCTAAAATAAATAAATAAATTTTTTTTTATTTTTTTATTTATTTTTTTAGGTTAATTGTACGCCCTTGACGATTGGTTAGGTTAAGTCGTAATAGTTTGGTTAAAGAGAAAATATTCGACCTTCAGCTGGGATATTTTGGAACCCGCACGAAGGGCGGGTTTTAGGTTACCCGGGCAACGCCGGGTAACCTGCTAGTATATTATATTATATTTAAATTCCGTACCGATTCATCGCGTTGTTGTACCTGGTATTCCATACATTAAAACCAAGCTCACCCTCTCGTCTTTTGTTAATTTCGCAGCCATCCCCTACCTAAAAGGAAAAAAATATATAATCAACACTGAAAATTCCTATGATGGGCGACTTTTGCGCCACCCTATATATACAAGGTGTTTCATAACATGTGGAATATGCACTTTCAGGATGAATCACTATATATATATATATATATATATATATATATATATATATATATATATAGGGTGAACCAAATGTAGGTGGACAGTAAATGATAACGTTTATTTTGAGAATACATATTTAATTTTTTTGTATACTATAATACAAAATAAAATTTAAATAAATTTAGTTATAATATTTAATATAATAAAACACAAACACCATAGTTATAATGAACACCATAGTTATAATATAATATAACACAAACCGTATTCAACCTACTGTCCACCTACTTTTGGTTCACCGTGTATATATATATATATAATATATACATATACAATATATATATATATATATAATATATATGTACATACATACACACACACACACACAGGGTGTTTCATGAGTCAGATGTCGTAGGAAAATTTATTTTAAGTTAAATTTACAAGTAATACATTAGAATTAAAACAAATGTTCAGATTGATGTCTTATTTTGGGACCTTTTTTTTTCTTGCAGGTAGAATAACACGCAATGGCTAATATGGAAGGGGGGTTACACTGGTGAGGAAAAGACCTTCGGAGGACTTTTCTACTTGCAACAAAAAAAAAAAGTCATCAATTTGAACATTTGTTTTAGTTTAATGTATTTTGTAAATTTAATTTAAAATTAAGTTTCCCTACATCAGACTTATGGGACTATATATATATATATATATATATATATATATATATATATGCTATTTTAATTGAAAGTGAACTGTTATAGCGTTATTTGAATCATTAAAAATATTTTTCGAGATATTATAACAATATTTTAAATGATTGAAAATACAGTGGAAAAAATATATAAAAATATAGCATTTTCCTTTGTAAATTTAATTATATTAAAATATATGAATAAATCTGGTCATAATTATTGTAGATATTTAATCTATTATTACTTCGATAATATAATTACATATTCTTCAAATGTGAATTATGTATTTTTGTAATACCTCTGAAGTTAATTAAAATCATATATTACCTACATTTTTAAGGTAATTAATTCTGACGTGCCGGCAGGTATATATCGATCTATATATGCGCCTCCGTGGTGTGGTGATTAGCATTGCTGATTATGAATCCATAGGCCCTGGGTACGATTCCGGTGACGGCGGGTGGCGCGCAGCTAACCCAGCTATATGTTTATCCTTCCACGCAAAAATTGGTTGGTACATAAATGGGTACCCTGAGTAGCCTAGTGGTTAAAACGCTGAGCTGCTGATCGTGAGATCGAGATCGGGCGAGGACCTTTTAATTTCTGACCCGTGGTGGGTCGTGGTTCGAATTCTACGTCAAGCTGTAGGTCTTAAAAGCATAAATTATCTTTCATTGCAATATATTTAGAAAATATATATTTACTATTTAGCATTGAAATACCTAGATTTGTGTATTTTGTCAATTTCATTTGATATTCATATTTGTAACTTAACCCATTAGTCCCCATTGTAGAATTTTATACCGACAAAATTGTCATTATTGCATCACTTTTTCTTGTATTCACGTGATCTTCGGTATGAGTCATTGATATGACGCAATCTCTGATTCTCAAATCGATCCAATTTCAATGAGGAGATATTTCCTTTTAAAAGAAAATATTGAAGATGGATTTCCTTTTAAAAAGGTATATATTCTATTCATTGAAGGTGGATTTCCTTTTAGAAAGGTATATATTCTATTAAGCGGTGTTACGACACTGGCCACGATGCAACCCTTCTAGGCCAGATGGTCGAGATGTTTCTTATGGCCGAAAGTCTTCTGTTTTGTTATGCTATATTCTCTGGAAAATAGCATAAAGTATTTTACGTTTTGGTTAAGGTTGAAGTAAAAAGAAAACTTTTTAATGACGTTATGTAGATTTCTATTCATACTTTGACTAATTTCACACACTAGATGCAGTTGCTTTCATGCATTAAATATGTTAATTAAGGCCAGGGCCGGATCTAGAAGTTGCGAGGCCCTAGGCAGATCTAGAAATTGCGAGGCCCTAGGCCTATATATATATATATATATATATATATATATATATATATATACAGGGTGTCCCGTAAGTCTGGACCCATAGGGAAAAATAATAAAATTACAAAATAGTCCAAAAATTTATTACATAATCTGTTCAAAGTGTCCGCCGTTGTGTCGCACACATAGTTGAAGACGCAATCTCCACTGCGACAGCACTTTCTGAATCACAGTCGCAGAAATTTCTTGACACGCCTCCACAATGCGTGCTTTAAGGTGGAAAATGTTCTGAAGTTTGACCTCGTACACTTTGGCTTTCAAGTGGCCCCACAAATAAAAATCATAATAAAAAATAATAAAAAAATAATAACATAATAAAAAAAAATATTATAAATCCCTATGGGTCCAGACTTACGGGACACCCTGTATATATGAAAATATGGACTTAATTATCGGTACTATACCAGCAATATTAGAATCCCACATAGACAGAACTATGCCAGCACATAAAAATTAAACCAAACCAAAATAATCACGCATGGAAATTGTATAAGAAATATAAATAAACCATACAAATAAGTATAAATTATAATATGAATCAAGATTTGTATCGAAAATATAAGACAATGATTTCTAAGATTTATATAATATTATAGGTAATGACTTTCCATAGTATACAAACGTTTTTCATATGTGATGTATAAGAGATGTTGACATTTCATTTTTTATAATAGTGAGCGATCGACTTATCAGGCTAAATATTAATGCTTTAATATTTGGTTCAGATACTCCTTGAATATTACAGCAATGCTTTTCTACTTTTCTTCGAGCTAAACTCTTCAATTAATTGAGAATAATCTAATGAATTTGTTATATCGTTTTCTATTGATAACATAGCTAATGATTGCAATCTCGCTCGAGACATGTTGGAACGCAAATATGTTTTAATAAGTTTGAGACGCGCGAGAAACTTCTTTCAGCCGAAGCAACAGTAACTGGGATGGTTAATACTATTCGAAGTGCAACATAAACATTAGGATAAAGCTCACTTAGTTGTTTTTGCACTATATAAACAAGGGCATTTCCAAGATCTGTTTTCTCAGGTATAAACCTGCAAAGTACTTTAAGTTCTTCATAGAGTTCTAAATCATTAATATCACTTGAACAGAACGCGCAAAACGGCTTGAGCGAGGCCCCCTTTGGCGCGAAGCCCTAGGCGATCGCCTAGTTCGCCTATAGCTAAATCCGGGCCTGAATTAACCTATAGAGTAATTAGTGTAAACGTAATGCGAGTTTAAATATTTATTTTGTGTAGAGGCGCAGAATCTAAATATAAAAGCGTTTGGCAACGTTTTTTTCTATTTCATTTGTTCCCAGACAACTGCTCGGATCACAGATTAACCAATAACCAGAAAGCACACTGCCATAAAAACTAATTTGCTTAGCAATCATCCGTTGTTAAGAACTTTTCTAAAGCATGATTAGGTTATTTACGATGAATCTCGGTCATCAGCACAAGGATTGTATAAGTATCACAGATTAAAAAAATGTATCAAGGGTCACTTGAGCCAGAGCAGAAACGGAGTAAGCGGCCAACTCAACTCCACCCGACGCTAGCCGCCGGGAGCTTACCAGCGCCACAGCGCTCGGAGTCCACCATTCGTAACCATTTAGCTACCAGGTGCCCAAAAAGATAATTATGGACAAATTCTCATCCCAGTCCAGACTTCGTATATTAAGAAACCAAACACGTCCTCAGCCGAAATAGTTAAAAATGAGAAATTGTACTGACTTTGGGTGACATCGTAACTACGTCGAAACATCGCTTCTCATTAGATCAGTGAGATTGTGACGTCAGTAGTTGAATGGGTGACCAACACAGTTCTCTACGTCCAGATGATGTAGTGACCCTTAGGTGACTATGATCTCGCGTAAAGCTATAGGTCCCCGTCTCTCACGTGACATTTGTTATGAAGAAGATTAAATAGCCTCAGAATATATATATATATATATATATATCCCGGAGCGTCGGCCTGCCCCGCGAGGCCTCCGTTTTTTCGGCGGAACTTTTCGCCATTACGGAGGCCCTCGATATTGTGCGCACCCACTCTGCCAGCTCTTTCGTCATTTATTCGGATTCCCAAAGTGCACTTCTCTCCCTAGAAAGATTTAACTCCCCTCACCCGCTCGTCTGTACCATCCAGCAGACCTTCCACTTTTTAACGATCTTCCAACACAAGACAGTCGCATTCTGTTGGGTCCCGGCTCATGTCGGCATCCAGGGTAACGAGGCGGCGGACCGCACAGCGAAGACGGCCTGCTTGCTGCCGGCCTCCTCCCGACCCCTCCCCTTCTCCGACTTCTTCCCGGCTTTCCGCTCCCACTTCCGCTCCATATGGCAGCGGGAATGGGACCAGGCCACACAAAATAAACTCCACACGATCAAACCGCAAATAGGATACTGGGCTTCTTCATTCCACCGGTCCCGCCATAAAGAAGTAATCCTAGCCCGTCTCCGCATAGGTCACACCCGCATCACCCACGGACACCTCATGGCGACATCACCAGCCCCGCTTTGCCCTACCTGCCATACCCCTATCACTGTCTTACACCTCCTGGTGGAATGCTCAAAGTTGTCCGCTCTCCGTCGCAGGTGTTTCCCTCCCTCGGCCGAAAACCCCATACCCAACTGCCTACGATCCATACTCGCCGACGGCCCCCACTTTTCAGCGGAAGCCGTTCTCCTCTTCCTTACTCACTCCCATCTGCTCCATCGCATCTGAAACCGTACCCCTCCTACCCACTATCCATCGACTGACCCTTACTCATTCCCCCTAGTCTACCACCCCCAGCACAGTAACATCACCCACTCACTGCCTCGCCGAGATATGTACCGCCTCTTTAGGTACGAATCGGCGGTAAATCTGAAAAACCAAAAAAAATATATATATATATATATTGGTACCAATTTAGTTGTGGTTCGGCCATTCATCATCTATTTCGAGATAGATAGATTCATTCTACATGTACAGAAAGGGTTTCCGGTTTCCGTAGTTCGTCTGGCTGGAAATTTGATTTGGAACTCAGAAGGGCTTGGGTTCGAGTCTCACCTCCGTCGCGGTTTCTGTTGAGTCGGCTTGGTTACTACTTTATAGTAAGACCGTCGAGATTTGCCTTTAGAATAAGAACCGCCACAGCATTGTTACGTATACTGACAGAACGTTAG
This sequence comes from Bathynomus jamesi, assembly GCA_023014485.1. Taxonomy (NCBI): domain Eukaryota; kingdom Metazoa; phylum Arthropoda; class Malacostraca; order Isopoda; family Cirolanidae; genus Bathynomus; species Bathynomus jamesi. The sequence continues at coordinate 136,314 of JAJOZX010003785.1, read as the reverse complement.
ATGGACGACTGCTTTGACATTTGACTGAACGTCATCAAATTTGCGGTCTTCAGAACAAACTATTACGGGCAAATATATAAATAAAGTCTCTAAGGCCATCCGCGCACAGGATCATCTCGCGACTGACGACTTGAGTCGTGACGATTCGAGTCGCGTGTGATTTTACATAAACAGAATGTGAGCCCCGCACACTGCAGCAACCGCGACGCGATTCTGGGAATCGTGAGTCGCAAATCAATCCTGTGTGCGGGCCGGCCTAACAATAAGTATTAAGACCGAAGTGCGCTATTAGTCGATTAAGTTTACTGGTAATTAGTGCCTTTTTTTCATATAAATTTCTTTTATAATAAATGATAAATCTCTCTCTCAATTGATCTTTTACCATCCCCTTTTCTTCCTTAATTAATCCTTTCGCTTAGGGTGACTCGTATACGATTCCAAAATTCGTAGCGTTACGAAATTCGGCCCAGCGAAAGGATTAAGTAAGGAAGGTGCATTCAGTTGTTTTCATGTTTTATTGATATAAATTTTAAGTCTTTTGTATCGAAACCTCGTTATTTGTTTATGGTATTTTGATATTCTATACTTTTTCTCGGTGTATTTTTTGATGATCAATCTGGGATTTTTTTTTATCGGTTATATTTTGGTTATCCTATTATGCATTCATCTTGTCACTTTTATAGAACGTACGTGTGTGTGTGTGTGTGTGTGTGTGGAAGAGCAGGGGCAACAAGCCTGACCTCCGTGAAATGAGGAATCATCGCACGGAATATCTTAAAGGTTGAAAGGTACTATATATACAGTATATGATTAGTTTTACTTTTGTAGTTTTCGTTTAGGATCGGCCTGCGGCTTGCCCTTCTGCTGCATCCCTCTTCGTTTGGAGAGATTTGATGAGGGAGAGAGTTTATTTCTGTTCTCATTCTGCCTCTGTAGGCTGCCATGCATGGCTGGTTAGGGACTAGAATTAGTAATATGTGAATATAGTTTTTTTGTTAATGTTACTAGTCAAATATTTTGTATGAATTACACATTTCCTCCGGTAAGATATTGAAGTTTTTGTCCTTGTATGCTAAGCGAGTTTTACTTATTCGTTCTGAAGACTCCTCCAATTGCTTTATAAGTTTATAGGAGCAATGCAGAACTTTCCTTTATGGTCATTTCATCGAGTTTTTATTTTTTTACAATTTGGAATTGATCTTTTCTTAGGTATTGTCCATACATGTATTGTTTGTCGGGTATCGTTCACATCGTTTCTCCAATTAATTATATGGTTTCCCACATTTTAGACGTGACCAGTAATGTTCACCTTTTATGTCTATTATTTTAGACAAGGTTGTTCGTTCGTTGAGTTCCAATATCTGTCATACCTCGTTTCTTGCGTGAACTCGCGAGAACGTAATCGTATTCAATTACTGTTAGAACCAAAGTCTTCCATAATTTCAGAATGATGAGCGCTCTTCGTGTATGAAAATCACTTCGTATGATTCTCATTAATTTATTTCCCGAGTTGTTTGAACTCCGCGTTTATTATCATTATTATTATACGAAGATCTCTGACTTTTATACTCTTAGTTCGTGTGTTATCTCGTTGATATTCTTTTGGTTTTGTATTGTCATATCTAAGGATTGGAATTTATCTTGAATGAATTTTATTGTGTTTCCTTCCGTCCATTTGTAATTTTCATATGCTGTTCAGAAGTATATTTTTTGACGCAAAGCTTATAAAATTCCCTCTTGGTGGTATAATAGTTGAACGCGATAAACGACCTTCCAGCTCTAAATCCGTGCTCGTTTGGGTTCTACAACCCCTTTTCTTCCTAATAGTTCCAAGTTTTATCTTATTTTTTTTCTTTCAAAGCACTTTACAAGATGTCATGAATGTTATTTCTCTATACCCCTTAGGCGATTTCCATGCCCAAAATTGAATTCATGATGTTCGGTCTTGCGCGTATCGCCATTATTTCAATTCGAACTTCCGCACGTTTATCTTACAATATTCATTAAATGAAAATGAAAATTTTGTTTAATATTTCTATTGAAAATGACTAAGCTTTATATTTGCACGTTTCAGAGTTTAGGTAAAGATGAGGAACCTAACCAGACCTTACGTAACCTACGAGTAGCGTAACCTTACTAGACATAGTGTAATTTAATTTAAACTAAATAAAGATGAATCAAGTAAGCCTCCGTAAGATCGAAGTGATCGGCGTTACGCACGTTCGAAACTTTGGCGTTCAACTTTATGGAGGTCGAAGGTGCGGAGTTTTGATTTTGTTCCGATACACCATTTTCGGCAAGACTTCGTTCCTCCTCGTTTTTTTGCATTCTATACATCAGGCCTTAGGACTCATCTGTATCACAGTTTAGATACAACATGAACTGCCTCTTTCGGAGATTTCGGTATCGCGGAGCAAATTTTTCGCTGGTATTAGTCTTTCGTTAGTGTGCTTCATTTTCAAAAAATGTATTAAAATGTATTTAAAAAAAAATTATTTAAAATGTATTTGCGTTTCTCATCTAATTTCCTGTTTAATCATAATTAATACTGAATAAAACTGGCCATTTCTTTTATGCGATTTGAAGTCTTCGTTATTTTTTTAAAGGTTTTATGACATTCCCATCATCAATTTTTTTCCGATTTGCAAAACAAAAAAAAAAAAAAAGAATTTATTTTTTTGTTTATATTCTTCATGAAAAGATTTCAGACAGCCCGCACACAGGATCGTCTTGCGACTCACGACTGACGACTTGGGTCGTGACGACTCAAATCGCAGTGTGCAGGGCTCCCATTTTGTCAATGTAAAATCACACGGAACTTGAGTCGTCACGACTCAAGTCGTCAGTCGTGAGTTGCAAGACGATCTCCTGTGTGCGGCTGGCCTTAATATTTGTTTCAGATTTTTCTTTTTCATTTAGTTCTCTTCCAATTTTTGCTTTTTTTTGGCGAAAGAATGTTTTGAGTCTCTCTCCTCTCAAAATGGGTTTAAACTGGAACTAAAGACATTTGGGACCTCTGTCTGGGCAATTTCTTCTCCTATAAAATAGTTAATATTTACAGGGTGTCCATAAAGCCACGCATCATAGGAACATAAACAACGTCTATTTATTTATATCTCCATCAGGCCAAATATGTTGAGGAACATTCAAAGAAACCCGCTTTTTCGTTTACAAACATGTTTTGAGATTGGTGGGAGTCATTTCGAATAAATAAATAAACAATAAATTTATTTTCCTATGATGCGTGACTTTATGGACACCCTGTAGAACAAACTTTCCTCAGAGGTTGTTTCAAGCCAAAGCGTAAATATGTTTAAAAATAGGCTGGACGAAGTACTGAATACTCTCATGGTTTAAGACTAAAACAACATAACTCTGCAGGAGTTCGCTTCGCTTGCACGGAGTCTCTGTGGGCATGCTAATTATAGAGCTTTTTATATATTCTCCACTTTCTGTGTAAAATTTCCTTGGCTACTTTTCCAGGGTTAAGATATTTTCTTCAACCTTTTTCCGTACCTTCCTCTGGCAGGCAGGGAGGGAGCGGAGGGTAGGGAGAGAGCCTTATATTTTTCTATCCAGTTTTCTACTGCTAGAACAGTTGAAAGAAAAGTTAACTTGTTTAATAACAGGTCTTTGAGGCTCTCTCTCTCTCTCTCTCTCTCTCTCTCTCTCTCTCTCTCTCTCTCTCTCTCTCTCTCTCTCTCTCTCTCATCTATCTTCTGGATGTAGTAAACTTTATACTTGGGGTGTGACAGCCCTCCGGTCCCGAGTCGTGGGATTCTAGAGGAACTGGCTGCCAGTTCCTTTAGGTTCTCTCTTCTTCGGGAGGGCGGGTGAAGTATTTTGCACAATCCCATCCCGTGGGTTACTAGGACCCCATCCCATCCCTACTCTGTCCTTTTAGCTTACGTTAAGATTGTTCTCCTCTGACTGCAAAAAAAAAAAAAAAAAAAAAAAAAAAAAAAATTCTTTTAGTATTAAGTCTTTTTCTCTTCTTTTACTATTAGGACCCTACTGCTACCTCATGCGTGGGAAGAGAGGCTTCGGAACCTCTATAAATAACACCATTTAACGCTCGTAGGTTGTGAGAGACTAGGATGGAAGGGTCCCAGGCGTAGGGGCGCGATGAATGGAGTGTGGCTGCCCCGTTAAGCCCATTCCTAACGCGTAATGGCCTGACCAGCCCCCTGCGACCGTTCTTTGGTGACCAATTGATGGTGCTTGGCTGTACTGCTCTGAGGTGAGAGAGCTTTACTGCCCAGCTGGCTGCCAGGCCAGCGTAAAGTCTCGGGCGTAGCCTCTGGGTCTGGTGGGATATCCCTTGAACACTGGATTCTAAGAGTCTGGCCGCTTGTGAGTGACTAGTAAGACTTAGTAAGGGGCTGCATCTCGCTGTCGCTCCTGGCGGAAAATCCGTGACGCCTACGTCGCGAGTGTTTGTCAGTTGGTAGCTGCGACACGTTTGGGACTGTCCGGCCCTGGGGAGACCTTTGGTCGGTGCGGCAGCAGGAGAGGTGTAGTCTTCTGGAAGGGATGAACGTCACTTGCAAATAGGTGGATGCGTCTACGCGCGGGATGAATTCACCCCCCCCCCCCTTTTTTATACACTGGTCAGAACGTTTTTGGATAGTTTTCATTGCTAGAACGCTTTATCTTATTCAGAGTATTCAGAAAAAAAAATAAGAGAAAATATGGCAGGGCCAGCTAAATTGAAAGCAGAATGCTTTAAATGTAAAGTTAATCATTGGTGCGTTGACTTCCCTGAGGGTAGTATCAGCGATATCACATCCCTTAGTGTATGTTTGTTTTGTAAACTTAGAGACAACCATGAAAAGAAAGGGAGGGCGCAAAGAAGGGGCTGATAGAGAAGGGTGGGAAGGGATCGATAGAGAAGGGTGGGAAGGGGCCTACTGATGGCCCAAAGAAACCGAAGGATGTAGCTACCGGTCGGGGTGAGTCGGGTGGTGTAAGTGCGTGTATGGGTGGTGACGGGTTTCGAAAGGTCTCGGGCAAGAAGGCTGCGAAGCCGAAGCCTGAGACCCCAGTTGCCCCTGTCAGGACCTCTAACCGCTTTAGTCTCCTGTACTCGAAGGAGGAAGACACCGTTTTGATTGGGGACTCACAGATCAGGGGCCAGGAGAAGTACTTTGCTTCTGCAAACCGGGATGGGAGGAAGGTAAGGTGCTTACCTGGGCGGGGAACGGCGCACTTAAGGAAGGAGGTAGAGAAGGTGCGCGTGGCTAGTCGGAGGACTGCGATCGTTGTCCACGCTGGTGGCAACGACCTGTTCCTCAAAGGCGGTAGGGTAGGTCTTTCAGAGGGGATCATCACCGAGATCATGTCTCTTGCGGATGATCTAAAACTGAAGACTGACAGGGGAATGTTAATGGGGATTTTACCGCGAATGAATGCCAGTGACCACGCACTCAGTAAGGTCATTGGCATCAACGAGAGGGTGCAAGACTTGTGGGTCCCGCTGGACGTGAGGTTTATTGACCCCTTCGATGCATTTTCAGGTAGGTGGGACCTTTACCAGAGGGATGGTGTCCACCTCAATAACAAGGGTAAAGGTGTGCTAGGCGCGCTGCTCGACCGGCACCTATACAGAATGGTGAGGTCGAGTCCGGGGAGAGATGATGGAGCCCCACCGGGGAGAGACGATTATGAGCCGGTGGCGGACGTAGCTTTAACTGAAGGGTGCATCCAGGTACAGGTGGGTGACCCTCCTTCTACGTTGGAGGGGGCTCAGGCTCCTGCGGAAGTTGACCCCTCGTTAGTGAGGGGCTCTTCAACTCCCGACAGCTCTGGCTGTTCGGGAAACGGGTCGTGCTAGGGGGCGGTCAGAATAGGGGTGGCTCCCTTCGTGCAATGCTTTTTAATGCTAGGTCGATTAGGAACAAGTTTTGCGAGCTACGGGCGCTCTTAGCATCAGAATACCAGGATATCGTTGCTATCACCGAGTTCTGGATTCATACTGATCGTAGGGACTACGTTGGGGAGTTCGAAATTCCCGGGTATAGAATGTTTCGCAAAGATCGCACCCGTGGGGAGTGGGGTGGGGTACTAATATACGTCAGAGACACGTTGAGTCCGGTTGACTGCCAGTTCCGGTCGGAACGGGAGCTGCTTGGCGTCGATCTGAATGTGGGAGGGACGAGCTATAGGTTAATCTTGGTGTACAGACCTCCTCATCTCCCCTCGAGGAGGATACAGCCCTGTACACCGAACTCAGTAGCCTGCTAGGGGATAGGGTGTGTGTAGTTTTAGGAGACTTCAACTGTCGCGGCATAAAGTGGGAAAACAGGACTGCTGATGCTGAAGGGAGGAGGCTAGTTGACTTTGCTGATGAGAACTTCCTCACTCAGTGGGTCAACGAGCCTACACGAGGCGAAAGCGTTCTAGACTTAGTATTCACGACCGAAGACAACCTCGTCACTGACCTCACCGTTGACGAATCGTTGGGCGGGAGTGATCACGGTCTTATTAGGTTCCGTGTGTGCGTCCCTCGGGTGAAGCGTAGTAACTCGAGAGGCAGTAAGCTCGATCTCCGGCGGGCGAACTTTGTTAGCCTCAGGGATAGCGTAGGAGAGATGAGGTTAGAGGTCGGCGGCGATGTTGAGGGAGTGTGGAGTGCATTCCGGGATGAGTTTATGGTGCTGCAGTCTGCTGCCATACCCTCAAAACCGGTCACCCCTGCTTCAACGCAGCCTAAGTGGTTCAATCGTGACATCGCTTCGGCTATCCGAAATAGGAAAGTAGCGTATAGGAGGGCGAAGGCCAATCGTTCCAACGAGAACACTGAAGCGTATGTCCGCCTGTGTAGGGAAGTGAAGGCGAAGGTTAGGCTAGCGAAACGTAACGAAGAACTACGGGTGGCAAGCCTCTGCAAGAGGAACCCTAAGGAGTTCTTCAGTTATGTTAATAGTAGAAAGCCCATTAGAAGCATGATAGGTCCGTTAAAGGACCTAAGCGGCGTTCTGCGGACCTCCGACGCGGACATCGCCAATGTGCTTAATGAGTACTTTGCGGGAGTGTTCACCAGGGAGGACACCCGCATCATCCCCGAGCCAGGCGTGAGGCACGAAGGTGCTGGCCTGGATAGTGTTAGATGTACCGCGACAGTCGTTGCCGATAGAATAGACAAACAGCGCGTTTAAGGCTCCTGGGCCAGACCAGTTTCTCCCCAGAGTGTTGCGGGAGGTGCGCGACTAGGTGGCTCCCCACCTGGCTACAGTCTTCAACAAATCGTTGGAAACGGGCCAGGTGCCTGGTGACTGGAGGGAAGCCAACGTGACCCCTATCTTTAAGAAAGGGGATCACGAAAGTCCAGGGAACTACCGTCCCATTAGTCTTACTTCAGTTGTAGGTAAATTATTAGAGGGGATAATAGCGGATAGGATCGTTGACCATTTGGATTCCTACAAGCTGCTTGTGGACTCCCAACATGGGTTTAGACGGCATAGGTCGTGTCTCACCAACTTGCTCGAGTTTTTCCACGTCATGTTGGGTGAGTATGATAAGAGTAGGGCGATTGATATACTTTATCTCGACTTTCAGAAAGCCTTTGATAAGGTACCTCACCGCAGGCTAATGGCGAAAGTGCGCGCGCTGGGTATCGGTGGGGAAATAGGTAGGTGGGTAGAAAACTGGCTGAAGAATAGGCGCAGAGGGTTGTAATTAAAGGGGCTAGTTCGGGTTGGGCCTCGGTCACTAGTGGGGTTCCTCAGGGTTCCGTTTTGGCGCCGCTGTTGTTTATCATTTACATAAATGATATCGACGGTGGCATCGTCAGTCGGATCGCCAAATTCGCTGATGACACCAAGCTTGGGGCCAATGTTGGGACGCCCGAAGCGATCGAGGAACTGCGTGCGGACCTAGGTAGGATAGGAGAGTGGTCCGAAAAATGGCAAATGCCGTTTAACTTGGGTAAATGCAAAGTGATGCACATTGGCTACGCCAATCCCAAGTCGGACTACTCGATGTTGGGCAGTAATATCGAGGTGACTGATTTAGAAAAGGACTTGGGTGTGGTAATTAGCAGCGACCTTAAGTTTACGAAACAGTGCGTAGAGGTGGAAAAGAAAGCCCAGAAACTGTTGGGTTATATCAGGAGGCAATTTCAGTTTCGGAACAAGGAGATTGTGCTCTCTCTGTACAATTCCCTTGTACGGCCGCACCTGGAATATGCTGTGCAGTTCTGGTCGCCCACCCTCAGGAAAGATATTGAGAGGCTGGAGCGAGTGCAGGCGAGGGCCACAAAGTTAATCCCTTCCGTTAGGCATATGGGCTACAATCGATGGTTACGCGCCCTGAACTTGTTTTCGCTTGAAACTCGGAGGCTGCGCGGTCAACTGATCGAGGTTTTCAAGCTCTTACGCGGGTTCATCAATGTCGATTTTAGAAGTATGTTTAGTTTAAATGATAACCCAACTCGCAACAATGGTTGGAAGTTGGATTTGAAACGGTTTAGGACTAGTGTGTGTGGGAATTACTTTACGTATAAGATCTGTGACACATGGAACAGGTTACCTTCGGAAGTTGTGAACAGTTCCTCTGTGGATCAGTTCAAAAATGGGTAGACGAAATCTTGCACACTATTTGAGTGTGTAAAGACATTTAGGACCTCAGTCTGCGGAAATTTCTTTTCCTATAAAATAGTTAATATCTGGAACCAACTTCCCTCAGAGGTTGTTTCCAGTCAAAGTGTAAATGTGTTTAAAAATAGGCTAGACAAAGTACTGAATACTCTCATAGTTTAAGACTAAAACATAAGAAAACTCTGCAGGAGATCGTTTGCACGATGTCTCTGTGAGCAAACTAAATATAGAGCTATTTATATATTCTCCACTTTCCTGTAAAATTTCCTTGGCTACTTTTCCAGGGTCAAGGTATTTTCTTCAACCTTTTTCCGTACCTGCCTCTGGCAGGGAGGGAGCGGAGGGTGGGGAGAGAGCCTTCTACTTTTCTATCCAGTTTTCTACTACTGCTAGGATAGTTGAAAGAAAAATAAACTTTCACAAAGTTTTCACTGGCACCCGTTGCCATTGGTACCTCCTCGGTATGGGGCGCAAGCCCTTTTGAGGTACTTCTTTTCCTTGTAACTCCTTGTAACTCTCTCTCTCTCTCTCTTATCGAGAAATATTCTTCTCACGTTTTATTCTTTGGTAAAACTTTTCAATTTTTATTTTATATTTGCATTTGTTAGTTTCCAATTTTAATTTTGTTGGGATCCAGATTTAATCCTTGGGGTAACCCTTTCTGACCTTTCACAAATTTGATGTTTTTTAACATGTAATTTCATTTACGCTTCTATCAATTCATGGTTAGAAATGTTTGTCTTACATCGACATTATCATGTCGCTGTTATTCGTTACAATTTTCCTTTCTGTGTAACTTTCAGAGTAAAAGCCTGTTCGTCCGTAAGTTTGAACAACAACTTTGCTTTAATTCAGTCTCTCTTTGATGTATTGGTATGAAAAGTTTTAACAAAATTGATCATTCTTCGTCTCCCACGAGATGAAACAAAAGTTTGTCTCTGTATATTAAAAACAAAATAACTTTTCGACAAACATTGTAATTTCCTCTTCAGGTCTTAATTAATAACTTCGCAACCTTTTCATGCAGAATTTTCAATATTCTCCCCCTTTTCCCCTTCCCCCTACCGAGCTCCCAACTACTTCTTTCTCTTCTGAAACATAAATACATATTTATTCTTCCTCAATGACCTCGTTTTATAGTTCGACTTTATATTTGTAACTCAAATAACAAACCAACCGAATTTGCTTTGATCATATAATTTTACTATGTGACCTTGCGTGCAATTGAACGTACTTGAAAAGGTCATATGGTACTAGCCGAAAATATTTTGTTATAGACAGATACAAAACAGATGGGTAGATATGAAAAACATAGGTAGATACAAAATACATAGATACAAAACATATAGGTAGATGCTGACAGATAGATACTTATCTATTTACAAGAGCTAAAAAAAGAGGTTTTTAATTTAACTTAATTCAAGTATAGTCAATATTGGAAAATCTTGAACTACGATTTTTGCAGCATTTATTAATCTGTTCAGTTATTAGGGATTATCTTGATTAAAATTAGTCTGCGTTTATTATTACAGACTTTATACTTAGAATAAGCAAAAAGGTTCATTGAAACAGGCTTGTATTTAATTAAACTCTCTATAACCCCGTGCCTGTTTTATTAAAATCCTTATTCGATTATTTACATCCCAGTATCAAAGTTATATTATCTCCTCGCACGTACCTCTGCTTTATACATACAGGGTGTCCCATAAGTCCAGTCTTATAGGAAAATTTATTTTAAATTGAATTTACAAAAGCAATACATTAGAACTAAAACAAATATTCAAATTGGGTCTTATTTTAGGACCTTTTTTTTTTTGTTGCAGGTGAGAAACAGGCGGAGGCTTTTTCTTCAGGAATGTAACTCGCTTCGATATTAGCCATTGCATGTTATTCTACCTGCAACAGAAAAAAAGGTCACAGAACAAGACGACAGTCTGGACATTTGTTTTAGTTCTAATGTATTAGTTTTGTAAATTTAATTTCAAATAAATTTTCCTACGAAACCGGTCTGATGGGACACCCTGTATATATACACAGCGCGCTCACAAACTAAAATGAACACCCTCCTAAAGCAATGGAATAGACATGTAGCACCGTCCTCTTGAAACGATGTCATCCAGGTGATGTTTCTATTCCGAAACAAAGGCAGAAGGTTCTCATCTAAGATGGATATGTAATACTGTAAATTTGTACGTCTATCTACGAACACAGGCAGGACTCAAGCATGGGGTTGAAAAGGCTAAAGTTTACTGGTGCCCGGACAGCCAAGGAGTCCGGCAGGGTCCAATTAAAAAAATGTTGTAAGCCTTTTTCTGTAGCTTTTTGTCAATGTCACATCGATGTGTCTGTTAATTCTGATCTGATGTGGATGTAATGTATTTCAATAAAATTACGCCAAAATATGCATGAATGACTTGTTTGAAACCAGGGTACCAAAGTCAATGGCAAGGGAGCTCAGCGTGAGAGTTTGTACCTGGTTCGAGAAAATGATGCTTGGGCCCTGAACACGGGGGTCAGTTTTGTCAGTGTGCCAAATGCCTGCCGACATCATGACAGCACAGCCACTGAATTTCACATTGGGTTGCACCAATTTGGTATTGAACATACCACCACAGATTCTCCATATCCAGATCCGTCCTCCTGAAGCAAACTGCTGGAATGTTCATTCATCTGAGAAGACAAAAAATAAATTGTCTGTGACAAGTCTGATCAGCCAAAACTGATCAGATTTGACACTCATCTGCCTGGACCACTCGTATCGTTTCCACTTATTAGACTCAGTGAGCGTTCTGCATAGACCGTCCTATATAGAAATGGGTACAGAGGATGTGTAGCTAGAAGGAAGCCATTGCTTTCGGAGCTTAATAAGAGGAAACTATGTGAGTGGTCCATGCAGATGAAGAACGAGTCTGATCAGTTTCGGCACTCTTGTCTTCTCAGATGAATCAATATTCTGGTAGTTTGCGTCGGTTGGGCGGGTCTTGGTATGAAGAACCTGTGGTTATACGTTCAATCCCAAATTGGTGCAACTCAGTGTGAAATTCGGTGGCTGTGCTGTTATGGTATGGGCAAACTTTTGACTTTGAAAAAATTGACTGTGTTCGTAGAGGGGATGTCTTAATTCACAAGATTACATATCCATCTTAAATGAGGACCTCCTGCCTTTATTTCGGAATGGAAACTTCACCTGAAGGACATCATGTTTCAAGAAAACTGTGCAACATGACCATTCCGCTGCTTTAAAGGGAGGGGCGGTCATTTTATTCTGACAGGGCATTGTGTATATATATATATATATATGTGTGTGTGTGTGTGTGTACCGCTTTCCGTAGATCAGCGGAGTTAAGCGACATTGAGTCTGAGTAGAAGTTGGATAGGGGACCGTTCTATACGTCCAGATGATGTAGTGACCCGTACATAATTCGGATTTCACGTCAAGTTGTAGATCCCCTCCGTCACATGACCTTTCCTGTTAGGAAAGAGGTTAAACAACCCCTTCCCACTACACAAAAAAATATGTATCTTTATTTAGATAGATAGATAGATAGATAGATATTAGGGGGGTGAGATGGCGAAGATTAGAGCTTGTTACGCGTACCCTGTGTAGTCAAACGAGTTGATTGGTTTTTTTTCTTTCATTGACCTAACCAGTGCCCGTACCTCAATGAATAATACCGTTTCCTTACATGTGAAGTGAAGACGACACTTAGGTCAGGGGTTCGACTCCCGATGATGCTGGCGATAATAGCAATACAGGAATTAACGCAATGGCCCGCATTACATTAGTCTGATCTGAGTACCACGCAATGCCATTTTCTGGTCCTCCTTACTAATTATTATTATTCACTGACCTAATTAAATTTAGCCTAATTTAACTTGATCTAACATCCTAACCTAATTAAACTAACACAGAGGGAAGACGTTGCAATTTATTTTCGATATATATATATATATATATATATCACACACGTACCTTGTTTAACCTTGTTTTTGCTTCCGTCCTCCGAATTGTTCATTCTAACGAAGGTCAGGTTTGTCACTCCGTCTTAGACCTACCAACCAATTTTCTTTTATTGTGTGGAAAGATGAACAGCTGGGTTTTGCTGCGCGCCGCCTATCGTCACCTGGTCTCGATGTCGTAGTCAGCGACGCTAACCACTACACCACCGAGGCTATATATAAAATCCACTTTGGTCCGAATAAGTAATAGTAAATGGCAAATACAAAATTTTTTATTTTCATGATGGAAGCCCAACGCGGGCAACAAGTCACTAACAAAGAGGCCCCGAAATATAGCTTCCCTCACCAGCTATCTGCTAAGCAGAAAGGACCCAGTTTTGGGACAGGGTCTAGGGTTTAAAGCTGACCTAGACAACTACATTCAGAATCTCAATATACGCAAGAAACTCGTTGCATTTACGTCGGATTGACTTCACATCAAATAAAAAGGCTAACTATTGTATTTTTAGCCAAAATCCAAAACTTAAACTTCAGCCGGAAACTATGAGCGTCCACTTTTCGAGGCACTTAACACGTCTGTTTGTATTTGTCATTTGCTATTACTTATCCGGACCAAAGTGGATTTAATATCCCAGAAGGGTTCCTTGTTCCATGCAGTCTGTTTTACACACACACACACACACACACACACACACCTTGGTGAACCCTGGTTTTGCTTTCGTCCGAAATGTTCATTCTGACGAAGGTCAAGCTTGTCACTCCACCTTAGACCTACAGTTAACGTGGAATCCAAACCACGTCCCACCATGGGCGGTCAGAAATTACAAAGGCCTTGCCCGAACTGTCTTACGACCTCCCGATCAGCAGTTCAGCGTCTTAACCACTAGGCTACCAAGGGTACCGAGTTATCTACCAACCAATTCTTATTGTATAGAAGGATGAACAGCTGGGTTTTGGGGCCGATGAATTCGTAGTCAGCGACGCTAACCATGACATCACCGAGGCGCATTCCTGCACCTCCGAGGTGTATATATATATATATATATATATATATATATATATATATATATATATATATATAATGGAAATCCACAAGGAAAAGAAAAATGATTCCAAGGCCTTTCGTGTATTGCTGAATACACGAAAGGCCTTGAATAATTTTTTCTTTTTCCTTGTGGGTATGCATCATTCATTCATTTTACATGTTTAAGTGTAAAATTCATCATGTATATACATATTAAAAAGCTTAAAACATTATTTAACATTGTTAAATTTTTACTTACGATATTTTTGAAAAATGTGTTTTGAGATTATTCGCCTCAATAAAAGCGAAAACGAAAATTAACGAAAAAACTGTTGCCTAATTTCAGTCTCTCCACGTGACATTTTATCATAAAGTTTCTTTAGGTTAGATTAAGATAGAGTAGATTGGGTTAATTTGTTAGGTGAAGTTAACTTTTCGGAGCGTCGGTACAACAATGTTATCGCTGACCGTATGGTCATTAGGGTTATGACATTTTTATAACCTCATGTTCCTGTATCATAAATCGATGAACTTTTGCCCCCTGACAATGAAAATAAGTTTTTTCGATATATTTTGAAAAAACGTCACCCCAAAATAAAAAATTAATAAAATAATAAATAGAAATTTGCATGTTTATTTCACAATTATTATACATAAACATATATTATATTATACAACATTATACCTATACAATACATATTAATTATACAAATACAATATTATACATTTACTCTATTATTGTTTTACTTATTGCTTAAAATACTAATATACTAATAATACTAATATACTGTATTTGCTTTCGGGGTGACATTTGTTTTTAATGCTGAGGAATTAGGCACTTTTTATTGTTTTCAAGCAAAGGTTCATCGATTGATGATACAGGAAACAATATTTATGACAAAAAATTAAAAAGTCATAACCCTAATAGTCATAGGTCCGAAAAATCTGTTGTTTAAGAAAACACCGTAATAAACTGAATGCCGTTCGTCAAGTGCTTTCCATTCGCCAAACATTCCTTCATCCGAAAAAAATTTGAAAACTTATCCAATTATACTTCTTGCTCTTTCTGGCATCTACCCAAGAACCTCTCCAACAACTTTACTTCCTCTTCTTTCCCATTCCGACGGCTCAGTTGCCGTCTCTTCTTCTGACAAAGTTGAACTCTTCGCTCAAACTTTCGCCTCCAACTCAGCCATGGACGATTCCGGTGCTGTTCCTTCATCTCCTCTTCCCTCTGACTTTATTATGTCTGAAATTGGAATCTCTTCCAAAGATGTTCTTTTTGCCCTCTCTGGGCTCAACTATAGGAAGATGTACGGACCTGCTGGTGTTCCTCCGTTGTTCTCAACAATTGTTCTCAAACTTTTCGTCTGTCTTTCATGTGGTACTTTTCTTCCTGCTTGAAGTTCGCTTTCATTCAGCCTGTCCCAAACCCTCCAACTATATAGTCCAATTGCTTTGATTTTTGCTTTTCTAAAAATTTTTAATCTACCTTAATAGGAAGATTCTTAGACACCTCTCTACTCAATTCTTTCAGAGCGGCAGTATGGGTTCCGCAAAGGACGCTCTACTGGCGATCTTCTTGCATATCTCTCTGACTCTTGGTCATCCTCCTTTCGGGAATTCGAAACTGTAACGATAAGACAAGAAACAAATATAAGATTGTGGTCGGATGAGTCCAACGGAGAAAAAAGTTTGACAGAGTAAGAAGAAGGATGAGAGGTGAGAAATAAATCCAGAATGTTGGGCCTATGTCCAAGGCGATTGGGGATATGAGTAGGGTGGTGTACACTGCTCTAGGTCATTCAGGATATAGCAGTTGTAAGCTAGTTCATCAGGGATGTCAGTGAAATGGGAGGAAGGCCAAAGGTGGTGGTGGTGAGCATTGAAATATTTTAAAATGTAGAGTTCATCAAGAGGAGAGAGGGATAAAATGTATTCCACTTTGGAAGCGAGGTACTCAAATAGTTTTGGATGGTCAGTAGATGAATTTAGTTTGAGATTGGCAGTAGAGTTCGGAAAATTCAAATTCGGGAATACGAGAACAAGTTAGGTTATTGCATATATATACGCAACATCCACCTTTGGAGTGAAATTGAGTATAGAGAAAGTAAGAGGGTACACAAAAGGGGTTGCTGTCAGTCGTCCCAGATTTCGTCTCAGAGTTTCAGAGAGGAAGAGAAGGTGAGGTTTAGAGGAGAACAGGTGGTGTTCAACAGATAGAAAATTTGAGGAAAGGCCATGAATGCTGAAAACGTTTATGAAAAGTGAATCAGGCACAGAGGCCCAGAACATCTCGAGTAGGCAGTAGCACAACCAGCCCCGCTGCCCGAGGGACTGGGGAGGTTCTTGAGGTCGTTGCCATTGTTTTTTTTTAATTTTGAAAAGATTGTGTAATGTGCAAGATGCATGTATGTGTAGTTTGGAATAGAGAGAGAAGTGCGTTTGAGAATATGTTGAACTGCTCACAGTGTAATGAGACACGGAAAAAGATCAGCTAAGGAGGAGAGTGACTGGAGAAACGGGAGTTCCTTTTTCGGTCTCTTGCCAAAGGTTCTCCCCGAAGTACTTCCCTGGTCGATTGGTGTCTATAATCTCTCTCTAATATACCTATACAAAGTGTAACAAAAGTCCGTTCTCATAGAGGAATAAGATATAACAGAACTGAACGAGAAAATAGTTTTTCCTATGCATTATAGACAGTACATAACAATCAACTTGCCAATTAATCCAGAACATTCTCAAATTGCATTCCATGTAGCCGTTAACACAGTTATACTCGTCTTTGTCTTTTGAAGTATTTCCACACTAATTCTGTTACACTGATCTGTGATTGTTTTCTTTTAACTGTTGGGTCGTTCGAGGTCTTGACTCGTAAACCACAGACTTTAAATGACCCCACAAGAAGTGAAGTGAGGTCAAATCAGGGCTTCGGGGCGGCCATTCAACACAACCTCGGCGTCCTGTCCATCTGCGACGAAGATTCTCAACTAACCATTGTCTTATTGAACGAGCGAAATGCGGGGGTGCACCATCTTGCTGAAACCAGAACTTTGTCTAGCATCCAGAGATTTCGTCATGTACTTTTGCAAGATTCCTCCAGAATATTGTTCAAGTAAGAATCCCCGTTCATGGTTTCAACAAAAACGTATGGTCCTATGATGGTTCCTCTATGAATTCCTACCCACACCGTAATCCTGGGATGAACCTGCGAATGTGCATCTTCAACCCAATGCGGATTTTCGTCGCTCCAGTAACTATAATTGTGGCGATTCATTGTTCCACGATCAATTTTGTTGTATCTTATTTCCCTATGAGAACGGACTTTTGTTATACCCTGTATATATATATATATATTCACAGATTCGTTCCTAAGAAGCTTCATTTTCAGAAGGAAAAGGAGAACAAAGGATGCCTGGAGAAGAAGCATGTATATTAGCCAACGTTTCGGTAGAATGTCCCATTTTCAGGGCTAAAAACATTAAAGAATCGGTTACGAAAATTAAAAATTACATAAACGTGGTGTGAATGGTTCAAAATTTTAAGAAAAACAAAAGTTAATGTAATAATGGAGTTGTTCAACCTCCTTCGCAACATCTAAGATCATATGATGGAGTGGACCTACAACTTTACGTGGGATCCGAACCACGGGTCGCTACGTAGTCTGGACCTAGAGGACGGTCTCACATCGAACTACTATCCGACCCAATGTCGCTTAACTTCGCTAATCAACGGGAAGCGGTGTTACGACATTGGCTACGACGTAGCCCAAAAATAAAAGTTAAAATACATAATTTGAACAGAGAGAGCACAAACACACCGCACAACAGAGAAAAATTACAAACTGAATAAAGGAATAAGTGTTGCGAGTAGGAAAACTGTTTATGGTCAGTTGGTTGATTGTTATGCAGTGTACAAAGGGGAGGCAGCAGTGTGTGTGTGTGATATATATATATATATATATATATATATATATATAGAAAAATGATTCTAAAATTTTGAAGGATTTCTTATCTTTCGTTTGAGCTAAAATTTTAAAATGTTTGTATTGAATGATGTGATGGCATTTATTAGTATGGAAATGAATGGCAGAGTTTTCCTTTTCATTAAGTAAGAAAGCAGATCTGTAGCTGATGCCACTATGCAAGCGATGCACACCCAAAGCATAGGTTCGGTTGACCCAATACACGTTCTTTGATTACATCCAGGACAATTATAAAAGTATACAACTTCGGAATGCATCACTTTAGGAGTGGTGTCTTTGAACTCGGGAAAGGCTTTGTTTTCTTCGGATCAGTGAAACAAAACTAAAATTTTACAAATTGAAAAAGTTTGGACAATACGCTGATTAATTTTTTTTTTTTTCAACAAAAATCGGTTCTCACGTACGGTACAGATATATTAAAGAGCTTTTCTGGGTGGGTTGTACATCGTAACTAAGGGGGATAGGCCGATAAATTTCATCAAGAAAGGAATTAACGCTTTTTTTTTTTTTAGACAAGTTTATAGGATAACTTATTAACGAAGTAGTAGGTCTCGAGCAATTTAAATTCAGCCAATCCGAACAACAGATTTTGTAAGCACGAAAAATTAATGTTTTCCAAGAATAAGTTTAAAATTATGCGGACCAAAGCTATTAAAAATTCAGACCTTGTCTGGAAAAATGTGGATTTCCTACAAAAAATTAGTTACCATTTTAGAATTCTGTCTGGAAACTAAAACATTAAAAAAAACAAAACTTAAATTTGTTCTTTCTTTACGTCCATTTTGAAAACAATATCAAGAGTGCAAATAATTAATAAAATTTAGGAAAAGATGCGAATGTTTTTTTTTATCTTTAAAAATGACGAATGTGTCGTTTACGTATCGTTTGTAAAGAATAACTCTAAAATCTTCAGGACAACCACTAAGTAAAGCCTTCGCCGAATGGCACATAAGAATATTGGCAAACGTGTGGGTCACAAGTGGCGAGCTTATAGTCGTACCCATCACTCGGCTTACAGATCGTTTTATTAAACAAAAATGTCTCCAGCACGACAAGTTCTAAAAGAAATTTCATATTGCATCATAACACAATCCAATGACGATAAGGGAACGATCAGGAAAAAGTTTATTTAAAATTAAATAAGTAGTTCAAAATTCATAGTTTAAATCAGGGGTGGAGAACCTTTATTGTGGGGTGTGTGCAAATTTTAGCTAAAATATTCTATACCGGGCAAATTGCGGCTTTAAAATAGTTTAAAAATAGTTTGGGACATAATTAAGACGTAAATAGTGTATGACTTTAATGAAATTACACCAATTAAATTACATATTATGACCGCGGGTGGCAGGTTCTCCACCCCTGATGTAAAAAATAATTAGTTTAAAATTTATTGGAATTTTTTAGTGTATAATGGCAGGTTGTACGTAAGTTTTGATAGTTAAAGGGACGAAAAATTTAGCAATTTGACTTCCAACTTTTAATGCGAAGGAAAAATCTGCCATTTGGTTCCATAGTTAATAAATGCCATCACACACCATCCATTAATAAATTTTTTTTTAAATTTTAACTCAAACGAAAGATAAGAAAATCCACCAAAATTTTTTTATAATTTTTTGTTAAATATAATTCTCTTTCCCCTCAACGCAGATTTTGTTGCGTAACAAACAAACAACCAACCGACCGAAATCATAAGTTTTCTTATTGACAATCCTAATTCTTTTATCCAGTTTGTTGTTCCTCCCATTCGTGCGATGAGTTTATCGTCTTTTGTTGAAATCATTCATTTTTACTTTTATTTTTAAATGAAATAAATAGTAGGAAAATTGTTTAAAATCTTATTTTAAATTTTTAATTACTGTAACTACCTTTTTAATGGGTTTAAAAGTTTTTAGCCCTGAATGGGAATTTTACCGAACGTTGGTCAATATGCTTCTAGTATCTATTATCTCTCTCTCTCTCTCTCTCTCTCTCTCTCTCTCTCTCTCTCTCTGCAACTACTTTACTAAATACCTCTCTTTATCGTTATAAGAGTATCATTAGAGTGAGGAACAGTCAGAAAATTGTTTGTTTTCATGAAAGACTTTATTTATATCGATTTATATTATAATAATTAACTGTCGAGTAGCCGTTGTTGTTGTTGTTGTTGTTGCTGCTGTTTCTTCTTTCCGTTCAGATATCAGTTTCCTCGCAATGAGGCAATTTCCGCTTTTAATCTACCAAAAAAAAAAATTAGGAGTAAGGAATTAAATCGGAAGGGGTGGTGGGGGCAGTAAGACCCCTATAATACCCTCCTTCGCCGGAAAGAAAGCTCAACACTATTTTTTCGCATTTGTTTTTATCTAACTTAAACTAATCTATAACTTTACCAAATTGGCGAAACCTGACCTAATTTAGCGTAACCTAACCGGGTATAACCTAACTTAACCTACTTTAGAGAGTGGGGGAATAATTGAAAGTTTGATGTCTCATCCTCTGTAGGTGTAGAGACTCTCTCTCGTGTGTGTGTATATATATATATATATATATATATATATATATATATGAGGAGGAAACCACTCTTCAGGAAGACATAAATTTTTATTTCTTGACACCAATAGTTTCGGCTCCTCGCTAATCCTTGTCAATTGGTAAATAAAAATTTACGTCTTCCTGAAGAGTGGTTTCCTACTGTATACTTCGTCGCGACAGTGCGTTATTTTACATCATATATATATATATATATATATATATATATATATATATATATATTCATCGATGTATTCATAGTTACAAAACCGTACCAAAATGAGGATGTAGTACGCATGCGCATAGTTGAATTATAAAGTTTATGTACGATAAATATAATTCAAGGTTGATTACCGCCTCAGTTACAGTTTGGGCGCGAGAGAATGATTCCGGAATGAGGGCAAATTTCCACCATTACAAAATCTTCAATTTCGGGATATAGTTATTGGCTCGGGCCACTCAGAGTAGTACCGCCTCCGCCAACACCCACGTACAGTTTAGGAAAAAAGTTCGACTAAGAACATGAAATTTAGAAATAGCATAAAGACATTTTATTCCGTTCGGTAATAATACAGAAAAATCTTAACCAAGGAGTTTTTTATGCTTAGAAATTTTGTTTCTGGGCGAACTTTTTCCCCGAACTATCCTTTTCATCTAAAATGAAAAGGATTACACAGGCCTGCGAATGAGAACTTTGTAAGAGTTGCTTTCTTACTAATAACTGATTTTGTATAATCCATCTAAGCTGATTTCGAATAAGGTGTCCATTTTTTCTATCACCTAAGGATTTTCTGCAAACTGGAAGGGAAAAAACAACATAAATAAATATTTATTTCAATTTACATTAGGTACCTATTTCGCTTTGTTATACTAATTACAAATGCAAACAACTTTAAAAAGAAAGAAGACTATTAACGTCAATTACATATTCATCTTTATTTGTCCCGAGTTTTCTCGCGAGATCTATGCCTTTTAGTCTCGAATGTACGCGCTGTTCTTTTTCTTTTATATAATAATTCTGGAGTATCCCGTTTCAACATCCAACACTAATTAGCCATCATGCTGATGTCCCACCTTCCCTGATAGCTCTCGAACGAGGCAAGCGATATTCGACACATGATAGAAGAAGTCATTGGTGAACGCAGTATATTGATAGTTAATAAACTAAACACGAAATCTCCGTATTATAACTCATTTAAAGTAATAATTAAAGGTGTAAATGCACATTTCAACCCATATAATATGAGTCAATGGCCAGACGGGATTATTGTTAAGTTTATTCACTTTTCAAAGAGATTTGATAACAGGCAAAATAATAATAATAATAATAATAATAGGCGCCCTAACGGTAATGCCTGAAAGTTGTACTGTGTATAATAATAATAATCTTACTAATAATAAATTCTCTATCAGTCATGGCGGATAACTTGTTGAAAATAGTCTCATATAATGTAAGGTCAGTGAGGAATTCAACTGTAGATGTTCATAAAATCTGCGACAGTGCAGATTTGATACTCCTGCAGGAGCACTGGCTACCTAAGCAAGAGCTAAAATTCCCCTCTATCATCCATGATGACTTTATGTACCATGCGTCATCAGCAGTAGACTTGTCAGATGAATTAATGTACGGTAGGCCTTTTGGTGGTGTTGCTTTCTTAATAAGGAAAAATTTGTAAAAACATATACAAATTTTAACAAGCGATAATGTAAGGTTGTTACGCATTGAATTACAAGTGAACAATGATTGCATATTAATTGTAAACTGCTATTTATCATATAACAACGGCAGTAATCTAGATGAATACATTGATTTGCTGTACACGCGTATTGTCGTGTAACAGAATACCACCTTTCCGTTGCAAGGAAGTTCAAAGCGCAGCCGTCAGCAGGTAAAGTTATGCTAACACTGTTTTGGGATACACGAGGCCCTATCCTTGAACATTATCTAGAGAGTGGAACTACAGTAACAAGTGCATCGTATTCTGACATGCTTCGGAATGAGTTAAAGCAAGCAATTCGCACAAAACGGAGAGGGTGATTGTCGGAAGGTGTTATTCTGTTAAACGACAATGCGCGCCCTCATACCGCTGCACAGACTAGAAAATGCCTTCAAGAACTTAAATTTGAAGTTCTCGACCATCCAGCCTACAGTCCAGACCTGGCACCTTCGGATTTTTATCCGTTTGGACCACTAAAAGACGCTTTGAGAGGTCAGCGATTCCGAGGCGATGATAACCTGAAGGAGGCGATGCATGACTGGCTACGCACACAGCCAAAAACATTCTTTTGTGATGGCATTAGGAAGCTTGTAGATCGCTGGACTAAGTGTCTTGAGAAACAGCGAGACTATGTTGAGAAGTGATATGTTTATAATCTATCGGATGTGAAAATAAAAAGTGCAGATACTTATTGAATTACCCTCGTGTATATATATATATATATATATATATATATATATATATATATATATACACACACACACACACACGCGATTATATAATTTTAAGGCAAGTGTTACATTTCATTTGGGTAATGAGAATATTCTTAGAAAATTTATGGAATTTAATCTTGGTTTTTGAGTAAAACAAAATAATAAATTGTCTTCCATTTTCTTTTTCGAAAGGGGAATTTTTTTTTTTTTTCCCGCGTGTGAATTTTCTTCATTAATTATTTTTTTTCGGTTGAGATATTATTATTATTATATGGCTCCCTCCTTTTTAGGGGATATTTTCTCGCGGTGGGGGTGGTGGTGAATTGGCGAACCTGCGAATTCATTTTCAATGGAGGAAAATAATGTGAAGTACAAATAGTCGATGTTCACTCAAATCCGTTCATGTTTATGGTTAAAGCGCAACAAAATTACCTTTTAATTAAAACATTTAAGGCGTAATAATTAATGGGGTAAAGGAATAACAAAAAAAAATCCTCAAATCAAGTCTGACAGAATTGCCGTAATTATTGTTAAAAGAAAAAAAAAAAATTACGTCCAACTGAAAAATGAAGACATTTGAAATAAAAATTATTATAATAAGAAAAAATATAAAATTTCGGTCTCCAATAAAGCAGGGAGGAGGTCATTACCGGTTGATGGAGGTAAATCTTTCTGTATTTTTCAAAAGGTGGTGATGATTGAACACTGGAACAACGTTGTTGAATTCGGAGGGGTTGTTTAAAAAAACCTTTTCAAAATGTTGTATCTCGCTTGGTAATGATGAGGAAAATGATTTTGCAGAAAATATTGTAGCTTTTAAGATTTTGTGTGTGTGTATATATCAGTGGTGGGCGGGTACCAAAATTTGGGGGTGCGTTACGCGGTACTGCGGTACTTTTTCAGGTCCCCTGGTGCGTTCCGCGGTACTGCGGTACTGCACACAAGAACAACACAAGTAATAGCACATATTTTCAGAAATTGCATATCGGCGATTTCGCACCTGAACTTTCTGCCATAATGGCTAAAAATCGATCTTTGTCACAGAAATGTAACACACGTGCAACCGGCTCAAAAGCAAGCACTGCACTGAGGCGCTGTGATAGGATGGCAACGTAACATGTTCTGAACGAAAACTTAACGTGTCTAGAGTTAGGCTGATGCAACACACGCAGCATTCGTCTTACTGTACTCCTGTAATAAGGTTTACTTCAAAAAAAGTGTTAATTTTTTGAAAAGTCGTGTTTGTCGGTACCGCGGAAAGTACCGCGGGAAATTTGAATGCGGTAGCGGTACTGCTGTACTTTCAGCGATC
>JAJOZX010003785.1:102500-107500 GCA_023014485.1 Bathynomus jamesi | reverse complement strand
TGTGTTTTCATAGGGAGGAAACGTAAACTTGCGGTGCACATTGCTCCTGATGAATCTTGTACCCGAACCATGAGTAATAAAACCAGGAATGTCCGCATAGCAATACGCACTAACGAGATAATTAAGGGATTATAAGTTTGTGTTCATTGGATTATGGATCATGATCGCGCAAAGTAGTAATGAACAACGTTCGGTACCCTTGTTCGTACATTTACTCTCTCCGGAGGGTTGACAAAAATAAATAGACACGACGATGATTGTCCTCTAGACCAACCTGGCAAAGTTCATCAATGAAATGCCAGAACGTGCGTTACCTTTACATTATAATGCAAAGGGGAAACCAACGCGACTCTAATAAACTTACTGAATCAATATATTATTTATTGATTTTATTATAGTCAAAAACTATGGAAAAAAAAACCCGAAGGTGTCTGTTTACTTTTGTCAAGCCTCCTTATATACCTGGTAATAAAGTTGCAAGTTACTAGTACCCTGAATGAGTGCAGACCAGCGTTTGGTTAAAAACAATGAAGCCTTTACTGATAATATATATATATATATATATATATATATATATATATATATATATATATATATATATATATATAATTTAATGAAATGTCGTGACCTGAGTGAAACCGGTGAAAATCGTGTCTGAAGACATTATAAATATATCGACCAGTAAAGAAAATCAACACGATTATAGCAATCAAATAAACCTTTCTAAACCGAAGTATGCCAATAAATCAAGTGATTCTCGGAACTCCATAATTTTCGTGACATAGTCAACGCTGCTCTGCGCCTAAGGTGTGGATTTGAGAACCTTGAAATATGTCAGTATGTTTTATGTCAATAAAGTAGGACGATCAATGTCCAATTCACCATAGAGAGTAGCACTATATGGAGACCTTGAAATAATTTATTATAACATACACAAACGCGCGCGCACACGTCTATATATATATATATATATATATATATATATATATATATATATACAGGGTGGGCGGAAAGTAGCTCCCTATTTTGGATTGGTAAAAAAATACGTATATTATCCATTTATTTCAGAAGAAATAATATGAAAAGGTAGGCATACATGGTAGGTTTTCTCTAAAATTCAATGTGGGGTCCAACTCTTTCCACCAGCTTCTGGAGCCGCCCAGGAATGGCGTCCACTGACTTTAGCAGGAACTCCGGCGGGATGGAGGACATGACTTCCCGAATTCGGTCCTCCAGTTCTACCAATGTCCTCGGTTTGGTGCGGTAGACTTCTTCCTTTACCCACCCCAAAGAAAGAAGTCGCACGGTTACCGCTGAAAAACGGCAGAATCGGTTCAGTGTAACGGTGTGGTGTGGTATGACCTCAGATCAGGTTGTGGGCCCGTTCCTTCTGCGCAACACCATGAATGCTGAGTGGTACCTTGCTATGTTGCGAAACGAGGTCTGGCCGGTTGTCAGCACATGGGAGAACATCGACGATCTGATATTTATGCAAGATGGCGCCCCTCCGCATTTCGCTCTTGTTGTCCGTGAGTGGCTGGATGCCCACTTCCCTGGGCGTTGGATGGGTCGTCGTGGTCCACATCAATGGCCAGCCAGGAGCCCCGACTTGACACCGTGCGACTTCTTTCTTTGGGGGTGGGTAAAGGAAGAAGTCTACCGCACCAAACCGAGGACATTGGAAGAACTGGAGGACCGAATTCGGGAAGTCATGTCCTCCATCCCGCCGGAGTTCCTGCTAAAGTCAGTGGACGCCATTCCTGGGCGGCTCCAGGAGCTGGTGGAAAGAGTTGGAGCCCACATTGAATTTTAGAGAAAACCTACCATGTATGCCTACCTTTTCATATTATTTCTTCTGAAATAAATGGATAATATACGTATTTTTTTACCAATCCAAAATAGGGAGCTACTTTCCGCCCACCCTGTATATATATATATATATATATATGTGTGTGTGTGTGTCTATCAGTGGCGTGCGGTGGGTACGTCTACAGAGTAAACGGTATTGCGTGCGAGCAGACGCACTGTATACATATTATATAATTATAGTAATTATAGTAGCTAATGATAAACTTCATAACTGGCTAGTGGGTATGTACTGTAGACTGTTCTGAAAAAAGCGGTACTGTCGTTAATATCTTTTAAGATTTTATTAGGGTAGGCGGCGCTTACCTAGCTTACCCTGAATGAACGCTGCTGGACTATGTATGTATGTTTGGATTCCCTATAGAACCGCGACATTTTAACACTTTTTCACATTCAATTCTCTATCACGACACACGCCCAATTTTAAAAACCTCATAACTCTAACCAAACCTTACTTAACATAGCCTGGTCTGACCTAACCTTACCTTCATTATATCCCATTTTTTCATTATAAAAGCCATTAATAAAAAGTTTACCGTGACACCGCAAATGTCGGGATACACATGTTCGTGCCGAAGGCTAACTGAAGATATGTGGAGGAGTACATATAATCATAAGGTGTAACCCTGAACTTTATATGCTGTAACCAGAAAAGTTCATAAAACCTTCAATTCGAAGTAGCTAAATGGTGGTGATCTTTTCTTCAATAAACGGTTCCTAACATCGATCCGTATAGGTTCCCTTTCGGCAGGGGTGTAGTGCTGCGGGAGCACACAAGAGCGCCGCTCCCGCACCTCCATTCATCTAAATTTTATTTATTTTTTTTTAGTTGATGTTTGGAAGTTGGGAACAGACTGAGATGAAAGCACTGGCTTCTAAATGAGATTTCAAATTTTTAATATTCCAAGTCTAAGTGAAATATTATTTATTATTATTATTATTATTATTATTATTATTATTATTATTATAATATTCCTTCGAGCTCCTGCACCTTAAAATTTGCCACTACACCCCTGCCTTTTCGTATAACTTTTTGATATTTTGGGTCAAAAAGAGAACCAGTAAGTACCCGGTTAGTGTCTATGCTGTTCCCAACTTGGTACCTAATTCTGAGAGGAACCTTTGTTTTACTTATTACGGAACTAAAGGATTTAGAATGTTCATCCAATACGGAACTTTACCGCTGTCAGCGTACGAGTTCAGTGGATAACATCGTTTCACTGCAAGCGAAATAATGACACAGATCGGGGGTTAGAATTTCAATGATGTTGGTAATAATAATTAATAATACAGGAGACAGAGCAGTGATCCGCATTAGTTGGCTGAGCGCTGTGCCAGTTTTTGGTCCTCCTTAGTCACTATTATTAAGAGCATTATTAGAAGCAATATGTCTATCTAACATTTGCAATATGTCTATCTAACATTTGCAATATGTCTATCTAACACTTGCAATATGTCTATCTAACATTTGCAATATGTCTGTCTAACATTTGCAATATGTCTGTCTAACATTTGCAATATGTCTGTCTAACATTTGCAATATGTCTGTCTAACATTTGCAATATGTCTGTCTAACATTTGCAATGTGGTGTCTAACATTTGCAATGTGTCTGTCTAACATTTGCAATGTGTCTGTCTAACATTTGCAATGTGTCTGTCTAACATTTGCAATGTGTCTGTCTAACATTTGCAATGTGTCTGTCTAACATTTGCAATGTGTCTGTCTAACATTTGCAATATGTCTGTCTAACATTTGAATAAGAGAACGAATGACCATCCAAAATACCCATGTATCATGAACACTATATATATATATATATCCATACCCCATTCTTTGCCAGCGTCCGTGATTTAGTGGGTAACACCATTTCCCCATAAACGAAGTGAATACAGGTCGGGGGTTCGACTCCCGATGGGGCTGGTTAATAGTAATCTGGGAGTTAGCGCAATGGACCCCATTCATCTGACGTGAACACTATGTTAGTTCGTGAATAGTATTACTACTATTATTATTATGACACTATTTTATTTAGCGTTTTTGCATCGGTTGATTGCATTCTGCAATCCAATGTTGTCAAGTTAATTGTGGCAAAAAATGTGGCAAAAATGTGGCAAAAATGTAAATTATCTTTTTACTCAACAAATAAAGACGAAGATAAACGTATGTAGAAATTGGTGATCAGCAAATAACAGTTACAAAATCCGGTTCAGATTTGTGAACGAGAGTTCATTATGCAAATCTGCTTCAAAAGCAATCGCGTCTCCGATGCCACTTCGATTCCATCCATTGTACAGGACTCAAAAATGCACGAATATAAAAGGTTATTTTCAAGGTCACTAACTTTAATTATTGTCTTGTTGTTTGTGTTATTATGAAAATATTGTTTGTGCTGTTTAACCTCATTCGTAACGGCAAAGGTCATTGTGACGGAGGAGATCCGCAGTTTTATGCGAGATTCGATCCATCTACATCGATTGAACTGGGAATCGGTGTTGCAACGTGGCCACGACTTAACTCTTAAAAGAAATAATAATAAATAAATAAAAAATCTTTCGTGTTTACTTGAGAATCCAAGACATGTTTTTGGTTCCTTTCCACGATTTTTCTTTTTTCTCACTGAAAACACAATCACTAATTTAATCTCTCTTCACACGCAAATAAGCAAGATTACATCTATCGATCTATCTATATCTATCTATCTATGATATATCTATGTATCTCTATCTATCTATCTATCTATATCTATCTATCTATCTATCTGATATATCTATCTATCTATATCTATCTATCTATATCTATCTATCTATCTATCTATCTGATATATCTATCTATCTATCTATATCTATCTATCTATCTATGTATCTATGTATCTATCTATCTATCTGGGTGTGTGTGTGAAATAATTATACAAATACTGAATGGGGCAGATGCATAATACTTGAGTAGACAAACATATACTGAAACGGATAGATAGGTAGATGCTTGAATAGACATACGGATACCGAAACGGATAGAGAGGTAGATAATGAAAGGGATAGATAGATACATGAATAGACAAACGGATATCGAAACGGATAGATATGTAGATGTATGTGTAGACACAGAAAAAGAGAGAGATACGTAAATAGACAGA